>JAHCHA010013455.1:1447538-1488402 GCA_027742795.1 Vigna hirtella
GGGAGAACGATACTTGGTCTTACCAAGTTTATTACTTGAACGATTCGATCATACTTGCCGATTGTAAAACAAGTTTGTGACATCATATTTTGGTGCTCATAAATCTATCCATCAAGTTTTTGGCGCCGTTGCCGGGGACTCGTGGTTTAACTAGTTTATTTGTTTGATTATTGATTATCTTTGACTTGTTTTTGAATTTTTAATTTAAATTTCGAATTTTTATTTTCTGTTTATATTTTTCAATTTTTATTTTATTTTATTTTATTTTATTTTATTTTTTTGTTATTATTTTATTTTATTTTATTTTATTTTATTTTTCTGTTTTTTTTCGGTTTTTATTTTTCTGTTTTTTATTTTTCTGTTTTTATTTTATTTTCTTATCTCTGATCTTATATCTTCTTTTATATCTTTTTGTGCTAACAGTTGTTTTTAGGGTTTTGTGCCTAAGGTCTGCATAATGCAATTTGGTCAAGAATTTAACTATATGGGCACTCAATTCTACCAAAGTAATCTCAACCACTGGTGGGAACCTGACTCAAGCATGGATCAAAGCCAATTTTGGCAAGCTGCCGGACAATTTGAGAACCAACCACAACAACAATGGCAGCAACAAAGCTTTATAATCAACAAAGGGAAGCAAGAGATCTCTTCATTTAGACAAGGCATGGAGGAAACACTAGGTCACGCATGGGACAGGTACAAAAGCCTATTAAGAAAGACTCCCACGCATGGATTTGACGAAGGAGAAGTAGTCCTAATCTTCCTTGGAGGTCTTGGTTCACAAACCATGATGATGCTTGACGCCTCAGCTGGAGGCAATATCAAATGGAAGACTCCAGAGGAAGTCACAAAAATAATTGAAAACATGACTACTAATGACAATAAGTGGAACAGTGAAAGAGGAGCTCCTATTCAACAAAAAGGAGTTCTACCGTTGCAATCCAATTATGCCTTGATAGCTCAGAACAAGTTAATAACTCAACAATTGGAGAATCTCACAAAGATACTTGAACAACTGCCAAAAGAGTTAAAGACTGTTGCACAGGTTCAATCACAGTTGTGTGAATTATGTGGAGGTGATCATATCAATGGTCAATGCGCCTTTCCAGCAGAAGCTTTAGAGGATGCTAACTTCATGGCCAATCAATTTCCATACAGTCAGGAGAATTTCAATGAAGGGTGGAAACCACACCCAAGTGTTGGTCAAAGACAAAGTGGGCAAGCTGGACAAACTGGGCAATTTAACAAGCATCAGCAACAACCAACCTTATGGCAACAGATTTCTATACTTAATGAAAGATCAATAAGGATGGAAGAAACTCTTCAGCAATTTATACAGAAAACTGAATCTTCTCAAAAGAGCACTGAAGCTGCTATTAAGAACTTGAAGATTCAAATGGGGCAGATTACCAAGCAGTTGGAAGAAAGGCCTGACACGAATTTTGGGGCTAATACTGAGGTTAACCCCAGGGAAGAGTGTCAAGAGCTAGTGAGTGTAAATGTTGAAAAAGTTGAGTTGGAAAAAGAAGAGAGAAAAGAGAGAAGAGAAAGAAGAAGAGAAAATTTGTGTGAAGATTGAGAAGGTGAGTAGAAAAAGAAAAGAAAAAAAGAAAGTGAGAGAAAAGAGAAAGAGGACGAGAGGAAAAAAGATAGAATCATATGAAAAACCTCTTCCTCATCCAAAGAAGTATCATAGGAAGAAGGAATTTGAGCGCTTTATGGAAATCTTCAAGAAATTGGAGATTAAAGTTCCTATGATTGAGACATTGCAACAGGTTCCTGGTTTGATCAAATTCCTGAAGAAGTTCAGTAGAAAGAAGAAAAAGAAGATGGAACATGAGCTTTATTGGGTCAAGCTAGTGACGTTAAAAGAGCGCTTGCTGGGAGGCAACCCAGTGTTTTGAGAACTTTTAATTTTTGATTTGGTGATGTAATTTTGAACTTTTGGGTATTTTTGTTTTTGTTATAAGTTTGTTACAGGGTTTACATCTACTGATGGATGTTAGGCGGAAGAGTATCTACTGAAGGATACTATGTTTGTATACACCTACTGATGGGTGTTGGTAAGAAAGATTTGCATCTACTGAAGGGTGCTAGAGGATTTTGGGTCAGGCTCGTGACGTTAAACAAGCGCTACCTGGGAGGCAACCCAGTTGATTGATTTTATCTATATTGTTTGTTTTTATTCTGCTTTAGTTGCATGATAGGGATTGAATGTTTGAGTGATCTGAGACCTTAATTGCAGGAAGCCAGTTAGGGGTATGTTTAGGACACATTTAGGTTAAGCTATGGAGAAGGAGAGTACTTCCCGTAACTGCCGTTGAGCGGCAAACTACCGCTGAGCGGTAGTCTCGCAGATGGGCTTTAGTTTCCCCTCAGCGGGACCCGAGCCCATTAGGGTATTTTTATACCCTAAGCTGCATTTTAGGTTTTCTTTCCAAGCTCTTCTCTGCACAAACACTCCCACATACCTTTTCCAAGGTTTTCCACATCTTCTCCCTCTTCCCTCTTAAGAAAATTTCTCTTCCACTCACTTTTTCACTAGTGCACCATCAAAGTTTGGGGTTGGAAGAGAGCATTCTAGTTTGGAAGCATTCTCATTGCATCTAGTATCTCCACCCAAGTAAGTAAAATGCATTTTGTTCATACTAGGGTTCTTGATTTTGAATGTGATTATCAATGCATGAAGATTTAGGGGTTTTGATTTCTATGCATGAATTGATGATATAATTGATGTTTGAACCGATTAAACTGCATGATCTTGAATTGGAAAACTGAAAATTGCATTTGGGTGGAGTTAGGACAGCTTGAAAAGGGATTTTTCAAAATTCTGCAGAGTTACCGCTCAGGGGTAAACTGCCGCTGAGCGGCACTCTGCCAGACTTGGTTTTTCTGATTTTTTGTGATCTGGAATGTGGCACTGGTGGCGCTGAGGGGAAATTCTGGCCCTCAGCGGTGGTTTAGCTTCGAAAAGAGTTGTGTTCTATGTTTTACTAATGATTAACATCATGTTTTGTGGTTTTGTATTTGTGTTTGAATGCAGGAATGGCATCCTCTTCAGGAAAGAGATTGAAAACCATGGCAACCAAGAGAAAGGAAAAGGAACCAGAGCAACCACACTCTAGTAGGTTCCTCTCTAGGAAACATGAGAAGCACTTTAGGGTGGTTCAGGACAAGAGACTTCTGATGGAAAGAAAAGTGGGAATGATACCTAACTTTGCTCCTCAATTTGGAGAGCAAGTGTTAGGGAATGACTGGGGAAAGCTAGCCACCTATCCTGCACCTGCCAACATAGCTGTGGTAAAGGAATTCTACACCAATGCAAAGAAGATTGGTGATTATCCAGCTGAGAATTATTTGGGCTATGTCAGAGGCCATGCTATCAGGTATGATCCTGATTCTATCAATAACTTCCTGGACACTGTGTGGGCTGGTGAGCAGTGCCAGTTTGCTCTTTGCATGGAGGAAGGTGCTGATTATGAGGATGTGGAGAGAGTGTTATGTATACCTGGAGGACACTTCCAAAGGAATAGATCTGGCTTAGTGGTCAACATTAGGAGGACGGATTTGAATCCTCTTGCAAAGTACTGGATGGCATTCTCTCATGCCAACATTCAGCCATGTTCACATGTGTCAGATATTACTCTCAGCAGGGCACTATTCATCTACTGTGCTATTAGAAATTTAAATGTTAACATTGGGCAGGTGATAGCTGATGAGATTAGTGTGTGCGCAAATACTTCAAACAACAAAGCACCACTAGGACATCCCTCCTTGATCACTCACCTTTGTAAGATAGCTGGGGTGGACACTTCTGCTCCACCATTTGAGAGGCCAAGAAAAGCTATTGATGAGGCCTATTACAGACAGTACTGTGGAGGTGAAGAGGCAGCTCAGCCAGTTCCACCACGCCGTGCTCGCAGAGAGAGAGGGCCAGCACAGAGCCAGACATCTGCTGAGACACATGAAGCAGAACCATTCCAGATGAGGGACATGTACATGTCTCTTATAGGTGTTCAGTTGCAGTCCATTCACAGAGGGCAGGTGGCTACTGCTGAGATGATTGTGGGGATGTATGATACACCTCCAGCCCACAGGTGGACTATGGATGAATTCCATAATGTGGTAGCTTGGCCAGAGGAGCCAGTGCAAAGAGAAGAAGCTGAAGCAGCTGAAGCTTCAGTTAGGGAGATGGAAGAAGATGAAGCTGATGATGATGATGCATTTGAAGATGCTGAAGATGAGGAAGAAGAGGAAGATACAGAGGACAGCTCAGATTGATGAGGAGCTGAGATAGCATTTACTGATGAATGCTATCATGAACTTATGCTTTTATTGGTTTAAGTTTTCTGAACTTATTTGTTTTTGTTTTTAGAATAGGGTTTGATGTACTCTATTGGAAACTTGGTTTGTTATGATGGTTTGCTATTGACTGTGATTGTGTGATAAGTAATGCTTGATGATGATTATTGATTGATTGATGTTGAGATAGATGTGCACATAAAATGCTTATACAGGTGAGTCACAAGCTTTGTGAACAAATGCAGGATATTATGATTGTGATTGTGAAATTAAGCAGGATGTGTATGTCAAATGTGAATGAGCTTATATGTGAGGTTTTGAGCTCCAGAGTTTTTATTGATTGAATGCTATTACTTTGAAAGCATGAATGATTTTGCCCAGGTTTTCTATGATTGAATCAATTGCTTGTTTTGCATCATATGATCAAGGCCATTTGTTGGAACCCTTTTTATTGGCCAAATTCATAAAGTTAGCCTATTAAAAGAGAACACTTTGTGTTCTATCCTTTGAACCCTTAGCCTTGAACATACACTGAAAACCCTTGATTGAAAATCTTTACCTTGAGTTAAGTAGAAGATCTTGTGTGGTATTGTTAAATGTTCAAGTTTGGGGTTGTTGGGAAAACATGAAAAAGGAAAAGCATTGAGCTAAGAGCTAAAAAGTAAGAATATGCAAAGAAAAAGAAAAGAAAAGAAAAAGAAGCAAAGCTCAATGCGAATGCAAAGGCAAGTTGGGAAGAATAAGAAAGATTGTGTTGTTATGATTCTCTTAACTCAAGGATTTTGTGATCCAGAAAAACCAATTTTCTTGTTAGCCCAGCCACATTATAAGCCATTGAAAAGTCCTTGTGATGATGCATGCTTGTTAATATTTTTGATTGTGGTTAAATGAAAGGAAAAGTTGATTCATGTAACATTGTGATAGTGGAGTGAATGAGTGATTACCTCTTATACACTTGTGTGTGAGTGAAACACTTTACCTAGTGAGGAAATATTCCATGAGCACATGAACATCCATGCTTAATTGATTGATCATTCATGAAAAATAGCATTTGTTGGATATTAAAATGATTTTGTGAACACTAAAGCATGTACACATCTTGATTGAACTCTTGGTCATAAGTTTGATTGAAGTCTTTACTTATCTTGAAAAGAAGAATTTTGAATGAGTGAACCATCATATGAATTGGTTGAAGATTGAGTTACATCTTGTTTGCTTGAGGACAAGCAAAGTTCTAAGTTTGGGGTTGTGATAACAGGTGAAAAACTGTTATTTTCATGCTTAAATTGATACTAAAAACAACCTTTAACACATAGAAACTAGCTTGAAATCATGCTTTTATTCATATTTTCAGAAATAAGAGAGCTGGACAGGTTTATGCTTGATTTCAGTGTTTTTGTGCAGGTTTTAAGGTGAATTTCGTGAAAGAAGTGAAGAAGGAGAGAGATGGAATCAGAAAAGACACCAAAAAGTGCAAAAGGAGAAGCCGCAAGTACCGCTCAGCGGCAGTTTACCGCTGAGCGGCACTCAGGAGCTCACGGGAGGACCGCTGAGGGGCAAAATGGCCGCTGAGGGGAAGAACCGAGCTGACGCACTTACCGCTGAGCGGTAGTTTACCGCTGAGCGGCACTATTTTTGGGCTTGGGCCTAATTTTATGTAATTTACGAATAATATATAAGCTTTAGGGTTTCCTAGGGTTAGTATCTTTGGCTGTGACGAAGCAAATACTCTCTCTTCCACCCCTTTGAAGGAGGATCTTGGATGCTCAGGCTACCTCTTCACCCTTCTAGGGTTTTATCTTACATTCTTTCATTATTGTTCATCTAGGTTCACCATGAATATGGTGAACTAAACCTTGTATGTTTGTTGGGGAATCAATGTAATCTTTTGAAGCTCTCATATATGAAATTTGTGCTTGCATCTTAATCTAAGACTTATGCTTTCTTTCATCATTAGTTAGGGTTTTTCCTCTTTGCTCAAGGCTTGCTTTGTTTAACTCATTCAATGCATGATTATTGGTTTTGTCGATACGGAAACGTACGGGGAAGTCTAGATCTGGGGAATTTCTCCCAATAGGTATATTGGTTGCCTTAAGCTCCTGTGCTAAATAAACTAATTATTAGGAATGCTAGGAATCGTATGAACTCGTAATTAGGGAGAAGCCTTCTTTGAAAGGTAATTTAGAGAGTGGCATTAACAATGATGAATTGAATGTTGAATTCCTAAAATATATGAGAGTGGATAAGATGAAATTGATACCCCAACAACATATTCATCCATATATTTCATTGAAAGTGTTTGTACTTTGCTCTAGCCATTGATCAACCTCATGCATTCATGTTTATTTTCGTCTTTTGCATATAAAAGTCCAATTATTTCGTTCTTAAGTCTTAAATAATCAACAAATCACATAACTAAACTAGGCCGTGAGTCCTTTGGGAGAACGATACTTGGTCTTACCAAGTTTATTACTTGAACGATTCGGTCATACTTGCCGATTGTAAAACAAGTTTGTGACATCATATTTTGGTGCTCATAAATCTGTCCATCAATGTCTAATTCTCATCCTAAAAGAAATCAAGCAGCATTCACAAGGATAGGGAGCCAACTTGGTCACATAATTCAGAAGCTGGATGATCTTGGGAGTAACATGAAGGCTAACCCTAGAGAGGAATGTCAAGCTATTATCACTAGAAGTGACAAAGTTTTATATGAGAGAAAAATAGAGAGAAAAGAAGAAGAAAGTTTGAGCGAAAAAGAGGAAGATGTAGAGAAAGAAAAAGAAGAAAGTGAGATAAAAGAAAAAGAAGAAGAGAGGGAAGAAAAGAAGAAAAAAAGAGGAAGAAGATGAGAGAAAAATAGAAAGAAAAGAAAAAGAAAGTTTGAGGGAAAAAGAGAAAGATATAGAAAAAGAAAGAGAAGAGAGTGAGAGACAAGAAAAGAAAAAAGGAGAGGAAGAGGATAAGGAAGAAAAGAAAGAATTATATGAAAAACCTCTTCCTTACCCAAATAATTATTCTAGGGAGGAGAAGGAAAGACAGTTTGAGCAATCCATGGAAATCTTCGAGGAATCGGAGATTAAAATTCCTGTAACTAAGACATTGCAATACGTTCCCGGTTATGTTAACTTCCTGAAGAAATTCGACAAAAAGAGAAAAAGTCCAGAGGAGGAAACAATTGAGGTACAGGGCAATTGCAATGTGATCTTGCAAAAGGCACATCCTCCAAAAGCTAAAGATCCGGAAAGAATACAATTTAAAAATAAACAGACTTTATGACTTAGCTTGAAAACATTTAAAAATATGACCGTTATAACAGTTATGACATAGCTTGAAAACAATTTTCAAAGAATACCAGACTTTATTGATTACATAATCAGTGTAATTGGTTAAGTCCTGGACTTAGACAATTTTAAAAACTTTTTCTTCTCAAAACTCATCACTGCACATTTTCAAAAAGGCGTTTGCAAGGACACGAGTTTTAATCGATTTTACAATTAATGTAATCGATTGAAACTTGTGTAGTTTGCCACAGTTTTAAGCAAAATCTATATGATGAACTTAATTGATTACTAAACTAGTGTAATCGATTAATTCACACAGATTTGCGTTGTGCAAGTGGTTTTAACCTATAAAAACATGAGAATGCATACAACAGATATAAACACATATATGATCATAGTGAGTATGCAGACAATCAGTTTTAGCAACATATGTATAAAACATAAAGACACATTTTTGTTGTTCTCATTGTAATATATATGTGTTTTGTCATCATAAAAAACAAAACACATGGGAATTGGGATTAGCATTCACATTGCTCCCCTGTCCACACATCTTACACCTCCAAATATTTCATCCTACACCTCCAATTTTCAAAAATAGCCTTAAAAGTTACATTTTTCTTAAATTTCGAAATCTAATGATAGATTTTTTTCTCCATTGGATTTCGATAAAGAAATTTTCAGAGACTTCGTCGAATTTATTCGATGAAGATAATTAAAATTCTTCATCAGATTTCGAAATTCGATAAAAAAATTCTTCATCAAATTTCGCAATCCGATGAAGAAATAATCGTTTATCGAATTTCGAAATATGATAAAGAAAATGAAAAATCCTTCATCGAATCTCGAAATTCGATGAAGAAAAAATCCTTCATTGGATTTTGAAATCCAATGAAGCACCAAAAGTGAGGTGTTTTGTTTTTTGAATTATAAAGGACATTTTTAGAATTTTAAAAAATTTTGGAAGTACAGGGTTAAATGATTGGAGAGTTTTAGAATTTTAAAAATTTTGGAAATACAGGGTGAAATGACTGGAAATGCAAGATGAAACAACCCTCGTTTAATGTCACTCTTTTCCCTTGCCAAAGGGAAGCTTCTAGGTTCCTTAGGATTTAATGTACTCTAGTCTTCTCCTTCACTTATAAAAGGAGATACACCTTTTTGTAAATGAATTAGAACTTGAATGATATGAGAGAAAATTTGTCAAAATTGCAAGCCTCTCTTGGTTCTCATTGGAGTTATCTTCTACTCTAGACTTTTTCTTCCTTTTCCTTTAAGGTTGGCCTAACCTCCTTCAATGAACCTCATCAAAACTGCAACCTTCAAGCATTCTTCATATCTTCTTCAATGCGTCCGCAATGCCACTTCATCTCCATGGAGCTTCATCAACAAGGTTGAAGGAGCATCTCCATCAAGTATACTCCGTTCTATTTATGGAAGTGAAATGGCTTTAAAACGTGAATGAACTATTTTTTTTGGGGTTTCTCTGTGATTGAAAACTGATATTGTCGTGGGTTAAGTTATGTCTGAATTGGAAGTTATCTAGTATTATTTAGGTTGGCCAATGACTTTGTTCTCGTAATAGACTCAACAGGAAGTAAATGTATGTGTTCTGTGTTGTTGATTAAAAAGAAAAGAGAGAACACTGGAATGGGATATTAATCGGTAGATGTTGGGGTTAGGAAATAGATTTTGTAGAATGAAAAGGTGATGCGTTTCAGAATGGGTGATGAATATATGCTAATAGTAGTGTTTGAAAGCTAACTCTTCTTAAATTCTGCTTGAAAATGACCTTGCATATCCATACTCTTTAAATTGGTTGTGAACAAAAACATGTTAACTGTTGTAATGCTCTAAATAGAAGCTAGTAAATTCATTGTCTAAAGTCTGATTAACTCGTGGTTGTGAATGGTGACTTGAAGAAACTTATTTAGTGAACTAAAATAAAAAGCTGTGATTCTATATTCTGTTATTTGCCACGCTGTTTTGGTCTATAATTTAAACTAATTAGAATTCTACTAGAATAAGGATGGATGGGTTGTAGTATAGCTAATTGATTAGGAATTTAAAGTTGAATTAAAATGTGTTGAATGGGTGCAAGGGCAGATTGTTGAAATATCTTGAAATAAACCTGGTGTATGCTGTAGATGTATGTTAAACCTACTAGAGCTGGAATACTATAATTGTTACTCTGTCTTGCTCCATGTCTTTACTGCTTTAAAGATTATTTTGGGATAAGTATTTGTTAAATTCCGAGAATTTTGGATTATAAATGTATCATTTCGTGTGTTGTTCATATTAAGACATTGTTCTATTCATATTACAATTTTTTTTAATCTAGATATGTTTTAATGATTTCCAAAATTGGAATGCTACATTTTGTTATTAGAGTATGGTTTTCGAAAAATGTTTGGAGTTTGGGATTGACTTTGTCTAGTTTATGATGAGTAACTCTTATTGTTTTAGGGTTTTATGCTGCTAATGTTTATGTAATTGCTTGTTTATGTAGTTGCTTCTATGCTCAACATGAATATTGACCCTGCAATGCCTTGAGTCTTTTGGAATTTTAGTACTGTGCGACTGTAGCCAAGTCAAAAATTGAATTTCCATATGTATTGTACTCAGTTTTCCATGAACCTGCTAAGTCTTGATCTATGATAAAATGTGATTTCAACTTAGTTGGATGAGTTGAGTATGCTGTAGAAATGGGCTTGGCTGCTATCTGTGATAATTTATTGATTGGACAGTGGTTTAATGGTGTGAACTGACTAAGAAAGGTCTAACAGTCGCTACGTCTCTCTACGTATTCGTTATGATGAATTTCTCTAATTATCTGTGCTCATAGAAATGAATTGCTATTTAACGTTGTTTTGTTTTGAATTCATAAGATTGTATGGATCATCTGTTCACTTGTCGGTCTTTAGCTAGTACACATGGTGATGCATTGCATGATGTAAGGAGGGTAAAACAGAGTATGATGAGGGGGACTTTGGGGTCTGTCATGTTATATATGCTGAACTTGAGTGATGGTGTGGCCTCGAAAGGTATGTTTGATGTATGCCTTTAAATGATTTAAATCCAATACTTCTTGAATCCGTGAGGGTTTGATTTGCTATGCTAATTTAAGAGTCATTTTAATACAGTACAGGTTGAGACGCAGGAAAAAATTATCACAGTATAGAATTAGAGTAACTAGTTGCTGACCTTGTGTTCAAGGGTTGAATCGCTAATTTCTAGGGTGTGAACTGTGGTAGTAGTCCATGTATATACCTTGCTTTCATCTCTGTCAAACCCACTAACTTAATTCAATACTTATAGCATGGATATATAGGTGATACCATCTGTTTAACACTGATTTATGATTAGTTATTTGAGAAGCTGTTGAATGGTTAATTTGTCCTTATGAGCATGATTTATCTGCACTTGGGTGACTAAATCTGTACTTGATGTGAAAGTCACTTGTTGACGTGCTAATGAACCTGTTTGAGAACAATAAGATGTATGGGAATCTGTCCTAGTTCTTATTTTCCATTGGTTAAGAGTATGCTAAACTGTTTCCCTCCTCTACAATGTTATTGCGTGACAACATGTATGTCTGAAATGAGAAATCGGATATATGTGGATGTTGTTTGATTGTTTCTTCCTAAAACTGTTGTAACCATGATGTAATGTGATTGTGATGTTGGTCTCGGTTGATGAATGAACCTACATTGCTTGTTATAAATGAAATGTAGGTGGTGAATAACCAGGTTAGTGATATGCTGGATTCTGATAAATTCCAGTTTGTTATGACGTGTATAGAATTGGTTATGCCATGTTAGACCTGGTTGCTAAATTCTCTGGTCTTTGTGTTTGAATTGAAATTTTATTGGTGCATTCAATAGTGTTAGTGAGTTCTTGCGTAAGTAGTGGCATGATCAGAGTTATGCATGTTGGTTCACGTTAACATATGTTTATGGTGTTGTAAATCCAATGTTTGTCTTAGCAATTTCTAACACACCAATTATGTTCATTTGGTTAAGCTGAGGGCCTAAGTCAGTAAGTTCTGTGCCATAAGAAGTCTGACCATTATTTCAGTTGCTTTAAGGTCTATTCCATTTTTTCAGTTGCTATAGAGTGCAAAACCAAAGGGTTAGTTTCTGTAAAGGGGGGTTGTATCTAGTGCTTTAGTTGCGTTTTAAGTTCCCTATACTTTTCAATCACTATATGATATGAATCTTTAGAGTCGGTGGCTGTCAAGTTGAACGAAGTGTTTTTCAGTTGCGGTAGAATATATATTCCAGTATGATAGTTGTCATAAGGGTTGGAGTCATGCGTTAAGATGTTTTTTTTAGTGTCCAGCTGATGTAGAGACTTTTCCCCTTCCGGTCTTCAATTGTTATAGGAAGTACTTCCAGTAGTTTGGTTGTTGTCTGATAGATACCAGAAATAAGGAAACACAATATAGTTGAATATTCAATTTATTAGTAAAGAAAACAGATTGTATATCCCAGATAAAAGACTACATATATGTAAAGCAAGAAAAAAAGTATCTCTAGAAAGTTAGAGAGTGTCTAGTCCCCGCCAATTTTAGCCCTCCCCTCTCCTCCACTATCTCTCCACGCCTTATACCCATACAACATAATTAATCATTTCCTACTATGCTAGCTCAGTAGTTTGTTACATGGAAGGATTCTTCTCATTCTCTCTCTTGCCATTTTGATCCCCTACTTTGTCATTCCTTCTTTGTCTAACATACACCTTGGATATTTTGGGTTTGGGCCTAACTATTTTGACGTTCCTATCAACACTCCCCTCCACAAGATGCACCTTGTCCTCAAGGTGGAAATCAGAAAAATGTTCCTTGATTGTAGATAAAGCTTCCCACGAATTTTCAAAATCTGGTAAATCTTTCCACCTAATAAGAATTTCGAGATCCCCTTGTTGATTCCTTCTAACAACAAGTACTTCTGCTAGTTGAACCTTCAATTCCCAATCATCTGCTAAAAATAAAGGTAATGGTTGGCTGGTAATTGTTGCAGCGATGGATTTGTTAAGTGCACAAACATGGCAAACTGGATGCACTTTGCTTCCTAAAGGTAGTTACAGTTTATAGGCAATAAGACTAAACTTCTCCACAATTTCGTAAGGCCCATAATATCTCGGACTTAACTTTTGATTGACCTTTTTAGCCAAGCTCTTTAATTTATAAGGTTGTATCTTCAAATACACTGCATCTCCAACTTGAAATTCCACCTCCCGTCGGTGCTTGTTGGCTTGCTTGCACTTTTTGTTTTGGGCCTGGAGTAGATTCTCTTTTAACTCATCCAACATATGGTTCCTATCTGTCATCAGCCTATTGACCTCCTCCACCAAGACTGTATCATATCTCCTTTAATTAATACTTGAGGTTCTCTCCCATATAAAGCCTTAAAGGGAGTCATTTTAGTAAATGAGTTGTAGTTAGTGTTGTACCAAAACTCTGCCCAACTAAGCCATTTAGGTCACTATTTAGGCTTAGTCCTAGTGAGACACCGAAGGTAGGTCTCCAAACATCGATTCACCACTTTAGTTTGCCTATCTGTTTGAGGGTGATAGAACTAAATTCAGCTTGGTGTCAGCCATTTTAAATAGTTTCATCCAAAAATGACTGATAAAAACTCTATCCCGGTCAAACGACATCGAAGAGGGAAACCCATGCAGCTTGACAATATCTTTGATGAAAATTTCAGCAATGTCCTTAGCAGTGTAAGGATGAGCAATAGCTATAAAATGTGCATGCTTGGTTAACCTGTTCACGACCACTAAAATGGTGTCAACCCCTTGGGTTTTAGGCAATCCTCCTATAAAATCCATCGAAATGTCAAACCAAGTGTGAGTAGGTATTGGAAAAGGTTGTAACAACCTGCTTGGGTTCAAGGCTTGATACTTATTTTGTTGGCAAACCGCAGAGCTCAACACATACTTCTGTATTTCTTTCTTCATCCCTTCCAAATATAATAATCCAGAAATTCTCTTATATGTTCTGAAAAATCCAGAATGCCCACGCAACGCTGAATCATGAAATTCCTTAAGTATTAGAGGAATTCTTTGGTATTACCATTCGTCCTTTATAATACAATCTTCCTTTTATTAATTGAAACCCCGGATGTGAATCTTGTTGTTTCAATAAATCCTACATGATTGTTAAGACTCTGGCAAGTGTACCGAATCATATCAAGTAATAAACATGGTAAGACCAAATATCGTTTTCCTAGAGACTCACGGCCTAAATAGTTATGTGATTTCTTGATTAATTAAGACTTGAAAACAAACTCTTTTAGGTTTAGGATGCAAATACTGAAAAGTAAATATGCATGCAATTTGATCAATTGAACAAAAGTGTAAAGATGAATGGATTTGATATTATGGAATGAATATGTTGTTGGGATTAGATTTCACCTAGTTTACTCTCATGTATATACGAATTCTACTTCTTGATTAATGTCAATGTCACTATCTAAAACACTTAAAACCCGATTACTCGGCGAAGAAAGCATATCCTTAATTATTAGTTCATATGATTGCTAGCATTCCTAATAATTAATTCTGAAGAATAGAAGCTTAAGACAACCAGAGTTCATACCCCCATTCCTGAGCAATACTGCTTCTGGGAATAATTCTCCTGATCATGAATTGTAAGATACCTTCCGGTACTCATGCAAATCATACATCATGCTAAAGAGTGAGTTAAACAAAGCAAGCATTATGCGAAGAAGAATTATCCTAACAATTAATGAAAGAAGCATATATAATAAAGAATCAATTCAATACATAAGAGTTTACAAAGGTTACATCATTCCCCAACAACAAATAGAGTTTAGTTCATCATTGACATGGTGAAACTAGATGAACAATGAAGAAAGAATGAAAGATAAAACCCTAGAAATTGAATATAGGAGTTTCTGCATCCAAATCCTCCTCCGAGGGATCAAAGAATGTGTTTTTGTGCCTATTCCGTCCAAAGATGTGAACCCTAGGACGTCTAAGTCCTTAAATAGAACATAAAAACAACAGAAAACGGGTTCAAGCCCACGAGACTAGCGCTCAGTGCCCCACTTAGGGCGCTTAGGCGGCATACGGGTCAAAACTGGCGCTCAGGGTCAACTCAGAAGGCAAGCAGGCATGGTGCGACTCGAGGAAGTGGCGCTCAGCACCCCAAAAAGGGCGCCCAGGCGCGAGACAGACGAAATTGGCGCTCAACGCTCCTAAAAGGGCACCCGGGCAGTGCAAACTGGTGCTCAGCAAATATCATGGACCGTTCGGTTTCACTGTTGACCGATCGGTCTCCTATTTAACCGTTCGGCCAATCTTCCACCACACCATTCAGCTTCTCCTTTCACAAACCATTCGGTTTGTCTATCTTTCTCTCAAACTGTCTGGCCCCAGTTACACCGTTCGGCAGTTGTCTTTCTTTCTCACACCGTTCGGCCTAGGTTCCACCACCTTCACACCATTCGGGCTATCTTCTTCTCTATCAGATCGTTCTATCTATCTCCTTAACCGTTCGGTCTGGATCCTCCTTTTCTATCTTTTCTGGGTTCCAACTCCTTGGTACTTTTGCTCTTCTTCCAAATCATATCAATAACCTATAAAGTTAAGGGAATCTAGCATAGAATCATTAAATTCACCTTCAACTCTCTTATTCACACAAAACCAAGATTTCAAGCTAGTTTCTAAGTCAAAAAGGTTGTTTTGGGTATCAAAATTAAGTATCAAATAACGGTAAATTCAATCGTTATCACAACCCCAAACTTAGAACTTTGCTTGTCCTCAAGCAAACAAAATGTAACTTAGCTTTCAAACAATCAATACAATGGTTTCAACACATTTCAAAACCATTTCTTTCAAGACAAGTAATTGTTCATATCAGCTTATTATAAAGAATATCAATCAAGATGAATAAATGCCTTGGTTCATTTAAGCTCATTGTGGTGCTCACATAATCAAAAAATTCAACAGATGATATCCTCATGAATGATCAATCAAGCAAAGATTTAATCATGCAGACATGGAACTACTTCTCATCAAAGAAAAAGTGTTTCTCTCAAACACAGGTGTATATAGAGGTGACTCACTCATTCTACTATCACAATGTCACATAAATCAACTTTGTCTTTCATTTAACCACAATCAATCAAACTCACAAGCAAGTATCATCACAAGGGCTTTTCTATGGCTTGTAATGTGGTTGGGCTAAGAAGAAAATTGGTTTTTCCGGATCACAAAATCCTTGAGTTAAGAGAGTCATTCATAATTTCATCATTTAAACACAATCTCTCTTTTCAAGAAACCATTCTCACTTATTCCCAACTTTCCCTTGCATTGAGCTTTTCTTTTATTTCTTTTCTTTTCTTTTTCTTTTGCTTTTCATTTGCTCAGCACTTAGCTCAATGCTTATTCTTTCTATTTTCCCTTTTCAGATTTCCTAACAACTGCAAACTTGAACCTTTATCAATATCACACAAATATTCTCAACTTAACTCAAGGTAATGATTTTCAAAAAGGGTTTTCATATCATGTTTAAGGATAAAGGTTTAAAGGATAGAACACATTGTGCTTTCTTTTATTGGGCTAAAATCATGCATTGGCTAAAAAGGGACAACAACATATGGCCTTGATCATATGATACATGCAAGCAAGTGATTCAATCATAGAAACTTGGGCAAAATCATTCATGTTTTCAAAGTAACAGCACTCATTCCCAAAAACTCTAGAGTTCAATCCTCACACATGTTAATTTCAAGTTCCAACATTTAGATAAGCATCTTTCTCAATATCACAACCACAAGTTTACCTCATGCATCTGTTTCACAATATTGTGAGCAACCACCTGTATATTAGCATCATACATCATCTCAACATCAATCAATATAATCAGCATCATAAAGCAACACTCATCACAAACATCATATCATCATCAAACCATTGCATCACAGATTAAGTTTTAAGCCAAGTACATCATAACATATTCTAAATAACATAAAGACGAACATAAATTAAAAAAAATTAAGTTTAGAAAGTTGGGTTGCCTCCCAGTAAGCGCTTCTTTAACGTCACTAGCTTGACCCAATAAAGCTCAAGTTTGATTTTCAATGTTGATGTGCTTCTTCCTTTCATGATACCAACATAATCTCAACATCTTTCTTGTCACCAACTTGACTCTCCTAGAGTAAGGAGCCTCAATCTCAAGAACTTCATTTGCCTTTATATCCTTGATGACCCATAACCTGTTCATGAGTTTCATTGGTTTGCCAAGGTAGGGTTCATTATTTTCCATCACAAAGTCATGGTGAACAAGTTTTTCTTCCTTATCTCCATCAACTTCCTTCAGCCTTGGAAAGCAACAACTATGATTCCTCTTGATCGTCTTGGCAGCTTTATCAGGTAAACTAGTCACTGATAGAACTTTGTCTTTAGCTTTAGGACTAGTCTTTTTTTCTTGTATTGGTTGTCTAGCTTCAAAGACATTGAAAGTCATGGTTCAAAGTGGTGCTCAACAAATATCATCGATCGTTCGGTTTCACTGTTGACCGATCGGTCTCCTATTTAACCGTTCGGCCAATCTTCCACCACACCATTCGGCTTCTCCTTTCACAAACCGTTCGGTTTGTCTATCTTTCTCTCAAACCGTCCGGCCCCAGTTACACCGTTCGGCAGTTGTCTGTTCGGCCTCGGTTCCACCACCTTCACACTGTTCGGGCTATCTTCTTCTCTATCAGATCATTCGGTCTGGATCCTCCTTTATTAGACTGTTCGGTCTGGTGCTTTTTCTGTCTTTTCTAGGTTCCAACTCCTTGGTATTTTTGCTTTTCTTCCAAATCATATCAATAACCTACAAAGTTAAGGGAATCTAGCATAGAATCATTAAATTCACCTTCAACTCTCTTATTCACACAAAATTATGATTTCAAGCTAGTTTCTAAGTCAAAAAGGTTGTTTTTAGTATCAAAATTAAGTATCAAATAACGGTAAATTCAACTGTTATCAATGATCCCCTCAATCTAGCATTAGCTTGAATTTCATCTTCCAACCCATCCCATTCATTGAATTGTACAGTGGAAAGTGTTGAATATTGTAGCTTCCTAAAGAGGGCATCTGTTGCCCTATTACCACAACCAGGTTTGTACCTTATCTCAAAGTCAAAACCCATTAATTTTGAAATCCATTTCTGCTGCTCCTCCCCCATAATCCTCTTGTCAACCAAAAATCTCAGACTTTTCTGATCCGTGTGCACCACAAAATGGCTACCTATCAAGTAATGCCTCCCTTTCTGAATAGCCAACATTATAGCCATTAATTCTCTCTCATAGATAGACTTACATTGAGATCTATCAGACAATGATTGACTCATGTAAGTTATAGGTCTACCTTCCTGCATAAGCACAACTTCTGCTCCCTTGCCAAAAGCATTTGTCTCTATTAAAAAAGGTTTCTCAAAATTTGGAACACTTAAGACATGTAAAGTGGTCATTGCAGCCTTGAGCTGTTCGAAAGCTTGTTGAGCATCATTTTCCCACTTGAAATTGTCCTTCTTGAGCAACTGTGTGAGTGGCCAAGCAATCTTGCCATATTTTTTAACAAATCGCCTATAATATCCTGTGAGTCCCAAGAATCCTCTCAACCCTTTTAAATCCTTTGGAACCAGCCAATTTACCATTTCATCAACCTTGTATGGGTCTGCCAAAACTTCTTTTCCCGAAATCAAGTGTCCCAAATATCTCAACTACCCAAAACTACATTTTTTGGAATTTGAAAATAAATTATTTTCCCGCAACAATTGAAGCACCAATTTGAGGTGTTTTGATGGTTTCCCTCATCCGAACTATAGATTAGAATGTCATTGAAGAATACTAACACAAACTTCCTTAGATATGGTTTGAAGACCCATTTCATAAGAGCTTGAAAGGTAGAAGGGGCATAGGTTAACCCAGATGACATGACCAAGAATTCATAGTGCCCCTCATGTGTCCTAAAAGCTATCTTCAGAATGTCTTCTTTCCTCATTCAAATCTGGTGGTAACCAGATTTTAAGTCCAGTTTGGAAAATACAGTCGATCCTACTTCATCCAATAATTCATCAATTAAAGGGATGAGAAATTAGTCAGGTACTGTCAACTAATTAAGTGCCCTATAATCCATACAGAATCTCTACCCATCATCTTTTTTTCTTACAAGAATAACAGGACTAAAGTAAGTGTTAGTACTAGTCCTAATAATCCCTACATGCAGCATCTCACCTACTATCTTTTCAATATCATTCTTCTGATAATAAGGGTACCTGTAAGGTATGATATTTGGTATTTGAACACCTTCTTTGAGATTGATTGCATGATCATGCTCTCTCCTTGGTGGTAGCCCTTGTGGGTCCTGGAAAATATCCTTATACTCCTCTAGGACTGCCTTAATCTCATCAGATAGGTATTGTTGATTTTCCTCTGTATCTTTCAATTGTTGATACGCAATATAGTAACCTACTTCTACATCATGTAAGGCTTTAATCATTCTCTTACAGGATGCTTGTGCCTTGCTTAGGGAAGGGTCTCCCTTTAACACCTTTTTGCCTCATTCATCTCTCCATTTAATGACCATGTTTCGAAAATTAGCTTCAATGTCACTAAGGTCCGCGGATCAAGGTCGTACTTTAATCAAATTAATATGCAATTAAGTGTAGTATACTAGAGAGTGACTCCTAGGTCGTCTCTCAAAGACCAATATTTGGTTCAGTCATTGGATCAAACACATAGTGAGGGAGGGTTTTGGACACATTATGTGAATTGAAATGAATTGATTGACACATAGATTAAACACAGATTATAAACAGGTTGGCATCTAGATCAATTGCAATGCTCCTTTCACCACTAATCAAACACGAATTAACCAACTATGATTGATACTATGATTGGTTGAAATCCGTGCTTTTCTATGCTTGGAAAGATGATTATGATGTTTGAGAGGTTGAATTGATTGTGACAGGGATACCCTGTGTGAGAATTTGAGCCACTTGCAATTCTTTCTTGTGTGCGATATGTCTCTTGATTGCTTGCACATATGCCTTGGCTTGACTTTTGTTGATAATTCTTGATTGATATGCATGTTTGGAAGTGATAAAGGCAATTTTGCTCTTGACCCTCTCTAGCCAAATAAGCCTACCATGTTTTTAATTCTTTGATAACCCTGTTGAGTCTATGCTCTCCCTTGTTCTTTGTTTTGAAGCCCATACATTAGCCCTAAGTGAAAAACCATGATTACCTGAACTTTAGGAAATTTTGGAGCTTTGGAATTGTTTTAGGAACAAGTGTGATCTTCCTGGGGATTCTGATCAATTGGCTAGTTGGTTCCTCTTCTTGGTTGTGTTGTAAATATGTTATGTATCTTGTCTCTTACAGTTTTATTCTGTTCTAAAAAGTAGAGAGAGAAAAGAAGAGAGACAAGATAAGAAAAGAAAGAAAAAAATAGAAAAGATGAGAAAAATAAAAAATTTTGAATAATGGAGTCAAGAGGAGGATTGGATTAGAGGTTTTTGGTGTGATTTCATTGTATTTCACTTATTCCCCATTACTCCTCTATTCTTTTTGGTTTGTAGCTTCTCATCCATATTTTAACCTCCCTTGTCCTTGGCCCCATTACAACCATGAAAAGACCTTTTGATTTGAACATGCATATGGTTTGAGTGTTGATATTAGAGGCTTGCCAAGTCTAATTGTTGCTTGCTTTCCTTAGTGCATAGAGTTGACATTGCTTACCCTAGGCCCTTGATAGAAACAACAATAGTGCATCTGTGAGGTTTTGTTGCTTTTGATTCACCTCTTGAACCAACTTATTATTATGCCATGTCTAGAATTGCTTGGATGATTACCATGAGTATCTGATTTCTCTTATTCTTTTTGTGTGGGATGTTGTCTACTCCTTTTCTTTTTCCAGATTCCTTGACGACTATGTAAATCTGTTTGTGAGTCTTTTTATTTCTATGTGCTGAGGTTGTGTCATTCCCTTGATGTCCTTTGAACTATTCCTTGATCTGCGTCTTGATTTTGTCCAGGAGTGCAAAAGACTAAGTGTGGTATATTTTGATGAGTCAATACTTTCTTGACTTCACTTAGCTTATTGTACTACATTTAATTAGGGAATTGTGCAAGAATGTCCATTATTTCCCCAATTTTGCTATTTATGCTTAATTTGCTCAATAATTCTTATTTTAATTAATTTGAATTATCCGAGTCTAATTATTGTCATTATTAATTGTAGGGGAATTTTTAGAAGTATATTTGGGACATTAAAGGGCTGCCACGTCAACAAATACTCTCCACATAGGCGTTTTAGATTTAATTAGATTGTAATTTCGTTTTTAGGGCTTTTTGGACTCATCTGCACATTTTGGGCCATTTTTGGCAATTTAAGAGAGGCCCAAAAGTGGGAGCTGATTTGGCAACCTAGGGTTTAATGTCAACTGCCCCCCTTCCCCCCACACACACTCAAGAGAGCTCCTTCCTTTTTGTAATTTTCGTCTTCTACATTTCTGGACAGAGAAGAGACCTCCAAAAGAGGTTTTTATTTTGTTTTCATGTATTGAACTGATTCCCCTTCCAATTTCAGAGTTGAATTTGTTCCTGCACTCAAGTTTTTTCTTCATTTACGCTTTCTCTTATTGTTTGATGCTGTCATTCGGTTTTTAATGTTCATTTTCGTTCTCCATTGTTATACCCGTTTTCAATTTACATTTTTCCCATATTTTCGTTCCAGCACATCCGCTTCAGTTTTCTGTTTGATGTTATGGATTACTTTTTGTTTTTGATTTCTCGTTCCAGTAGCATTTAACCTTGCTGCATTGGGGTTTCATTCTTCGTTTTTGGGTTGCGTTTCTGCCAAGTTGTTCCTTTTGCTGCATTGACTGTAATATCGTTCGGTCTCTAACATACTTCACTGTTAGTACCGTTCGGTTTGTTCTTGTTCGTTTTTCTATTGTGTTGTAGTTACGGCATTCTGATCTAATTAGCATTTTATTGGTGTAATATCGTTCGACTTTCTTCTGTATGACATCGTTTTCGAATTAATTGCAATTCAGTTTTCCATTCTAGTTTACATTCTCTTGCTCATTTTCGTTTCCTTTGCTGATATCTGTAATACTGTTTGGTTTCTAACTCTTCATCCCTGCCTTTCTTCTTCTCCCTCTTTCCAGTTGTACCCATTTACATTTCTACTATGAGTGTGTTGGCGGAGGAACGTATGTTAATATCCTTCAATAATGATTTTCGTTTGTTGCGTGGGAGAAAAGCAAAAGAAGGAGGATGTAAAACTAAAAGTTAGATAGTTACATTCAAAAGGAGATTAAACTTTACCTTTATTATAGTTGCATTTAAAAGCGAATTATGGTTTGCCTTTATTTGCTGAAAAAATACCTAACGGTAATGTAGGATTTCAAAGTTGTCCTATTTCTTCTCAAGCTTTTGGATATACAGTAACACTTTTGAAAAATGCAAGCAAGCCATTTGTGGGTGTAGTGTGAAGCAAGTTTCTTTGATTTGTGTAATTGCAAAGTGGGGTGTTTTGTTTTTTGATCTCGGATTCATGTCGATTACTTTAAATTTTTAAAGAAGTTATTGAATATGTCTGTTTTCTTCACCTTATATATTTTTTTCTTTCATAAACCTCAACTATTATATATCTTTATCCGTATGCTGATGTGATTTGCCATCGTCAACACTTGCAGTGTTAGTGTGTTTGGCATCTCACTAGAATCAATGTAGTGTTCCTATGATTCAAAAGGAAACAGTGTCCCCACCATTCTACTGCTAATGCAAGAACGATTATACTCACAGGATGAGGAAGAAGAGTGGAAGATGGAAAGAGGGAGAGAAGCTGAGGGTGAAGATGCAAGGAAGGAGACGTTGACTAAGTGTTAGGAAAAAAATGATGTGACATACCACTGTTAGCCACATCAACTTGTTTTTAATGCGGTTAGTTTTGAAGGACCAAAAATTAAGGTTTCCTTAAGGAGAATGAGTAAAATGTACCTTACTTTGAAAGAGGGACTAAAAACAAATTCGCTTGATAGTTTAGAGACTAAAAACATATTTAATCCTATAATATAATAATCGTATATAATAGAGATAAATCAAATTTATAAAAATGATGAATTAAGATAAATAATTATATATTTTATGCTAAACTCAAGTTCGCTTCGTTTTATCTAAAATATTGTTTAGATTGTATATTAAAGTTTTGTACGATTTTATTTTTAAAAAACGATTCAAAGAATAAAAAAAATAAAAATATTTAAATTATTTAAAACTTCAATTCGTAAACAATGTAAAATAATTGAATATAATAAAAGTTTAAACCTTCACTCAAAAGTTAAGAAAAATGAAAATTCATCCCAAATCGAAGACTTAAAAAACGGATGATTCATCGTAAAATCTTATTATCATCTTTACGGTAATTAGATACCAATAGTTTGATACGTTAAAATATGATTAAAATCAATCATAACATCTCTAAAATATTGATCATTTTAAAATTTATATTCCTGCACGATTTATCTTTAAAAAGACAAAATTAGAAAGAAAAAAAATATTTAAATTATTTTAATAACCCTTCAACATTTTACAAATAATACATGACTGGGCTTCTATTCGCTCGGAATGGTTAGAATGGCAAATTCAAATGGAACCATGAAGACATAAATGGAGGACAAAATCAGATTTAAAAAAAGAAGAAAAGTCTGGAGTAATTTAATCTGACAATAACGGCGAGAACTGTAGAGTCTGACTGTTGTTTTCTTTCAGCGCATATAATTTTGTTTATTTATTGGTTAAAGTAGATTTGAAAGTACTAGAGTCACGACACCGTCTTCACAGTACAAATAACCAAATAAAGTCTGCCTCCTCATCCATCTCTTGCTTGTTCCGCTCTTGCATGTTATTACCACCTTCCCTCAATGCTTCTCATCTATATGACCCCAACCAACCAACCACATTAACTGATAAACCCCTCTCCCACACTTTCCCAACCCAAATTATGTTGTTCGTAAAAGCCCTACTTCAGCTCTCTTATTTCTTTCTTTCCGTCGTGATGACTACCACCTTGGTGGCCGCCGCCGATGACGCGGTGATGTCCAATTTCCTTAAATCGCTGAAGCCACCACCTCCAGGTTGGTCTCAGACAACCCCATTCTGCCAATGGAAGGGTATCCAATGCGATTCGTCCAACCGCGTCACCAGCATAAGCCTCGCTTCAAAGTCCCTCACTGGAACGCTCCCCTCCGATCTCAATTCCCTCTCTCAACTCCGTTCCCTCTCTCTCCAAGACAATGCACTCTCGGGCCCCCTCCCCTCGCTCGCCCAACTCTCCTTCCTCCAAACGGCCTACCTCAACCGCAACAACTTTTCAGCCGTTCCCTTCGCCGCCTTCGCCTCCCTGAACTCCCTCCAAACCCTCAGCCTAGCCTCCAACCCTTCCCTCTCACCCTGGACTTTCCCCACCGATCTCACCTCCTCCACCAACCTAATCGACCTCGACCTCGCCTCTGTTTCCCTCTCCGGCGCCTTACCCGACATCTTCCACAAATTTCCCTCTCTACACAGTCTTCGCCTCTCCTACAACAACTTGACTGGTAGTTTACCCTCCTCTCTCGCCATTTCCACAATCGCCTCGCTCTGGCTCAACAACCAGGCAACCGGCTTGTCCGGTACTCTCTCCGTTCTCTCCAACATGACGCAGTTGAGCCAGGCCTGGCTCCACAAGAACCAGTTCACCGGTTCCATTCCAGATTTGTCCCAATGCAAGGGCCTGTTTGACTTGCAGCTCCGAGATAATCGGCTAACCGGCGTGGTTCCTATTTCCTTGACGACTCTTTCGAGTTTAAAGAATGTTTCGCTGGATAACAACGTGCTTCAGGGGCCTGTGCCTGCTTTTGGGAAGGGTGTGAAGGTGACTCTCGATGGAATTAATAGCTTTTGCCTCGATACTCCCGGTGATTGTGATCCCAGGGTGATGGTTTTGCTTCAGATTGCTGAAGCGTTTGGGTATCCCATTCAGTTGGCGAATGCGTGGCAGGGGAATGACCCTTGTAACGGCTGGAACTTTGTTGTGTGTTCCACTGGGAAGATTGTTACTGTCAATTTCGCGAAGCAGGGTTTTTCTGGTACCATCTCGTCTGCATTTTCGCAATTAACTGATTTGCGCAGCTTGTTTCTCAATGGAAATAACTTGACCGGTTCTATTCCTGAGAGTTTGACCTCTTTGCCTCAGCTTCAGACTCTTGATGTGTCCGATAACAACCTCTCTGGAGAGATTCCTAAGTTCCCGTCCAAGGTGAAGGTAATGACTACCGGTAATGCTAGGCTTGGGAAGGCTCCTAATCCTGGAGGTGGAGTAAGTGGGTCTACTCCTTCAGGGTCTCCATCTGGTGGAAGTGGTTCTGAATCTGCAAAGGGTAGTGCTTCTTTGTCGCCAGGTTGGATTGGTGGTATAGTTGTTATTGTTTTGTTTTTTACTGGAGTAGTATTGTTTCTGGCTTGGAAATGTTATGCCAAAAGGCAGCGGCGGAAGTTCAGGAGGGTTAATGGTCGTGAAAATGGCACAGGAAGCTTTAAAATTGAGTCTATCAATGTTTATAATGGTTATGGTGGTGTTCCCAGTGAGTTGCAAAGCCAGAGCAGTGGTGATCGCAGTGACGTTCTTGCTGCTTTTGAAGGTCGAAATGGGTCAATTTCTATTCAAGTTCTTCTACAAGTTACCAATAATTTCAGTGAGGAGAATATTTTAGGTAGGGGAGGGTTTGGAGTAGTTTATAAGGGCGAGTTACATGATGGAACAAAGATTGCTGTTAAGAGGATGGAATCTGTTGCAATGGGAAATAAAGGACTTAACGAGTTCCAAGCAGAGATTGCAGTTCTCAGTAAAGTTAGGCATAGACATTTGGTTGCTCTTCTTGGGTATTGCATCAATGGAAATGAAAGGCTTTTGGTATATGAGTATATGCCTCAAGGTACATTAACACAACACCTGTTTGAGTGGCAGGGACATGGCTATGCTCCCTTGACATGGAAACAAAGGGTAACAATAGCTTTGGATGTTGCACGAGGGGTGGAATACTTGCATAGCTTAGCTCAACAAAGCTTCATTCACAGAGACTTAAAACCCTCAAATATACTACTTGGTCATGACATGAGAGCAAAGGTTGCAGATTTTGGATTGGTTAAAAATGCACCAGATGGAAAGTATTCTATTGAGACTCGGTTGGCTGGAACATTTGGATATCTTGCACCTGAATATGCTGGTATAGAAATCTCTGATTTTTGTTTTGTACAAATATGCCTTAATCTTGTAGTTCATATTTATTTATTCTTCTTTTGGTGGTTTTAGCTGTCGATTACTACTTCAATATCATGAAAGTATCGTACTGCGCTTTTCAGAAAATTGAAGTACCCTAAACCTTATGAATAACCACACAAAAATAAGTTGGAAAGAAAAATAATTGACGCTCATTCCCATCAGAGTAGGCAATTCATCTTGTCTACTTTGCAATTTTATATTCGGCTGGGTGTAGAGTTTTCTGGATGGTATAGTGGTCTATATACCTCAGGATTTTTTGAGCCATTTATAGAAAGCTATCAGAGTCTGAATCCCAATGCCGATTATCCTTTATGATGTGATGAATGCTCTGATTGCATAAAATGTTGGATTACTGAATATTGTCATCGCCTTGGGTGGTAGTTCTCTGTTGCTAAGAATCACTTTTGTGAACTTTATCCGCCCATCCCATATCCTTGGTGCATTGGCGCATCTTTTGTTAAAATTTACTAGTTTTGATCCATCTACATATAAAACCTATGTAGCATAAAACTTACTAAAATGTTGCTCTGCTTCACTTATCTAATTTTAAAAGTTAGATTATTGTTGCAGTGAATGTGAGTAGATGCACTTGATTAATGCTAGACTATTCATTGGATTATATATAATGTTATCTTGTTTCTTGCCAGCCACTGGAAGAGTGACAACCAAAGTGGATGTTTATGCATTTGGTGTAGTTTTGATGGAACTTGTTACCGGTAGAAAGGCATTGGATGATACCGTGCCAGATGAAAGGTCTCACTTGGTTACAT
Organism: Vigna hirtella; assembly: GCA_027742795.1. NCBI lineage: Eukaryota > Viridiplantae > Streptophyta > Magnoliopsida > Fabales > Fabaceae > Vigna > Vigna hirtella. Next base: position 1,474,249 of record JAHCHA010013455.1, read on the forward strand.
GGTTCCGTAGACTACTAATTAACAAGGAAAACATTCCAAAGGCAATTGATCAAATTCTCAACCCCGACGAGGAAACTACGGAGAGCATGTATAAGGTGGCTGAACTGGCTGGCCATTGCACTGCTCGTGAACCATATCAAAGGCCAGATATGGGTCATGCAGTGAATGTCTTAGTTCCTCTTGTGGAGCAATGGAAACCTATTAGTCATGAAGAAGAGGACAGCGGTAACGGTGACTTTCAGATGAGCCTTCCTCAAGCTCTACGAAGGTGGCAAGCCGATGAAGGCACTTCCTCGATATTTAATGATGTATCCATCTCACAAACCCAATTAAGCATCCCCTCTAAACCTGTCGGATTTGCAAACTCCTTCGATTCACTGGATTGCCGGTGAATTTCACAAACCACAATTATTCGAAGGCATCTTTAGTCCATATGACGGGAATGGAAGGGTTGGTTGTAACTTTATTTTTAAATGGTATTATTTTGGGCGCTCTTAAAATCTCCTCAACTAAGCTAACCGGGATGTGAATCTTCATTCTTTATTGATTCTTTTAAACAATAGTTGGGTTTTAGAAATGATGAATACACTATTTGGTTAAAAAGTTTCAAGTTGGTCTTTATTTATATTTATATTTCAATTGAATCTCAAACTTTGTTAAAATGTTTCAATTAGATATTTTTGTTATATTTTCAAAAATGACATTAAAAGAGTAGAAATGTGACCGTGGAATACATGAGTCAAAGTTTTTTAAAATTATCTTACTCTCACATTATTATGTGGTCAACTCTTTCTCTTTTTCTTTTATTTTTTCACCATCTACAAATATCACTCACACCGCACACACCCCATCAGTTACCCAAAATACTCAACATTTCCACATTTCTATATCGTTACAACACAACCTTTCTCTTATGTTAATAAACAATCAGTTTCTTTGTACCACCTACTCTCTAGTGTTTTCAATCCTCTTCTTATATATCCTAATACCTATGCACCAAAAGCTTCTCACTCTAAATTATTTATTTATTTATCTTTCCCACTTTTTCATACACATTGTCTCAACACTCGTAAATCACTTAGAGGAAGTTCACCTCAAATGTAGCTATAGTCATTGAAACATTCTTTGTCAAGGTTAAAACTGTCATATCAAATAATTTTGAGTTAGTTCTGCCTAAGTTGTTGAAGAAGAAATCTTCGTTCAAGTCCAAACCAAACATCGATGTGTGGACATTCGAGATCGCTAATATCATCTTAACTCCTCCACCCATAGCATTTTCTCTCTTATGCCACCATCATTTGCATATGAAACAACATCATCAACCTCGAGGGCATGAGGAAAATCATCTGTAACGATGAGCCCTTCCTTATCGAACTCGCTTACGCCAAGTTCACCGAGTTGCTCCGTGTCGTGGTGAACTCATTGGCCCGACTAAACACCCACTATTATTAAAATTATTAAAAGACATAAGAAAGTCTGAACAAGCTAATTGTTATCTGAGACAAGAACAATTGAAGCGTTTACTTGAGTTAAGTTGATACCATGAGTGAAGCAAACACATCATCTTGTGATGAAGTATCTATACAATTGGTATCTTCAAAATAAAAGAGCTTAATTGTAAAATGCTACATAACAGTAAGAAATCAAAAAACACTTTGTTCTTCTGGGTGAGCATTAAATAACATTAAATGTCCAATGTTCAAAAACAACATAAGTGATAAGAAAAGTCATATTTACTGCTAACTTTGAAGATAACCTATTCTATAAGTATCCATAGTGCTACAGATCAAATATTAAATGTGGACGTTAGAGACAAAAGAGATAATCATGGAATGTTCCTCTCTTGAAGCAAAGTCTAAAAAGATCATACAACCTACTTCAAGCAAAGGATTGAAAAAGCATGCATGCTCTGACAAAGTTGACTTTCATAATGATTGTTGTGAAAAGAAGAAAAAGAAAAACAAGCATCAAGACTACGGACTACAAACACATTCTAACGGACAAATATTCACAAATTATATAAATAGAAGATCTCTCAAGAAGAAAATCAAGAGGATAATAGAATAGAGGATAGCCAAAGTGCGTAAAGCTTACAATCCTCTTAGAAAACGCTTTCTATTTGAAAATATAAGAACTTCCAAGCTAAACGATCTTTTATTTTTTAAAGGAAGTTCTTACAAATACTACAGTAGAAGTTATTCTGAATATCACGTTGATCGTTACAAAGCTCATATTTCAAGTCGAGCTTCTAAGCCTTTAAAAGAATATTTTACACTGTCAACAACGTGTTATATCAGAAAGGTTGTGAAAAACGTTTTTCATAAACATTATTCAACTCCCCCCTTATAGTGTTTCTTAGGTACTTCACGTATAACTTGTGTTATATTTGAAAAGATAATGTTGTAAGTGGTGGTTCAAATGCATAGTAGCAAGGAGCTTAGGGATTGCTTTGAGAATGCAATTTCTTTTATTTCGAATGTATTTTGAATAAATTTTAATTATTGACTATTTTTAAATATTTTTTATTATTTGAAATAAATTTTATTGAGTGGAAGATTTATAAAACTTATTTGATGAAATAAATGAACGTTATAATTTTATTTTATGATTCAAAATAAATACATTTAGAATATGTGTGAAACTTTTCTAAGTTTTAGTAACACATAATAGGTGATATATCATTTGAGTTGATGATTAAAATTATCTAGCCTTAAGCTCTAAAGACCTAAAGATAAGTTGATTATACATTTTTCTAGCCTTACTCTCTAAAGAACTAAAGGTTAGGGGTTGTGTGATGATAAGCCCAAAGCACTAGGCTCAATACCAATGGAGTTAGTTATTCATGAGAAGATGGTTTAGATTTTACCTATAATAACCTAATGGTTAATTAAAAGGTCAAATGGGAAAAATGAGACATTAAAAACTGAAACAAAAAGAATTTAAAAGAAAGAGAAAACTCAAGAGACCACAAGAAATGAAGATAAAGAGAGCTTTAGAAACAAAAAACAACGATATAAGATCTTTAAATGGTGTTGAATTTTTACGTTTTAGCCAAGAAAAAAAATCAAAGAAAACCACAAAAAATGTGTCATTTGGATTATGTGTTACAAGGTTGTATGGAGTTTCATCGGTGATATGGAATAGCATGCTTATGTAAACTAGAAATTACAATTAACATAGTAGAATTGAAAAAGGAATTGAAAAAAAAAAGCGGAAGATAAAGAATAAGGAAACTTATGGAGAAAGGTTGTCATGCCACTTAGAAAAGATAAGTGGGAGGATTGACACGTGCTTTACCACAAGATAAGATTTGAAAATTGAAACTAAGAGATAATTGTTATCTTTAAGAAGTAATGCAATCGAATGCAAAATACTTTTTACTTCATTTATTAAGGTGTGTGTACAAAGGGGAGCTAGAAATTGCTTTAAATAGCTTTAAGATAGGAAGAATGGTAAATGAGCTAAGGAATGTAAGACTAAGATGCATGGAGCAACTGAAGTACACAGCAAAGCAGCAACAAGTCCCACATCATTCCTTTCTTCATTTTTTTAAAGGTATATAAGCTACCATTCTCGTATCAAAATTAAAGCTAATAAGTTGTTGTCGTGAGATACAAGGCACAATATAAGGAAGATTTATTTATTCTTCTTTTCTTTTAATATCAAGCTATGTTATGTCTCAAATTATTTGTATTTTGGAAAAGAAGAAGGATATATAAACTTTTTACACTTAAAAGAGAAAAAGAAAACGACCAACACCACTGAGGATAGAAATAAGTCAAAAAATATATATACTACTCTTTTTTGACAAACAAATAAAGAAATCAGGTTTTTGCACCAAACTAGGCATATTTGCCTAGAATATTACCAAAATGGGCAAATTTTGACCAAAAGTGAAGTCGTGGGGGGCCAAAACGACTTCAAATGAAGAAGTTGTGCCCCCCCTGCACGACTTCACACTGTTCATTTGACCAGTGGTGAAGTTGTGCACCCCAAAAACGACTTATGGGTCCTGTAATCGATTACAATATACTGGTAATCGATTACAGAGTGTTGAAATCGTGACCCCCCTGCACGACTTCATTTCAGTAGGCAAAAAAGCTACTGGTAATCGATTACGACACTTCTGTAATCGATTACCAGTGTTTTTATTGTGCAAGAACCACTCTGGTAAGCAATTACAAGCTTCTTGTAATCGATTACCAGTGTGTTTTTGGTTGGTTTTTGAAAATGATTTTGCATTTTACATATTTTATGTATTGGTTGTGTTATACGAAAAAAGAAATTGTGGTTATTATGTAATGAATGCAGACAAATTTGAAGAAAAGAGAAAAAAATATTAATAAGAAATATTAATAGTAATATATCAATAATCGATTTGATTACAATTGGGTAAGATTAAGAAATAACTAATGACGAAATGGACAATTTCCCCTATGATGACCTTCGTTGCGGCAGTAAGAGCATTTTTTTGGCTTATCTGGATTGGATTGATCCATTTCATTATGAAGCCTATTTGTAGATGGTCTTCCGGATGCCTTGCGTCGCATTTTAGGATCTGGTATGAAGTTTGGACCTGTATACGCAGACCAATAATCTTGATTTTGGATTGGGTGAAATTGTACTTCATATGCCTTGAAAATGTTGTTAAGACTGTACACTGGATCAATTACTTGGGTTAGTGGGATATGCGAAAATGCACAAACAACAATGACATGATGACATGGGAGACGAGTAGCCTGGAAGTGACCACAATCGCACCACCATTCATTTAGGCTGACCTTATAGGAAAGTGGAACAGGGCGGTAGTGGTGAGGTGTTGAAATTTCCTGAACATGAAATTCATAATTTTCACTGTTGTAGCGATGAACATGACAAAATACGGATTGTTGTTGATTTTTCCTAATGATCTCGGCGATTTGTTCAGGAAATTGGTGGCCTGCTTGTAGCATACAGTTCGCCTTTAATCCTCGTTCAACAAACCATGATTGTGTCCTCTCAAATGTTGTTCTGATGAGAGCACATATTGGTAATGAACGTGCTCCCTTTAAAATGGAGTTGGTGCACTCAGCGAGATTAGTGGTCATATGTCCATATCTTCTCCCTCCATCAAAATCCTAAGACCATTTTTGTAATGGGATTTTATCTATCCAATCAACTTGTTGTGGGTATTGGTTTCTTAGTGCAGTAAGTTTTGCCGTCATAGTTGGTTGCTTGACCTCGTAAGCTGTAATGACGTAATGAATAAATAAATTTTAGAATAATGTTAAAAAATTATAAAAGTAAAAGTGTATTAAAAATGTTTGTAGTAGTACCTAAATTGATGAATTATTTTTTGAGGTCATGATTTTTGAATTTGTTGTTGAAGTTGGATGCTAGATGACGTATGCAATAAACAGAGTTCAAACCATCTTGTTCCCAACCAACTTCTTCCGATCTTAAGGCCGATAGAATACCCTTTCCTCTGTCAGTGATGATGCAAATATTTTGTTGATGGCAAACATGTTCTCGAAGTAGTTGAAAGAACCATATCAAGGCCTCCTTTGTCTCACCTTCTACAATGGCAAAGGCCAATGGGAAAAGATTTCTATTGCCATCTTGAGCTATGGCGGTGAGCAAAGTTCCATGATATTTACCCGTTAGAAATGTACCATCAACTTGGAGAATGGGTTTACAGTATTTGAATCCTTGTATGCAAGGACCGAAAGACCAGAAAACTCTTTCCATAATATAGCAATTATTGTCGGTTTGTCCATCAATCTGCACTGGAGAACCAGTGCATTGTAAAATTGTACCTGGGTTTGCATCCTTGACGGCATGCAACCACCTCGGCATGTGGTTATAAGAGTCCTCCCAGTCTCCAAACTCCATAGGAAGAGCCCTTTGTTTAGCGATCCAAGCTTTTCTGTATGACACAGAATATCCGAATCGAGCTTTAATATCTGCAATCAAACTCTTGATTGGAATGGATGGGTTTGTCCGGACTGAATTTGATATGATCGCGACATTGTGAGTACTATCAAGATTTGTATGATCTTGAGATAGTATGGTTGAGAAACACGAATGTTGTCCGTCGATATTCTTGATTTCCCAATATTTACGGACTTTGCTATAAGCTGCCCTCAAACGCCATTGACAACCGTTGTGATATTCCACACAACGAATAACATAAATGTTGGGCTTCGATTCAACGACGGTGTATTTGTAACCGTTGGTTATGTGATAATGTTTGATTGCAGCAATAGTTTCGTCCTTTGACTGGAACTGCATACGTTCATTCAACTCTGGAATGACATGTGCAGATGATTGTGTGATGTGGTCGTCGTTGTTGTCATCTTCAAGTATGTTGTCTAATTCATCATCGCTGCTGAAGTCATCAACATTATCTAATATCAAAGGTTGTTCGTCGATGAATTGCGATGATGAAGATGGTGGAAAGTTCCCCGATGCCATAATGTTATAGATGTTTGGGAGAAAATGTAAGATTGGAGTAGAATGAGAGCTGTTGGCAGTGGAGTTTGGATGCGAAGATGGATTGGTGAAAGACTCATATATATATATATATATATATATATATATATATATAGAAGTTTCAAGTGTGAAAGGTTACTTTCTGATAACTGGGTGTTACGGTCTGAAATAGGAATTACTGAACAATATAGCACTGTGATGACATTTGTCAAATCATTCCAGTCGAAGTGCCCCCGACTTGTCGGGCAGTTGTGCCTCTGATATGTTTCTCTGTTGTAGAATACCAACAATCAGACTGTGTCATGCGTCAATTTGGATTTCGACAAAATGTACCCCATCCACCGATGAATCTAGATGAGGAACATAAACAGGATATGAGAGGACGCGCTGATTGGAATTGGCAAGAACACCATCAACAGTGGATTGCATTATGGAATGACCGGCATAATCGTGTATTCAACGGTATTCCATTCCAAAAAAATGGTCACTTGCGAGATGAATCTGAGTACATGCAATGGTATATAACTCATACAATCCGCTATATTGCTCTCATAGAAGATTCAATCGACGAAGAGGTACTACAATATCCCCACCTTTTAAATTATGAAGGTCTTATTATCTTGCGTTCTTCAATCAAACATTGTCTTTAGCAGTATGACATGGAGCACGAACAACAGTTCCAACCGCCATCTGCATACCGTGCATCACCACCGTATCATGATCCACAAAGGTCTACCTCTGACCATGTCAACTATCAACATCCATCTCTGAATTCAAGGTTCGAACAACACATCCCACCGACATCAACATATCCTCAGGTTGAGACCTCTTATTTCGCCTTTCCACCATCAACACCGTTCAGTGGAGGTCCATCATCTTTTATTGGAGGTCCTTCCAATTATTTTGGAACCTCGACAATGACTCCACCATCTTCATACCAACACGCTTCATCGTCACAAAACGTATATCGACCGACCCTTGATTTCCAAAACCTTCAACAGTCCAATGAAAGTCATCCCACGGATGAAGACCAACACACGCAGAGTCCCACACTACAACAACAACAACAACAAAGGCGAGGCCAACGACAACGACGAAGACCAACATGTGGGACTGAAGGACATAGATAGATTGCATCATGAATTTATTTATAATTATGTAATTTGTCTATAATTTCTTAATTAATCACAAAAATTATATCATTACAAACTTTTATCCTTTTTAGTTATTATTGCACATCATGTCAAAACAAATATATATATATATATATATATAAATCAATTTTAATATATGATGCATTCAATCAATACTAAAGCAACAAAGAAATCAAATTTTGTTCCTCCACACACTAGTAATCGATTACAATTTGTACTGTAATCGATTACTAGATAGACCCTGTAAGGGATTACAGGCTTTGCTGTAATCCATTACCAAAGAGGCTAGTAATCGATTACAGGGTTTCTGTAATCGATTACCAGGAAACTCTGGTAATCGATTACAGAAACCCCGTAATCGATTACCAGCCCAACCCTACCCTATAAATTCAACTTTTTCTCTCTCCTCACGAACACACACCACTCCCACTCTAGTAGCAGCGCCTCCACACGGTTTCCCCTCCTCTCCAACCTCAAAAATCAACTTCTCTTCCACAACTTTCACTTCTAAACACCAATTTTCAACTCTCCTTTCAATTCTCTTCAATTTGCACCGATTGGAATTTCAAATGGCGGAATCTTCAAAGAGGCAAAGAGTAAGGGTCTCGTCTTCTACAGCTGGGGGACGTCGCCGCCGTCAACCTTCACCCCCAGAAAGCTCACCCTCACCCTCACCACCACCGTCACCGTCACCGACTGCTCCACACCAAAATCTTCAATTTTCCACTCCTGCTCAAAATACCTAGATGACCAATATTTCGAAAGTCACAGTTTTGAATTTTTTGGCATGCTCAAACATATGGGATTGGATGATTGTGTCTGCGATGTTGCGCGTTATTATCCTGATTTGGTACGTGTGTTTTATAGTAACCTCAAATTTTCTGATAATGGAACAATGAAAACTAAGGTCAACAATGTGAAAATGATTATCAAACCCAGCATTTTTGCTTCCATAGCCAACCTTCCCTCTGTTGGGTTGAACTTTGAGGGTAAATTATTTGAGGATTGGGCCGATGAATACAATATAGACGTAGCCAGACAATTAATTTGTTTGCCACACAATCCTCCTACGAGTAGAATTCTAACCGACAATATGACAGCTGAGGCTAGAGTATTACATTATGCTATATGTCGTGCTTTGTTTCCACGTGTTTCTAACTTTGCACAGGCAACCGAGGAAGATCTTCTGATAATGTGGATAATAATGACGGCAAAGCAGATAAACTGGACCCATCTCATCCGACATAGGATGAAGAAGGCTTTGAGGCCAGGTGCTCCTTTACCATATCCAACTTTGGTCACCCGGATCCTAGAACATTTTGAAGTTCCATTGGAGGATGAAATATCTGTCCCACCTAGTAGGCATTGGACAATATCAGGAGGAGTGATACAGTTATTTGGATTGACCAGAAATGCTGACAACAGATGGGTTCACAGAAATTCTCCTCCTTCACCTCAACATCAAAATCAACCACCTCCTCAAGTACAACAACCACCACCACTTCTTCAACAACAAACTAGTTCATTTGATGACGTCATGAGGGGGATAAACGATCTCCAAACATTTGTTGGGGACAGCTTCAATACACTCAATGAAAGCATGAATGCAAGATTTGAACAATTGGAGCTGAACATGGGTGACCGCTTTGATACTATTGATGCTCGAGTTGAGCATGTGGAGCACGACATTGACTATCTGTGTCGTCATTTTGGTCCACATGGTGGATCATCTTCCTAGATGCCTTTCAATTTGTAGTGTCCTTTTCTTTTAATTTAAGCTTCTTCCTTTTGTAATGCATTTTTAATTCAATAAAATACTACAAATTTCATTTATGATTTTGTCTTATGATTTACATGAAATCAATTACTCTTCCTATACATAACAATACATCACAATGTAATCAACAACAATGTGTGCTTACACAAATTCATATCAATACACATAATTAACTTCAAAATATGCTTTACAACACAATAGAAATTTTCAAAAACCAACAAAAACACACTGGTAATCGATTACAACAAGCTTGTAATCGCTTACCAGGGTGGTTCTTGCACAATAAAAACACTGGTAATCGATTACAGAAGTGTCGTAATCGATTACCAGTAGCTTTTTTGCCTACTGAAATGAAGTCGTGCAGGGGGATCACGTTTTCAACACTCTGTAATCGATTACCAGTATATTGTAATCGATTACAGGACCCAGAAGTCGTTTTTGGGGTGCACAACTTCACCACTGGTCAAATGAACAGTGTGAAGTCGTGCAGGGAGGCACGACTTCTTCATTTGAAGTCGTTTGGACCCCCACGACTTCCCCATTTTTGTAATTTGAATTGAATTTGCCTATTCTCGTAATATATGATGTATTTTTGCCTATTTTGGTAACAAAACCAAGAAATCATGAGATGAGATGATTCCTTTAGTAATGTTTTGTGTAACTTATTATCTTCGTATATGATCACTGGTATGAAGTCTCGTCACAAGTTCCTTGCTCTCTGTTTTGTTAAATAATATTTTTACTCTTTAAAAATATTAAAAAAGTATTGTACTTAGACACATATTCAATTTATACTGTTTTTTCTATATATTTAAAAAAAATTGACTAATTGATATTTGGGGCTTGTCATGTGTTAAGTGGAGGAGATACAGTTGTTACAGTTGTGGTAGCAAAAGTCACCAAAGAGAATAGAGAGAAAGAAATTGTTGGGCGAAGATAGGGATGAAGAGGGAGTGCGAACAGCTTGGTTCCAGCGCAGGGACCTCAAGCTGCGGGTACTCGAGCGACAAATCGAACATTTGGGACGAGGAAGGAGGCATGGACGAACTTCTGGCGGTGGTGGGTTAGAAGGTGAGATCTTTCGACATGGCGGAAGTCGTGCAGAAGTTGGAGCGTCTTGAAGAAGCCATGGGAAACATTCAAGACGATCTCAAGGAACTTTCAGATGGCGCCGCGCACTATAACCCCTCTGATATCTCCAACTGTCGAGACCATGCTTTGCAATTTCGACTTGCTTCCTCCAGAAGAACCAGATAAGGGCTACCCCTCTTCCGACTAGGATCTCAAGGCTATTCCAGGGAAAGCAATTTACGACAGAGGTGTTAGCACCACGCCAAATGCTAAGCGTCGCAAATCCACCAAGTCAACGCGTGCTTTTCTGGTTGTTGACTCACAGAAGAACGGGATCCTTCACGTGCACAGCCTCATGGCGTGCGCGGAGGCCGTAGAAAACAACAACCTCGTCGTCGCGGAGTCGTTGGTGAAGCAGACCGGATTCCTCGCGGTGTGGTTGGAGCTATGCAGAAAGTCACCACCTACTTTGCGGAAGCGCTCACATGGCGAATCTATCGCATTTTCCCTCTCCAGCACTCAATCCCAGACTCTCTCGAGATTCACTTCTATGAAACCTGTCCTTACACCAAGTTCGCACTCTTCACCGCGAACCAAGCTATTCTGGAAGCGTTCCAAGGGAAGAGCCACGTTCACGTCATAGATTTCGGAATCAACCAGGGGATGCAGTGGCCAACACTGTTGCAGGCTCTCGCCCTTCGTCCCGGCGGTCCTCTCACTTTCCGGCTCATCGGAATCGGTCCTCCAGCAGCGGATAACTCTGACCAACTCCAGGAGGTCGGATGGAAGCTCGCACAGTTGGCAGAGACGATTCAAGTGCGGATTGAGTACCACGGCTTTGGCGCCATCGATCCGTTGTCCATAAATTCGGTCGGAGATTCTGACAGTGGTGGAGCAAGAATCGAATCATAATGGACTGAGGGTTCTTGACCGCTTCATTGAGTCGCTACACTATTATTCAACTTTGTTCGACTCGGTGGAGGGCTCGCCTGTGTGAATCCAGAGAATAAGGCGATGACGGAGGTTTACCTAGGAAATAAATATGTAACGTGGTGGCTTGCGAGGGAATAGATCGCGTGGAATGGCACGAGACCCTTAACCAGTGGCAGAACCGGTTCAGTTCGACAGGGTTTTGTCCGGTTCATTTGGATTCCAACGCGTTCAAGCAGGCTAGCATGTTGCTCGCTCTTTTTGCTGGTGGGGATGGGTATAGGGTGGAGGAGAACAGTGGGTGTCTCATGCTGGGACGGCACACAAGGGCCTTGATTGCCACTTTCGCGTGGCAACTCGCTACGAAATCGGTGGTTGCACTCTGAATCTGATACCGATTCACCATACAACCTTTTATTATTATTTTTTTTTAAAATTAATTTTCAATTCACTCCTGCTGAAAAAAAAAAAGGAACTTGTGGGGATGAGGGGGCAGTGTGTAAATGTGCTATGCTTAGCCGTGAGCACTGATTGCATGAGATCGAGACCCACCCCATTGTCCATTTATCTACCGCAACTTATGTCTTCTGTCCGACCCTTAATTTACCTATGTCAGGGGTTTATTTTTTCTCTTCTTTTTCAAGTAAACCTTTTTTTTTATGCTTTCTTACTGCTTGGGTTGGATGGAATCTCTTGTAATTTGTTAGGATTGAATTTAAAAGCTTAATGTGCATTATTTATTTATGATTAAATGTATAGTTTCTGATAATATATTAGAGTATAAGTATAATTGTATTTTTAATTTTATTTCCTTAATAGATGGACCCGCAATTTTGGTGAATAGGATTAGTATGAGCCATCATTGTCAAATTTAGAAGGGTGTTGCTCCCTCCACCACCATCCCTATCCCTTGGTCCCTCCTCCACCCCATTCCCGTTTTATCTCTTTTTTTATTTTCCCATTTTTATTTTATCCTTAGTAAAATTTAGGGTTAATATTTTTTAACCTCTATCCAGTCCAATCCTCTACATGTATGCAGTGGCAACTCTTCTTCCTTTTTATCGTTCGTTCCCTCATTGTTTCATTGTGTTCTTCTTCCTCTTTTTTACGTTCCACTTCTTCCTCTCATTCTTTAATTGTGATAGAATTGTGGTCTTAGAGTGTGGTGGACTTTCATTAGATGGTGTGCTTAGTGAGAGATTGCAAGTGGTGGTGGAAGCAATTGATCAGTCGTGCCAAGATCGATGTGAGGTGGTGGTGTGGTGGTGCTTGAAGGATTTGTCGTGAAGGTGCGTAATAAACCCTAAAAAGATAAATGTATAATCTTTAAACGGATGTGAGCATCCCTCAGCGGATGTCAACATCTGTTTAAGGGAAAACGGATGTCGATATCCGTTTTGCCTTAAACGGATGTTGACATCCGTTGACGGATGCTCACATCCGTTTAAAGTTACATGTTTATTGTCCAGTTTATTTTTATTAGTTTATTTTTTTATATTAATTTTGGAGATATTTTAATAATGTAATTTATATGTTTTGATGTATTATTTTTTAATATATTTTTGATGTATTTTAATAATGTATTTTTGAATATCATTATTGTTATTAGTTTATATTTATATTTTTTTGTATTTTGCAGTTATATATAATTAGTTTTTTGTTTTAATGTTTTTGTATAATATATATTTTTTATATTTGGTTTTTGTATTCTTTAATAATTTTATAATTATATAAAAAATTATTTATTAGTTTAATTATATGAAATATATAATTTTATTATATTAATATTTTTGTAATTAAAACAAACAGATGTGGTGAAGTTGGTGGGGTGGGAATCTGAAAAGAGAGAGAATGAGAGTTGGGAGGTGGGGCTGAGTGAAAAGTAAAAATAGGTAGAAAGATAGGGTTTGAGTTTAAAGTAAATAAATAAGGTTAAAAGTAAAAAAGGTTGTTTTTGTAATTAAAATTTTTTTGCAGAAGGTTGGGGAGGTAGAGGGAGAATTGGTGGTGGTGGAGGGAGCAACACCCCATTTAGAATGATGGTAGACTTATGTCTGGGCCAAGAACCTGCTTTGATAGAATTGGTATGACACTAGTAACCAAAATAAGGTTTTTGCAAGAAACTCGGTAAATTTGTAGTATAAATTATCGATCTAGGCAAAAAAATTTCAAATTACGAAAATAGATAAGTCGTGGGGAACCCATACGACTTCATATGAATAAGAGGCACGACTTCATCTCTGACCACACGACTTTATCCTGACACCGTGGTCAGAGATGAAGTCGTATACCCCAAAAATGACTTTAGGACATGGTAATCGATTACCAAGTGTTGTAATCAATTACCACGCCTTTTTTCATAAAACAAATATAAAAAAGTTGAAGTCTTAGGAGGTTGACGACTTCAAAGCACTCCCACATATCTTTACTTTTTTTAATTTTTAATTTCTTTTATTAATTAAAGTCATTTATTTTATAATTTGTAAAAAATGTTTTTAAATGTATTTAAAATAATTAAAATTATATCTAATTAATAATTAAAGTTTTTTAATATTATTAAATAAATAAATTTCATTATTTTAATTATTTTTGTAATTAAATCAAATTCCTTACGAAATAATTTCAATTAAATAATTTATAACTATAATTACTGCAATTATCTAATTAAAAATACAAAAACATTTATATTTCTATTTTTTTGAATTTTTATTATTATAATATATTTTTTTACAAATTATAATTAATTAATAA
>JAHCHA010013455.1:1488502-1516343 GCA_027742795.1 Vigna hirtella
TAATTAAATTAATTTTTTTATAAAATGATTTTAATTAAATAATTTATAACTATTATTATTGTAATCATGTAATTAAAAATTAAAAAAAATATATTTCATTATAATTTTTTTTAATCTAATAAATTTACTTAAACAAATATTTATTTTAAATGGATTTTTATTTATGTATTTACAATAATTTTGGTTATAAATTATTTAATTAAAATCATTTTATAAAAGTTAATTTAATTAAAAAATTAATTAAAATCATGAAGTTTATTTATTTAATAGTATTAAAAAACTTTAATTATTAATTATATATACTTTTATATATTTTATATACATATAAATACATTATTTATAAATTATAAATCATTTTAAATATAAAAAAATTGAAAAAGTGAAAGTGTAAGATCAGGAAAAAAAATAAAATATCTAAGAAGGTAGTTTATACATTAATTATGTTTATAAAAATAAGAAATAACATGTTAAATAGAGGTGAAGTTTAGCACAATTGGTTAGAGTTGAGTTGTAAGTCATCTGTTTGATTCTTCCTTTATGAATAATGTAACATCCCTAATTTTGGGATATCCCGATTACGAGTAAAATTTAACAATTTTAAAAATTATAATACCATTACGAAAATTCACTTATATAATACAGAAATTAGTATAATGAAATGAAATAAAGTAAACTCAATTACATTGTCTCTAACATTTATAGCACAAAACTTTAAATAATAAAAGTCTTTTTCTCACTCTTGCGTCTCTATCATGCATTTGGAGCATCTCCAACATCTGCTCCCGTATAACCAAAAGTTATACGATCATCGCAAGATACACATAACCCCAAACACAACAATAAAATCTGTACATAGGAGAAAACACAACTTAATAACAAATCAATCATCTACAATGTTATCTTACTAACAGAATCATTAATACACCATGATCATTATCAACATCATCATTAACTATATGATGACTATACCATCAAGGTCATCCTTATCAACATCATCTCCAAACACATCGTCACTACTAATCCTCATTACATGTACCTCTATTAGAGATAACCTCATCATGAATCATTCATCATGAATAAAACCATGAGCCTCCGCAATACCATAAACTTTATAGCAACAGGCATCAAGTCACACTCAGATACATTCCAACATTCACCCATTCCAATTATCACTCAAAGTTTATCATATTCCTAAACACAACCAATATTCCCATTCTCTACTTAACTTTATTCATTCATCAGTATCTAAAGCTTATTCAAAACTCAATATACTCAATATGAACCACATGATTCCATTCAAACAATAAATGAATAAAACAAATGAACAAGTATCATTAAATACCAATCCAAAAATAATAAATAATTTATTACTTTAATTAATCATTAAAATCAAATTTGCAATTAATCTAAAATCCCATTAATTTTCTTTTTGAATCAAATTAATTTCTCTTTCGAATTTTAATTTAAATTAATTTGATTGTCAATTAATTGCTAAATAAATAATAATAATTTTCTTCTCATAATTATAATAATAATTATTATAATTTAATGTTTTCATCTCTCTCCCTTTACAATTTATGTTTTCATTAATTAATGTCAATAATTAACTAATTTATTTCCCATTGCTTTAATTTAAGAGACATATGATTTATTTTCAATTCTCTTCTTATTCTTTATTATCTTAAATTTTATCTCTGCCACTGCAAAATATTTGGATCTCAAAAATTCCAACTTTGGGCCTGTGCGAGCCCAACTAGGCTCAATCCACCGCAACCCAATAGTCTACAGCCATTCAATCTGAACTTGTTCATCGTCACTTGCTACTGGCTACCTCGAAGGTGGACATCCCCACGGTCAACCCAACACAGACACAACCAAGCTCTTAAAGAAACCCAAACGCAGATCAAACGAATATCCCAGACCCAAATTCAAAAATGGAAAATCTCACCTTCTCAAATCGCATAAAAATAAAACAAGATCAGAACCCTAATTTCATTCATTGCAATTTCAGATACACAGGAAAATTCCTAATTAATAACGCAAGAACAGGACCCCAAAGTCCCAAATCGAAATCCTAATCCGCGCAGCCGATCTGCAGAGAAGAAGAAGAATCCCAACCCAATTTCGAAATCAGAGAAAAATACCCAAATTTGCAAACCCTAACCCCACACAACGAAAGTCAAACCTGCAGAGAAGATTACAAAGAATACCCAATTCCGCAATAATCAGGAAATCCAATTCGCCCTCTCAAATTGTAAAATCAAATAAACAATGTCAGAAACTGCAAGATTGAGGCCGCCATTCACTACACTGCCTTCGTCGGTACCCCTCGCAACGGTCGTTGCTGTCTTTGCCAGCCACCGTCAACAAAGATCCTTCCCGTGAGTCAACATAAAGAGAATCGAGAAAAAACCAGAACGACCATGTCCTCGTGTTAGCATAAAGCTAAAGAGCAGAAATTTTGATGATGTCTCAAAGTCAAGTCTCAAGTGCTCTTATTGTAGGAAGATCTTCATGAAGACTTATTTTTATATTAAAGCTTTTATAATTTAGTAGATTTATGTATAAGTTGTGGTTTATATTTGATTCTATGTATTATTTGCCTTAGGTTGCCTTAAAATTTATTTTGAATCAGAAAACCTCATTTTATACTCAAGATAATTGATTATCAATTTATAATAATCAATTATCAGTAATCAATTATGACTAATGAGCAACTATGAGAATTTTTAAGCAAGTTTTTTTACCGTTGTGCATTCATTAAATGCATAATTAATTACCATAATTGGATAATTGATTATCACACGTTAATTAGTTGACAACAGATTTTTAGGGGTATCCTTGAGTGAGATCTATATAAATCAGATTGGGACTCTCATTCTAAAATACGAAATACAAAATACGAAATAAGTCTATTTTGAAAAATCTTATCTGCAGTGTGCGGTGATAAGTGTTCTAGGGTTTGCTGAACCCTTGTGGTGTGGCTTTGAGAACTTAGCGTGTTGGCATAGAGCGAGAACTTTCACATGGAGTGTGATTGAGTGCTCTTGTTGTTGCTGAGTTAAAAGCCTATCATCCTTCATGAAGCATTCGGAGGAGGTGTTCATCCTTTGTGAAGATTCAGAGGAGGTGTTCATCGCTTGTGGGTTACAAGGGAAGTGACTTTCATCTCTTGGGGTAACAAGAGAGGTGGTTTCTAAACTTTTACAAATTGTTTCTTTGTGATTGTAATTTGTAATTGTTTTGTGAGTAGTGAACTCTTTATCTTGATTTGAGATAAGCAACTGGATGTAGATTGGTAAAATCCGAACCAGGATAAAATTATCTGTGCAAATTTCTCTCAACCTTACTCTCTTTATTTGTTATTATTATTTGATTGGTAAGTTTAATTGAGTAGAAATTAAAAGGCACACGTTCGTATTAAAAACCCTCTTGGTTTGTTATTCCACGATAACCATTCCGCTACAGCTGCTCTGACACCTCCGCCGCTGCAAGCCTCATCCTACCGTGAGCAAAAGTTCATGCCATAGCCACCAGAACGTGTAGACCAGAACCAAAGAAGAGGAAAGAAACTTTCTCCCTTGTCGTGCTAATCAGTGCGAGAAAAGAGGAAAAAGAAGAAGAACGGCCAACGCGTCGCCGCGAGCCACCATGAATGCCGCTCGATTGTGCCATATCCATACCGTTGTCTTCATCACTACGAGGCCACTGTCCTTGCATGAGCGAAGGATAACCCGCAAGATTAGGTTATCCACGAGGAGAAAAACAGGAGAAACTAGAAGCTTCTGATTTCTCAAAACAGAGAAGAGATTTAGGGAAGAGTTTTCCCCCTTGCACGCCCCTAAAGTTGGGTTTGTTCTAGGAAAAGAAACCAAGGGTTTTCCCCCTTTCTAACTAACAAAAAGGAATTTAACTACCACTTAGGAAATTTGATATGAGAAAGTTAATTAGGTCCAAATGATTATTGAAAATAGGAAACTAAATAAAGGAAACCTAACCCTAATTAATTAGCAATGATAATTAGAAGAGAGTTTTAATTCTTAACATGCTTCTAATTATAATTAAATGGAAATTCATAGAAGAAACTTCAATTCCAAATATGTTTCTGATTATAATTAGAAGGAAACTTAACTCCTAATTTATTCCTAATTATAATTTAATGGCAACCTTAAATTTCACTCTTATGTTTTCTTAAAATTTCTCTTTCCATATTTGCTTACAAAGATAAAGAATAACATCATGAATTATCTAATAGAGCACACACATCACACCATTTTCAAAGCATTTACCATTAACATTCTAGACATATCAATAATTTAAATAAGATAGCTTCCCATACCTTAGTCAATTATAAACTTCATGATAAAGATCAATCAATCGCAGATTCTTGCTATCTTCTCAAAAATAATTTTCTCCTCTTCAATCTCTGTGTCTCACCGTGCTATCTTTTTCTTTCTCTCAGTTTTTACGTAGCTATCTTTCTGCGCTCCCTCTCCCTTTCTTCTATTTTTCTTTCTCATTTTATAAACCCATTTTTATCTTTTAAAATTATATTATATTATAACTAAAAGAAACCAACTAGGTAGTGCTTCCTATAATATCTCTATAATATCTCTATAATATCTCTAAGTGGTTTTAAAACATAAGATATTCTATTTTTTTTTCTAATCTTCAACTTCTATTATTTAAAGTACCTTTCTTTATTTTCTACACTCTTATTTATTAACCCTAAATTTCTCGGGTCTTACATTCACCCCACCTCAAAAGAATTTTTGTCCCCGAAAATTGCACTCATCAAGCGACATACACAATGGAAACATTTATAACTTCCCAAAACTTAATACAGCAAATCCGATTATCACGTCACTATGGCATAATAAATTACTTTTACTGCACCCATTATTTAATAAAGCCCAATTTATTTTGCACTTTTAAAATAAAAAAATTATATTATTTGATATGACATCTACTATAATTTTATGAAACTACATACATTACCACTTATTATAAAATAAAGTAGATAAGAAATTCAACTTTTAGTAAATATTCATAACTACTTCGATATCAAAGTTCACCACATAAAATAAAGGTTTATCTCAGTCCAATAACATTAAATTATTAGCGAAGCACTTTATACAATGTTTATTCACCAACCAACATGAAATATTGAACACTCATACTAAAGAAAACAAGACAACATTATACATCATACAAGTAGCATTGTCAAAAGTACACCAATCTAAACTCCGAAAGTTGTTCAGTAGCATGAGCATTCAAATATAAATAATCACACATTAATTACCAAGTACTGAATAATTTTCACACCAACCACTGTGCGTACAATTATATACCCATAAACATTGAGGAACTTACCTTCTTGAATTCTTTAAGAATACTGACATGGTCTTCTACAATCCCAAATTAATTATAGTACCACTATTAATAGTCTTCCCTTGAATAAATTTTTCAAACAATGTTTTTCCATACTACTATAACCTAACTTCAACTTAGCATACTCATAGTTCAACCAATAATGACAACTATTTCAAAAGATATTTATTTATCATTCAAACAATACGAGGTTTGTCCTAAGACTAGTTCAACTTAGAAACATATTTTACCCTTTAATATTTAATCATATAATTCATATTACCTATGGCTAAATAGTACAGATCACCCAACATTCTTCTAATTATAACAACTTAACTCTCAATTAACGTGCATCTCATTTCTTAATTTCATAAACTACCATTCTTATTTCACTTCCTCTGAATTTAACATATAACATTACAATTATCATAATACAATTATCAAATAACATTTAAACTCATAACACACATACTTCAATCATATTCATAACATAGTAGCACATTTTTAATCCAACTCCAACCCATATAGACCATGCCACCACTCTCGATCATTATTGACATATGTTTTCTTTCGTACTCCAGCAAACACGACCTGTTCACCTAAACAGGGCCTACGCACCAACGTAGGACTTTTCGGTTCACCAAAACCAGGCCTATGCACCAACGCAGGACTTTTTGATTTACCAAAATCGGGCCTACGCACCAATGCAGGACTTTCAGATTCACCAAAATCGGACCCACGCACCAACGGGGACTTTCCTATTCACCAAAACAGGTCAGTTCGAGTCGTCCTCTACCGCAGCTTTGGACCTATCTCCCCTGTTCCTCCAGGACTTATGAGTAAAAACACCGTTGCTATTCACAATGGGCACTATACTCTGCAAGAGTCGGAAACCTACGGGCGAGACATCCAACCCTTTCTACCCCCTCGAAAGAGGAAAGAGTGGCACTCGAACCTCATCTCTTCTACCGTCTTTCTAGATGAAGAGATTTACCTTTCTACCCTCTCGCAAGAGGAAAGGTACCACCTCAATTTACAACGATAAGAGTACATGTTCCAAGTTTATCCATTTTTGAAAAATCACACGTAATACATATTTAACCACACCAACATGCATTAGGGTCAAACCCTTAATAATATATTATATCGAAAATCGGAATTACACACATCTTAAATTAGCTTAAGAATCAAAATAAAACAACCCAATATTGTGTAGAAACCATACATGTAGTTTACACTCATCCGATAATGTTTCTTATCCAAATAGATTTTGCTCATTCTAGCAACTCACTTAATATTATAATACTTTGCATGCATTCATTACAAAATCTATTCTTTCATGTTTATCTAGAGTAAACTTTTAGAAATCCAAATTCATACCAATAATTGAACCATCCAAATTTCCTATGTGTCAGCCAATCAACGAAAATATACCCATTCAAGACTTAAACTATAATTCTTCATTAATTCATAGACTTCAATGCACACAATTTGATTTCATTTAGCCATGGCATATTAAATTTTAAACTTATTAAAAATTTTCTTCCTGTATAAGCTTCCAAAGAAATATATTACAATAGATATTTGTCTAATCATTCACAATAAACTTTACACGGCACACACACACACACACACACACACACACACACACATATATATATATATATATATATATATATAACTCCATGATCAGAATTAAAGAACCATGATAACGGTTGAATCTACCATTATTTGATACTAAAAACACCCTTTTTGACTTAGAAACTAGCTTGAAATCATAGTTTTGTGTGAATAAGAGAGTTGAAGGTGAATTTAATGCTTCTATGCTAGATTTCCTTGTTTTCAACAAGAATTGAGATGATTTGGGAGAAGAGTTGAAGTAGTAAGGAGTTGGAACTCAGGAAGAGCTGGAAAAGCGTCAGAAAGGAGGAACGCAGCAGCGCTGAGCGCCATTTCGGGGCCCTTAGTGTCGGATTACATTGTCTCATGCTTGGCTGCCCTTTTTTTGAAGCCCTCAGTGCAGGAAGTCCCTGTCTTGCGCCTGGGTGCCCTTTTTTGGGGCGTTGAGCGTCACTTCCTCGAGTCGCACCAGCCTGCTTGCCTTCTGAGCTGACCCTAAGCGTTAGATGATTCGGCATGCCGCCTAGGAGCCCTAAGTGGGGTGCTGAGCGCCAGTTTCGTGGGCTTGGATCTGTTTTCTGTTACTTTTATGTTCTATTTAAGGACTTGGACGTCCTAGGGTTCACATCTTTGGACGGAAGAAGCGCAGAAACACACCTTTTGACCCGTCGGAGGCGGATTTGGATGCGGAAGCTCTTATCTTCAACTTCTAGGGTTTTATCTTTCATTCTTTTTCCATTATTCATCTAGTTTCACCATGCCAATGGTGAACTAAACTCTATTTGTTGTTGGGGAATGATGTAAACCTTTGTAAACTCTCATGTATTGAATTGATTCTTAATTATATATGTGTTTTTCATTAATTGTTAGGATAATTTTTCTTCACTCAATGCTTGCTTTGTTTAACTCATTCATTAGCATGATGTATGATTTGCATGAGTACCGGAAGGTATCTTACAATTCAGGTTTTGGAGAATTATTCCCAGAAGCAGTATTGCTCAGGAATGAGGGTATGAGTTCTGGTTGTCTTAAGCTACTAATCGTAATGCAGAATTAATTGTTAGGGATGCAAGGAATTGTGACCTAGTAATTAAGAATAGGCTTTCTTCACCGAGGAATCGGGTTTTAAGTACTTTAGATTGTGATATTGACATTAATGAAGAAGTAGAATTCGTATATACATGAGAGCGAACTAGGTGAAATCTAACCCCAACAACATATTCATCCCATAATATCAAATTCATCCGTTCATCTTTGCACTTTTGTCCAATTGATCAACTTGCATGCATATTTACTTTTCTGTATTTGCATTTTAAACCAAAAGATTTTGTTTTCAAGTCTTATTTAATTAAGAAATCACATATCTGTTTAGGTCGTGATTCCTTTGGGAAAAGATACTTGGTCTTACCATGTTTATTACTTGATACGATTCGGTACACTAACCGAAGTCTTAACACACCACACATTTCTAGCCACATAATTTCAAGCATTAGAAAAATTCACCAGCAAGCAAAAGTACTCATGTCCAAGAATCACATATTCATGGCATCACACGTTAAATACACACAAAACAAAATAAAGCCAACTCCCCTTACATCACCACAAACAAATCCAGTCATACAGAACAAAACCACAGTATAATCATACCTAACACAACTATAGAGATACATAATATTAAAATAGAAACCTTAACCATTAGGAAAAGAGATAGAAAACTCTGTAGTCGTGAAAGAAATTGGAGAAGACAAATTATTTTCTGCCAAGGGAGAAGGCTAGGAACCAAGCTATTAGGAGGGCCTAGAATATCTAGAATTCTTTGCTGCATTAGAGGTAAGGGGAGTGATAACGGTCTAAAATACTGTTATCTGTGATTCAATTTTGATGTTAAATCAACCCTTTTTGGACTTAAAAGCTTGCTTGAACTCATATTTTTAGTTTAGTTTTGTGAATAAGTGAGTAGAGGATATACTTGATGATTTTATCATTAAATTCCCTGCTTGAACTCATATTTTTAGTTTAGTTTTGTGAATAAGTGAGTAGAGGATATACTTAATGATTTTATCACTAAATTCCCTTGATTTCGTAGGAAATTGGAATGATTTGAAAGAAGAGAATACAGACCGAACGGTGTAAGAAAGACCGAACGGTAAGGTGGTGGAAAGTAGACCGAACGGCGTGAGACAACATACAATGGCCGAACGGTGTAATGTTGGCCGAACGGTGTAATGTTTGCCGAAAGGTAGACGAACGATTAGCAAAGTGTGAGGCCGAATGGTGTGGTAGAAGATAGGCCGAACAGTGAACAAAGGGAGGCCGAACGGTTAACAAAGTGTGAGGCCGAACGGTGAAACCGAACGGTTCATGACACCTGCAGAATGCCACTCTACACCGCATCACCGCCCATGCGCCCTTCATGGGGCGCTGAGCGCCAGTCTTCGCGTAAATTCACCGTGTTGCCCCTTCTAGGGCGCTGAGCGCCAGTCTTCATGTGTCGCAGCACGCCTGGGCCCCCACTTAGGAGGCTGAGCGCCAACAACGTGGGCTTGGACCCATTTTCTGTTATTTTTCTATTCTATTTAAGGACTTGGACGTCTTAGGGATTGGATATTTTGATGGCTTGAGCATAGAAACACACTTTTCGCTCCTTAGAGGCAGATTTGGGGATGTGGGAGCTCTCCTCTTGATTTTCTAGGGTTTTTCTATCTCTTCCATTCCATTATTCATCTAGTTTCTCCATGATAATGGAGAACTAAACCTTATTTGTTGTTGGGGAAGATGTAACCTCTAACTTCTCATGTATTTGAATTGATTCCAATTTATTTATGTTTCTTTCATTAATTGTTAGGGTTATTCTTCTTTGCTCTATGCTTGTTATGTTTAACTCATTCATGACATGATTATTGGCTTTTGTGATATGGACACATACGGGGAAACCTAGATCTGGAGAATTTTCTCCCAAAAGCATTATTGCCTAGACATAAGGATATGAGTTTTGGTCATCTTAAGCTTCTAATCGTAATGCAAAATTAATTACTAGTGATACAAGACATTGTGATTGTTAAGACTTCGACAAGTGTACCGAATCGTATCAAGTAATATAAAATGGTAGGACCAAGTATCGTTTCCCAAAGGACTCACGACACTTTCTAATTAAGACTTTTGAAGAACAATTTATGGGTTTTGAATTCAAATGCAATAAAAATAAACATGAATGCAATTTGATCAAGTGAGGCTAAACACAAAGATGAATAGGTGATATTGAAAATATGAGATGAGTATGTCATTGGAGTTTATATTTCACCTAATCACTCTCATGCATATAAGAATTCATCTTCTTCATTAATGTCAATGTCACTTTCTAAATTACTTAAAACCCGATTCCTCGGCGAAGAAAACCTATCCTTAATTATACATCATAATGTCTTTCATCATCCCTAATAATTAATTCTTACGAACAGAAGCTTAAGACAACCAGAACTCATACCCCCATTCCTGAGCAATACTACTTCTGGGAATAATTCTCCAAAACCTGAATTGTAAGATACCTTCCGGTACTCATGCAAATCATACATCATGCTAATGAATGAGTTAAACAAAGTAAGCAATGGCGAAGAAGAATTACCCTAACAATTAATGAAAGAAGCATATATAATTAATAAGAATCAATTCAAATACAAGAGAGTTTAGAGGTTACATCTTCCCCAATAACAAATGAGATTAGTTCTCCATTATCATGAAGAAACTAGGTGTACAATGGAATGGAAGAATGAAAGAGATAGAAGAACCCTAGAAAGAGAAGAGGAGAGTTGTCACATCCCCAAATCTGCCCCCCAAAGGGTGAAAAGCGTGTTTCTGTGCTCAAGTCATTAAAAGATACAATCCCTAGGACGTCCAAGTCCTTAAATAGAACATAAAAATAACAGAAAACAGGTCCAAGCCCACTTCACTGGCGCTCAGCGCCCTAAGTGGGGCGCCCAAGCGTGGTACAGGTCAAAATTGGCGCTCAACGCCCCTTGAAGGGCGCCCAGGCGTGGTGCGGGAAGAAAACTGGCGCTCAGGGGCGCTCAGCCCTGGTGGTAGCATTTCAAAACTCACTTTTTTTTTTTCTGTTTTTGGTTGATTCAGCTCTATACAGCTCTATATATTGTTGGAGATTCTTCCAAGCACATTATTAGCTACAAAATAAAGGGAATTTAGTGATAAAATCATAAAGTATAACCTCTACTCACTTATTCACAAAACTAAAGCAAAAACATGAGTTCAAGCAAGCTTCTAAGTCAAAAAGGGTGTGTTTAGTATCAAAATTATATCACAGATAACGGATATGAGTTTTGGTCATCTTAAGCTTCTAATCGTAATGCAAAATTAATTACTAGTGATACAAGACATTGTGATCTAGTAATTAAGGATAGGCTTTCTTCGTCGAGACATCGGGTTTTAAGTAATTTAGAAAGTGATGTTAACAATTGAATGAAGAAGATGAATTCTTATATTCCTGAGAGTATACTAGGTGAAATCTAAACCCCAACAACATACTCATCTCATATTTTCAACTTCATCCATTCATTCTTGTGTTTAGCCTCAATTGATCAATTTGCATTCATTTTTTGGTGGCTTCTTTGAAGCTACTAAACCAGAGTTTGTGGCTCCCCAAGCGTCATAAGTATGAGTTGTTGTGTGTCCATTTCCATTCGACAGAGGAAAAGAAATTGTGGGTTTTTGGTCTCTTTGCGGATGAAACATGTTACAAAAATAATAAGGGTTTTGTTTATGCTTGTGTGGTTGGTTTCGAAATGGTGGGAGAGTGTAGCAGGGGATTAATAAAAAAAAACAAAACCTTATGGCATCGATTACAATGAATCAAGGCGTAATCCTATCCCTTTACGTTGCGGTTCATAACCGAGGCATAAAACCTACCTTTTTTACCTCGCCTGTATATGCCTCGGTTGTAGAACCGGTGCCTATAAGCAAAAGTAATCGGTGCCATTTCCTCTTACTACACTAGTGCGTGGTGCATAGAGTATATTCAATGAGATAATGTATGGTGCATGAGTCTACTGTTATTACTGTATGTGTATCGGATGTGTTTATGAATAACATGTTATGTTGGGATGCTTTGGATTTTTATGGACACTTTGGGTTTACTTGCCATAGAGGTCACATGAATGCCTATGTTCTTATAAATAATATCTAATATTATATTATGTGTGAAATGTATTGGTAGTGGGCATTTGATACTGTGAAGGCTTGTACAAATTTTTGTATGCAATAGGTTGTTTCAAAATGGTTGCACTATGGCTAATGGTTTTGTTATTATGGGTGGTTGCGATCAAGCGTTAAGATATCAGTTTTTAAATATTCTTCGTGGTGATTGATGAGAATAACCATGGTGTTGAATTGCGATCACAATATTTCATGTATCATCTTTCTATACTCTGGTGGTGTACTCGCAAAAGTCCTACTTTGGTAAGTGGGCCCTATTTTGATAAATAGGAGAGTTTGGTTGGGTGAACAGACCCTGTTTTGGTAAATAGGATCGTGAAAGTCCTGCTTTGGTAAGTAGGCACTGTTTTAGTAAACAGGATCGTAAAAGTCCTACTTTGGTAAGTAGGCCCTGTTTTGGTAAACGAGTTGAGGGGCCAGATTACAGAGGAAATATAGTGGTTAGTGATGATAGTTGTAATATTTTAATTGTTGTTGCCATGTTTTTACAGAAAGTCGTGGTATTTTTATATGATGTTTTAATGTTGTATATGAAATTGTAGTGTTTTATATGGTGTCAGAGTGTTTTATAGAAAACGGTAGTATTTTTTATGATGTTATGATATTTTTGGAATGCATGGTGGTGTTAGGTAATTACACTAACTTTAGTTATAAATTATTTAATTGAAATTATTTTATAAGAAATTTAATTTAATTACAAAAATAATTAAAATCATGAAATTTATTTATTTAATAATATTAAAAAACTTTAATTATTAATTAGATATAATTTTAATTATTTTAAATACATTTAAAAACATTTTTTACAAATTATAAATGATTTTAATTAATAAAATAAATTAAAAATTAAAAAAAGTAAAGATGTGTGGGGTGCACGACTTTTCTTATTAAAGTCGTCAACCTTCTACAACTTCAATTTTTTTATTTTTTTAATGAAAAAAGGCGTGGTAATCGATTACAATCTGACCACGGTGTCAGAGTGAAGTCGTGTAGGAGGACACGACTTCTTCATTTGAAGTCGTATGGACATCCTACGACTTACCTATTTTCGTAATTTGAAATTTTTTTGCCTAGATCAATAATTTATACTACAAATTTGTCCAGTTTAATAAAAAAAAATCAAAATGGAGAATCCGCTAATGGCTGCACTAAATTAGCCCGGATAAAGTAGCTTGCCTTGTGTCACATAACACAAAAAGGTGGATTGAACTAGGAGCTTTCATCTCGAGAATTTCACCCTACACCTCTAAATTTTTCCAAAATCTCTATTACATTCCTAATTAAAATGTTATTAATTTTTAAATAAATGAAAAGAATATTTGACCATTTAACCAAATTTTTAACAGCTTTCTCTTTCTTCCACCCTTATTCCTCATTCCTCCCATTTCTCTTTCTCTCTCTGATCCCACTTTCTCATTTAAATTTTACGTATATTATTAATAAAATTTTAGTATTTCATACATTTATATTTATTTTAATTAATTAATTATATTTTGATTAAACTTTGTTATTTTAAATTATTTAATGTTTTATTTGTTTTATAGTTTTTAAATTTTTTATAATTTTAAGATATTTAGTTATTTTTTAATGAAATATTAAGATTTTATAATTACATAAATATTTAAACTAATTAAATTTATTTTGAATTAAATATTTTTTGTAATTATTTAATATTTATTAGTATTAATTAATTAATTATATTAATTTATTTCTTTTGAATTATTTAATGTTTTATTTCTTTTATAGTTTTTTAAATTTTTATAATTTTAAGATATTTTGTTATTTTTTTAATGAAATTAAGATTTTATAATTATATAAATATTTTAATTAATTAACTTTATTTTGAATTAAAATTATTTAATATTTATTTTAATAATACTTATAAATACTATAATAATACTTTGCAAAAAAGAATGAGACTAAAATAATAAATTAAAGTAAAGCGGAGGAAACATGCATTGGATCTCAAGTAGAGAAATGTACGGGATATCAAGCTACATACATATCAGATATAGAAATTCGATACGTGATTTTTTGACTTTGATTTCTTATTAATTGGATGTCAAAATCTAATTTCCTTTCCATTGGATATCAAAATTTGATGAAGTGCAAATCGGATTTCGATATCTGATAAAGGACAAATCGAATTTTGATATCTGATCGAAGTTTGATATCCGATTTTTTATTAGATTTCGAAACCAATTAAGACCTGAAAACTTTGTAATGGATTTATGCATGCGAGAAGCTTTAAAAAAGTTACTCCCCAACTCCAATGACGAAGACCAACACAATATTTCCACCACACTTCTCAATGAACAATCTTTCTCAAGGACCACCAAAAAAGAGAAAATGAAAGGGGTGCAAGGAGATGGCAAAGAAATGAAAGGTACTAGAAGAGAAGGAAATATATAAACTTTCACGCTCATCTTATGGTCAACCACTTAATTTAATAAACATTTACTCCTTACCAACCTTATTAATCATGAGGGTAATTCTGAAAATTAGAGGTGTAGGGTGAAACCCTTGGACGTTTAGGGTGAAACTTCCTTATAATTATGACGCATGAATTTGCATAACAAAATTATTGAAATTTGAGCCCAATCCTCTTTTGTGTCAAGGAAAACTCAGTCCTTGAAAAGTGAAAAATAAATTAAAAATTAAAAGGTATCAACAATTTTTGCATGTGTTTGCTTCGGGTGTGTACAATTGGATAGGACATGAAGGAGTGGATGAATCTTGTTTGCTTCAACCCATTTGTGTGAATACGCGGCTGTGAATTTGGAGAAGAGAGGTTACGGTCGATCCTCATAAATTTGAAGGGTAGAAAAGTAAATTTACAAAATTATCCTTGCTTTTTCTCATCTCATACTCGAGAATGAATGGACAACTATTGATGAGAACAGGGAGGTGAGAGTTGATTCTCTACCATGAGAATATATTATGAAGTTGTAAGAACCTATTCACTCCATGACAATTGCTAGTTAAAAATCGATTCTGGTGATGTGTGGGTGTGGTGCCTAGATGTGGAGGTTGTGAAAGAGTGATGACAAATCTCTAGTTAAGGAACCAATCATCAGAGCCCATAGATAAAAGGATTCAATAAGATTGGGCTTCATTTGAGCTTAGCATGTCCACATTATGAAACACGAGACTTTAATACTGCATGATGGCCTTCCTCGTACCAAGCTTGCATCCAAGGTAAGAAAATTGTTAAACACATGGTGTATGGTTGAAGCAGAAGCAGTGACAAGTATGAAGAAATAAAGTGTTTGGTTTTGCTATGGTGAGGTTTCCTAGAGAGTGAGGTCAACTCCTAGAGAAGGAAGCTAGAGTAGTCTAGAGAGAAGACTATCCTAAGGTGAGCTTAAAACAAGTGTTTAAAGAGGCAATTTGGCACCACTTAATTACTTAAATTCAAGCAGATAAATACATGAGTGAAGGCCTTTATTTATAGGCCAAGGTAACCCTAGAATGGTCTCCAAATGGAGAGCCAAAACTGAATTCAAATATTTGAATTTTGGAGCCAATTTAAGAAATGTTAGAAGTGTAACATTCCGCCTAAGCAATCATACTCTCCATGTTGTGGAGCGCTCAAGGGAGAGTCTTGCTCTCCAAGTTTGTGCCAATTAAGGTTATAAAACCCTAATTTTCATGTGTCTCACAACAAGGTCCAAAGTTAGGCCTATCTCTTATAGGCCCAAAACCAAACCATGGCCCAAATACAAGGCCCAAATAAAATCCTATAGTACTTGACTCGTAATACAAGACCCAAAATATCCTATTCTAATATTAAAAAATGGAATCTTAGACTAGGTCTTCACATCTTCCTTAACCGAGTTGAAGCTCAATCTTCTTGAATCCTTTTAGCTATAAAAGATATCTAGAGCCTCAAAGCCAGGGTCCTAAACAACCCATCAGACAACTAGGCCAACGCACAAACCAACTTAGCTAACAACTCAAACAGCTTGGCCAACATCACCAGCAACTCGGTTAGGGCCATAAACCCCCAGATCGGCTATAGAACGTTCAAAAACGAGTTTTGAAACCTCAAAATTGAGGTCCCAAACAACTCAGATAGAACAACCCGACCAACCCTAGGTCGACCACCCTACATCTCGGCCAAACGGCCTAGCTCGGCACTTTGGATCCTGGCCAACCCAATCCGACAACCTAGAGCCTAGTCAACCAAACCCAGTAACCCAGCCCAACCAAACATAGCCCAATCAACCCAGCTTCAACAAGACAGGTCAGACATCTAGGTTAGAGTAGTCAAGACAACTCAATCCTAACACCGACAGCTTAGACAACCCGACCAATGTAGCCTAGAAAACCCGACCAATGTAGCCCAAAAACTCAACCATCGCATAAACAACATGGTTTCACATTTCAATCATGCAACCAACATGACATGAGCTTCCTACCTCACTATAGCACTATGCAACAACGCGACACACAAGTCATATGTCACTATAGCACTTGATAACACTCGGCTGATACACAACATGACCAAACAATGTAATCATCATGACACATAACATATATATTCAACATCCAAATTCAAGTTCCTATGTTAGGCTGATGATCAGCTGCGTTTAGTGGATCGGAGGCCACATGTACAAGTGTGAAACATGTGATGGAAACAAAGTTTGCACCAAATACACGCGCTAAACATGAAGAAGAACTCGTGGTTAGTTGGGTGCATAAGGGGTTTGCACTTGGTGCATCTTCTTTGGGCTAAACTTCCATTAACTTCCTTCATGGGCCAAATTGATGCAATGTGGGCCTCCTTGTGGGTTCATTAGCTGCCAATAGAAGTGAACATTATAAGGCTTGGGCTTCCTTTAAGGTATCTTCAAGGTCTTGTTGGATCTTCTTGGCCATTACATGGGTAATGAGCCCTTGGGTTGAGTGTGGGCTTGGGTAGAGCGTATTTTGTCTGATATGGACTTCAAATCCTTGTGTATAGAAGTTGTTGGGAGTTTTCTCGTGAGGAATGTCTCAGTGTAGACAATAAAGTGAAGTTTCAAGCCTTCTAGCTTTTAATCATCCAAAGCTTTTAACATTTCATGCACTTCTTGTGAGCTCCTACGAATCAAGTGTTTATAAACTCTTATGTGGAGAAAATTTTGTCCAAAATCCTTGTGTATAACAGTTATTGGGAGATTTCACGTGAAGAATGTCTCAGTGCAACCAAGCTATGTTGAGACAAGACAAGCTCGTCTATAACATCCTTGGTTTTAAAGTTTAAACAAACAATATTAAATGAAGTAGTCTTGGATATAATTGTAGGATGAGAACAGTCAAAACACTAAAACGATAGTTAGGAATAGTAGGTCTAAAATAAAAGGTGTCCATACAACAAATTTAATACATCTAACTCACTAATGACTAACTAGAAATTAAGGATCATATAAGAAGTGATGGACGAACGCCCGAGGAGAGGTCGATTGAAGTTGCACGAACATGAACCAGACCTCCTCTGAGCTTCCTCCAGAGAGATGACGCAGCGGAATTGATAGGACACTTTAGATCGAGAGAGAAATCGGAGCAAAACTGATAGAATCGAAATCGATTGCAGAAAACCCTAAAATCATGAACGAACCCTAGAAAAGAGGAAAACTCAAAATGAACCGATTAATCGGTTCAGACTCAAGATTGAACGGTGGAAAAGCTAGATTGCTCAGTGAAAAGAGGATTAAACGGTAGAAAAGGGAAAACAAACGGTGAAAATGAAGGAAATGATGAGAGAAGATGGAAACCCTAGCGGATGATGTTGTCAGGGAACGAGCAAAGCTAAAATAGAAGGAAGAAATATGAATCTGTGAGGAGAAATGTGACTTATAGTGAGGAGCTTGAGAGCGAGAATGAAAGATGTGGTTTCTGAGATGTGGAATTGTGAAACCAAATGATATGGGAAGGAGGGTGACGCGTGCTCAAGGCTGAACACGTGGCTAAGGAGCGCTGATGCAAGGAAGCTGGAGAATGGTTCAACATGACGTCATGGAGAAGATAGAAGCACCATGG
This sequence comes from Vigna hirtella, assembly GCA_027742795.1. Taxonomy (NCBI): domain Eukaryota; kingdom Viridiplantae; phylum Streptophyta; class Magnoliopsida; order Fabales; family Fabaceae; genus Vigna; species Vigna hirtella. Next base: position 1,506,740 of record JAHCHA010013455.1, read on the forward strand.
ATGAAAAATGGAAGAATGAAAATGAAGGTAGTGTGCTGGAAGGTGGCTAGAGGAAGTCCTTGGACTCTCTAGCCTTGACTCTCAAAAGAGAATTGTTTCTGGTTTCAGAAAACTCAATTCTCATTAATCTCAAAAGTGCTAATACAAGAGAGAAGTTGGGTATTTATAGTAACCCATGCTCCTTAAGAGCTAAGCTAGAAAAGGTAAAAATACAAAAGAAGGACTACGTCAAGCAGGATTCCATCATGCCCTCCCTCTTAAGAAAAGATTTGTCCTCAAATCTAGCAATCGCCTTATGAAGAAGCTCCACACAATCTTTGGGAGCATGGCCATCTTGAAGTGGCCTTATTCTTTTATATCCACTTTTTCTTCCTCCTGGATCAAACACAAATCTGGAATAAACCTTAAATATATTTTCAATTAATATCAATCCAAGAAAGAATTTTTCTACAAAAACAAAGAAATAAGGACTTCTAATATTTTGTTTTATCACATTTGGAAATTCTAGAAGTCCAAATTCACTTTTGTCTTGAATTAATTGTTTTCTTAAAGATAACAATAACTCAAGATTTGAATTGTCATATTTTGAGAATGTTTTCATAGAATATATAATGACAATTGGTTTGAAAGAAAAGTCCATATTTAAAGAAGTAAAGATTTGAAAACCTTCCCTTTTAGGTTCCATAGTCTTGGAAAGAATAGAATTTGTCATCAGCAACAATTTCTCCTTTTCTTTCTTCTCTCTTTCTGGCCTTTCTCTCTTTTCTTCTTTTCTCTCTATTTCTTTTCTTTCTTCTTCTTTTCTTTTCTTTTCTTCTCTTCTTAATTCCTCTCTTTTTCTCTCTTCTCTTTTCTCGTTTTCTTCTCTCTCTCTCTTCTCATCTTCTTTCCTTTCTTCCTCTTCTTTTCTCTCAATCTCTCTTTCTCTTTTCTTATCCTTGATCTCTTTAAGTCTTGCCCCAAATTCTAATTCTCTACGAAGAAACCCATGATCATTTAAACTCTCAAGAAATAATTTTCCATTATCAATGCAATCCTTAATTAGTTCTAGGTTTCTTTTAATGCTTGAAGGCACAAACTTTCTTCTCATGCAAGCTTTTAAATCATGCCAATCACGTATGGAGGACTTTCTACCTTTCCTAACATGATATTGTCTTTCATCCCACCACTCACTTGCATGCTTTTCTAACTTAGAGAGATATATGCTAAGGACATAATATTCACTCTCTTCATAAAACCAAGGATTTATTTTATCAATTTCTTTTTCCCAAGCTAGATATGTTAATGCACCTATGTCCTTACCAAAGGATGGAAGATTCCTAGCTTGTTTAAACATTTCATCAACATTATCTAACCTAGAAGACCTATATGAATTATAAGAAAACATCTTTGTTTTTAAGAGTTTTCTTAATTTAAAGGGTTAAAAACTTTCACTTAGACAAGTCCCAGGTAAGAGAGGTGAGCTAAAGAGCTGCTTAAGTACCAAGTCTTGCCTTGCCAGAAATGTCTTAGGCTACTAACTAATTACCCCTTAAACTAAAATCACCTTTAAAATCAAAGGACACGACTCAAAAAAAACAAACACATTCAAAGACTAGACTCTTAATTACGGACTCTAATGTGGTAAGGCTTAGAGTTTAATCTCTTTTAGCCTAATCACCCCTAAACGTGAACACAAAATCAAACAAGCAAAACACTTAAGAAACCAGCGGACTCTAATGACCCCTACGAGATACACAAATCAAGTCAATATTAAAGTCTACTCCTATGGTGAAGCTTGTAGCTTTGGCTTACAAGACACATTCACCTGTCTAGCTATGCTAAAATTAAAGCAAGTAAAGTTGCCAAGAGTTTGAAAGAGCACCAAGGACTCTTCCAAAGCACTTGGACTTTATAAAAGGCCTTTTACAATGCAGAATAAACCCAATCAAAAAGCTAACACTAGACTTTACAAACCAGATTACACAAAAACAAATTCAAATAAAACAAGCTATGCTACTAGTCTTGTTCTTGAACGTTCTGGGTACGGTTCACTGCTGCAGGGCTTCACTTGATCAAAATATGGCCTTCAACTACCTCTCTCAGCCTAATCAAGAAATTAACTTGTCCAATCCTGCAACACAAATGAATCAAGGCTGCTGTCACTTACACCCTTAGTAAAACTAGTTTGCACAAAAATATAGGGCAGTAAGAACTTCCCTTTCTCTTGGCTGCACAAACTTTCTAGTAAGATTCTGCAGCTGCTCAATTAAACTCCTGGACAATTTGAATTCCAATGAAAACAACTCTGCACAGATAATTCACACCAATTCAGCAGATCATGTAATTCAACAATGAACAATTTAAATCCAAAACAGTTTAAACAGTCAGAATCAATTAAACTAGATAACTCCCTTTAGTTCAAAGCTTCCACATTAAGTGCTTAGGTTTCTGTTTTCTCAGTAAATTTCTGCTCAAGCTAAACTCTCAAATATCAGTTCTGCACACACCAAAATCAAACCAGATTCTATTAGACACATGCAAATGGTCATTATACCAGATTCAAATGGATGTAATTCTAAGCTGAAACCAGATTGATTAACAACCACCCCAGTCTAATCAAAATCAGATTAATCCAATACAATGCAGAATAATTCCAATTTAGAATTCAGATTGGCTAATCCTAGTGTACAAAAACTATCATACCAGATCAACACTTCAAATAATTCTAATCAATGACAAGCTATTACAGGCATAGTTCAACCAAACAGAAGTAATTTAAGGTGAAAGAAACTCCCTTCAGTTCAACACTCCCACGTGAATTGTTTCTGCTTCTGGTTGCTTAAGCTAAACTCTGTTGAAGTTCTACAACTGTATCATTGAAGGTTCTGGTCTGCACTCCCAAAGCCCATTCAGTTCAAGTTTCATGAGACTCCTTGTTCAACTTCTTCACTGTTGCAGCTTTTTGTAATTCACTCTTGACACAACACCACCTATAAATGGCAATCAAAACAAAAACTGCACAAATCTAATTGGTAAGCACAATTCAGATTCAAAACTGAAGTAAGAACACAATCTCAACAAGGATATTTGGCTTTTAGATGCAGCCACACAAAGCTCACAAACTCAGGTTTCTCTCTTAAAGCTTAAAGCACTCAAAATGGAATGGTTTGGAAGGGAGATTCTCCCTTGGCAGTTCAAGGCTTGAGAGTCTTTTAGACCACCACCACCTAAGATGCTACCAAGCACACCAACCTTCTTTCAAATTCCAGAAACCAGAGTGTAAGAACTTCTCAAACAGGCAAAGGCTAGGCAAGGCAAAGTGATATGCAGAACAGAGCAGGACAGCCACAAAACAATGACAGCACAGCAGATCTATTGCTTAAGACAACTCTAGATCAGATGAATAAAGCAATCAAAGCTCAAATTAAGAACAGCAGAACAGAATGCACATATGAATTAGACAAAACTAAGACAGCCAACAATTGACAAACAAGAAACAAAGTAATGAATAAGGTAAGCACACAAACAGAACCTAACAAGGGATCTAGAACAGATTAAGAAAACAAATAAAAAAATTCAGTAAGGAATTGCAGAACTGGTTGGTGAACACAGGTTATTCTGGACACAATTGCACACTGAAATCCATTCGAACAAGTTTAATGATGCTTGTTTTGATCATTCAAGGCTAGTTTACACAATTTCATAGGCTTTTACTCAAATTCACATGTTCAGTTCCTTGTTTTTCTTTTCAGAATTTGCCTCTTTTGAACTGATTTCCTCAACTCATGCCTTTATTTCGTTTTGGACCAAAACAGTGATTAACAAGCATTGACACAACTTAGTTCTGCAGTTTAGAAAGTTTAAAAAACGGTTTGCAAAGACTCTAGGATTAAATACACAGAATTCCAGCAATGATCTACTACTGAAATGAACAAAAACAAAGCAAATGACTCAAGCAAGGAAATATGCAGTTCGGCCTACTGCTTGCAAGTAATTTCTGCTGTGACTTTCACACTAACAACAAAGCTAATGCTGAGCATATCACGGCTTTTCAGGTTGGCACTTTGTTACTAGTCATCTCAGCATTCCAACTTAGTTTTAAAAGTGCAGAATAGCTTCAATTTTCAGATTCAACAGCTTATTAAAACCAGAAGTTCACAACAGATAATTCAAATCAGATCTGCTGCTCATTTCATGCATCCGAGCTCTCAGTATTGAATGTCATAGCTCATACGGCATGCACATTGAACATACAATCAGATCACCACAAACACAACTCAAATAAGAAATACAACTTGAAGTTATGAACAAGAAAAATCAACTAACATGACTATGACAAAACAGAATTCGATTTAGAAATTAAAAGACTCAAACAAATTGGATTCACCGAATAAAATGATAAAAACAGTGACTCAAAGGCACAGAACAAGAAAGCTTAAACAAATAAGTAACACTCAACTTGAAAACCGAAACAGATATGAAGAGCTTCAAAACACGAAACAAACAAGATTTGCAACAACTCAAATCAGAAAAAACCAATCAAGACATTAAAGGAAAATGATGAACAACTCAGAAATTAACAAAACACAACAGAGAGGCGAAACAGAAACGCGAAAATGAAAGAAGTTAAACGCACAGCGTTAAACTAGAACATGAATCAAACCGAGACAAAATAAGATGAATGCATAGAGACGCGAAACAACGCAAGAACAGAAGAAAACTCGAAACAGAGACGCGAAACAAACTTAACTCAGAATTAAACCGAACAACTCAGAATAGAGACGAACCGAGATACTTACCTTCGAAGCGTGTTCGACCTTGCTCATGATACTTACCTTAAAGACGAAATATTTGGATTTTATATGCAAAAGACGAAATTTAAATATGTATGCATGAAGTTTTTAATCAATGGCAAAAAGCAAAAGATAAACACTTTCAATGAAATCTATGTATGAATATGTTGTTGGGGGTCAATTTCATCTTATCCACTCTCATATATTTTAGGAATTCAACATTCAAATCATCATTGTTAATGCCACTCTCTAAAATACCTTTCAAGAAGGCTTCTCCCCAATCACGAGTTCATACAATTCCTAGCATTCCTAATGATCAGTTCATAAGTGCAGGAGCTTAACGACAACCAATATAATATTGGGAGAAATTCCCCGGATCTAGACTTCCCCGTACGCGCCCGTATCGACAAAACCAATAATCATGCATCGAATGAGTTAAACAATGCAAGCATTAAGCAAAGAGGAAAAACCCTAACTAATGATAAAAGAAAGCATAGGTCTTAATTAAAAGAAGTAAAAACAAATTCCATATATGAGAGCTTCAAAAGATTACATTGATTCCCCAACAAACATACAGAGTTTAGTTCACCATATTCATGGTGAACCAAGATGAATAACAATGAAAGAATGGAAGATAAAACCCTAGAAAGGTGAAGAGGTAGCCTGAGCATCCAAGATCCTCCTTCAAAGGGGTGGAAGAGAGAGTGTTTGCTTCGTTTCTGCCAAAGATACAAACCCTAGGACGTCCTAAAGCTTATATACTATTCTAAAATTACAAAAAATCTAGGTCCAAGCCCATAAGTGTGCCGCTCAGCGGTAAAGTACCGCTCAGCGGTGAGTGCGCGTCTCGTTTCTTCCCCTCAGCGGCCATTTTGCCCCTCAGCGGACCTCCCGTGACTTCCTAAGTGCCGCTCAGCGGTAAACTGCCGCTGAGCGGTACTTGCGGCTTCTCCTTTTGCACTTTTTGATGTCTTTTCTGATTCCATCTCTCTCCTTCTTCACTTCTTTCACCAAATTCACCTTAAAACCTGCACAAAAACACTGAAATCAAGCATAAACCTGTCCAGCTCTCTTATTTCTGAAAATATGAATAAAAGCATGATTTCAAGCTAGTTTCTAAGTATAAAGGTTGCTTTTAGTATCAATTTTAAGCATGAAAATAACAGGTTTTCAACTGTTATCACAACCCCAAACTTAGAACTTTGCTTGTCCTCAAGCAAACAAGATGTGACTCAATCTTTTACCAATTCATATGATGGTTCACTTTTTCAAAAATCTTCTTTTCAAGATAAGTAAATACTTCAATCAAACTTATGACCAAGAGTTCAATCAAGATGTGCACATGCTTTAGTGTTCACAAAGTCATTTAAATTCCAACAAATGCTATTTTTCATGAATGATCAATCAATTAAGCATGGATGTTCATGTGCTATGGAATATTTCCTCACTAGGTAAAGTGTTTCACTCACACACAAGTGTATAAGAGGTAATCACTCATTCACTCCACTATCACAATGTCACATGAATCAACTTTGCCTTTCATTTTACCACAATCAAAAACATTCACAAGCATGCATCATCAAAAGGACTTTTCAATGGCTTATAATGTGGCTGGGCTAACAAGAAAATTGGTTTTTCTGGATCACAAAATCCTTGAGTTAAGAAAATCATAACAACACAATTATTCTTATTTTTCCCAACTTGCCTTTGCATTGAGCTTTGCCTTTCTTTTCTTTTCTTTCTCTTTTTCTTTTCACATTCTTATTTCTTAGCTCTTAGCTCAATGCTTTTCCTTTTTGCATGCTTTCCTAACAACCCCAAACTTGAACATTTAAGAATACCACACAAGATTTTCTACTTAACTCAAGGTAAAGCTTTTCAATAAGGGTTTTCAATTTATGTTCAAGGCTAAGGGTTCAAAGGATAGAACACAAAGTGTTCTCTTTTAGTGGGCTAATCTTATGAATTTGGCCAATAAAAAGGGTTCCAACAAACGGCCTTAATCACATGATGCAAAACAAGCAATTGATTCAATCATAGAAAACTTGGGCAAAGTCATTCATGCTTTCAAAGCAATAGCATTCAATCAATAAAAACTCTGGAGCTCAAAACCTCACATATAAGCTCATTCACATTTGACATACACATCCTGCTTAATTTCACAATCACAATCATAATATCCTGCATTTGTTCACAAAGCTTGTGAATCACCTGTATAAGCATTTTAATGTGCACATCATCTCATCATCAATCAATCAAGAAGCATCATCAAGCATTACTTATCAAACAATCACAGTTAATATCAAACCATCACACAAACCAGGTGTTCAATAGAGTACATCAAACCCTAATCTAAAAACAAAAGCAAATAAGTTCAGAAAACTTAAACCACAAAAGCATAATCATATGATAGCATTCATCAGTAAATGCTATCTCAGCTCCTCATCAGTCTGAGCTGTCCTCTGTATCTTCCTCTTCCTCCTCATCTTCATCATCTTCAAATGCATCATCATCATCAGCTTCATCTTCTTCCATCTCTCTAGCTGAAGCTTCAGCTGCTCCAGCTCCTCCTCCTTGCATTGGCTCCTCTGGCCAAGCTACCACATTATGGAATTCATCCATAGTCCACCTGTGGGCTGGAGGTGTATCATACATCCCCACAATCATCTCAGCAGTGGCCACCTGCCCTCTGTGAATGGACTGCAACTGAGCACCTATAAGAGACATATACATGTCCCTCATCTGGAATGGTTCTGCTTCATGTGTCTCAGCAGATGTCTGGCTCTGTGCTGGCCCTCTCTCTCTACGAGCACGGCGTGGTGGAACTGGCTGAGCTGCTTCCTCACCTCCACAATACTGTCTGTAATAAGCCTCATCAATAGCTTTTCTTGGCCTCTCAAATGGTGGAACAGAAGTGTCCACCCCAGCTATCTTGCAAAGGTGAGTGATCAAGGAGGGATGTCCTAGTGGTGCTTTATTGTTTGAGGTGTTGGCACACACACTAATCTCATCAGCTATCACCTGCATAACATTCACATTTAAGTTCCTGATAGCACAGTAGATGAAGAGTGCCCTGCTGAGAGTAATATCTGACACATGTGAACATGGCTGAATGTTGGCATGAGAAAATGCCATCCAATACTTTGCAAGAGGATTCAGATCAGTCCTCCTAATGTTAACCACTGAGCCAGATCTATTCCTTTGGAAATGTCCTCCAGGTATACACAGTACTCTCTCTACATCCTCAAAATCAGCACCTTCCTCCATACAAAGAGCAAACTGGCACTGCTCACCAGCCCACACAGTGTCCAGGAAGTTATTGGTAGAATCAGGATCATACCTGATAGCATGGCCTCTGACATAGCCCAAATAATTCTCAGCTGGATAATCACCAATCTTCTTTGCATTGGTGTAAAATTCCTTTACCACAGCTATGTTGGCAGGTGCAGGATAGGTGGCTAGCTTTCCCCAGTCATTCCCTAACACTTGCTCTCCAAATTGAGGAGCAAAGTTAGGTATCATTCCAACCTTTCTTTCCATCAGAAGTCTCCTGTCCTGAACCACCCTAAAGTGCTTCTCATGTTTCCTAGAGAGGAACCTGCTAGATTGGGGTTGCTCTGGTTCCTTTTCCTTTCTCTTGGTTGCCATGGTTTTCAATCTCTTTCCTGAAGAGGATGCCATTCCTACATTCAAACACAAATACAAAACCACAGAACATGATGTTAATCATTAGTAAAACACAGAACACAACTCCTTTCGAAGCTAAACCACCGCTGAGGGCCAAAATTTCCCCTCAGCGCCACCAGTGCCATGGTCCAAATCACAAAAAACCAGAAAAACCAAATCTGGCAGAGTGCCGCTCAGCGGCAGTTTACCCCTCAGCGGTAACTCTGCAGATTTTTGAAAATCTTGTTTTAAAGCTGTCCTATCTCCACCCAAATGCAATTTTCAGTTTTCCAGTTCATAATTATGCAGTTTCATCGGTTCAAACATCAAATATATCATCAAATCATGCATAGAAATCAAAACCCCTAAATATTCATGCTTTGACAATCACATTCAAATTCAAGAACCCTAGAATGAACAAAATGCTTTTTACTTACTTGGGTGGAGATACTAGATGCAATGAAAATGCTTCCAAGCTAGAATGCTCTCTTCCAACCCCAAACTTTGATGGCACACTAGTGAAAAAGTGAGTGGAAGAGAAATTTTCTTAAGAGGGAAGAGTGAAAAGATGTGGAAAACCTTGGATAAGGTATGTGGGAGTGTTTGTGCAGAGAAGAGCCAACAAACAGAAGCTTATGCGCAGCTTAGGGTATAAAAATACCCTAATGGGCTCGAGTCACGCTGAGGGGAAACTAAAGCCCATCTGCGAGAGTACCGCTCAGCGGTAACTTACCGCTCAGCGGCACTTTCATGATGTGCTCTTCTCCTTCTTTTCTTAACCTACGTGCCTCCCATACATGCCCCTCACTGGTTCCCTACAAGTCAATGTTTAAAATGCTTATGCAAACCCTAACTAAAATAAACAAACAGAAATATTCAATCAACTGGGTTGCCTCCCAGGTAGCGCTTGTTTAACGTCACGAGCCTGACCCAAAATCCACCAACACCCATCAGTAGGTGCAACAAACTTACCAACACCCATCAGTAGGTGCAAAATTTTCTTACCAACACCCATCAGTAGGTGTTACAAACTGAGTATCCTTCAGTAGATACTTAACCACCTAGCATCCTTCAGTAGATGCTATATCCAACAAAATATTTACAAAAATAATGTCTACAGATTAAAAGTTACAAAACCAAAATCAAAATCAAAAGTTTTTAAA
>JAHCHA010013455.1:1521343-1614629 GCA_027742795.1 Vigna hirtella
TCTAGCTTCTTTCCCCTTTGGAAAGCTTGCTGAGCTAGAACTCTACCCAAACAGCCACTCCAAAACACTTCCAGCATATTCACGAACACCTTGCATGCGTCCATAAACTCCACTGCATTTCATTCAATCCGCTGCCAGTTCTCTGCTTTGGGAAGCTTCTTCTGCGTTTCCTGGAGTTGCTTCCATCATTTGGCATCAAGAGCCAGACATTCCACTCACGCTTCAAGAGCTAAGTTGCTCTTTCCTTTAATGTTCATACGTCCTGTCATGTGTTGCTCTTGTTTGAATTTTTTTTTCATTACTGTGTGGTTCAATTTCGTGATTCTGTGGATGTTTGTGTTCATTCACTATTCCTTAGTGTTTCTTATTCATTTTAATCGGTGCTTTTCCAGTGTGAGTTCAATTCTAACTTTCATTTTCATTTTCCAGTTTTGTCAAAGTCTTGTGCATGTTACTGCATTGTTTTACTGTTACAATGATTTGATTCTGTTCTGCTTTTGTTTCTTTCGGTTTTGTCTGTGTCTAAAGCAGTTGGTGCTTTATGTTGATCATATAAAGCAATGGCACCATGTCCAGCTTTGATCATTTGAGCCTACACCGTTGCACACTGCTTTCTTCCAATTCAAAATTCTGCAGAAACTGTATTTTCAGTTTTGATATAGTTTAATCTGTTTTCATCCAAATTTCTTGTTGTTTCAAGCCTTGTGCACGTTTGTCTACTGTTTTTGGCCGTGTCTAAAGATATTGCAACTCATATGCATCAAAGAAAAGCAAAATGCGTGGTTGAGTTCATCATACACTGTTTTTCAAACATTGCACAAAGCGTCAATTCTGGTGCATTTCGTATAAGTTGTTTTGTCCAGAATTTTGTGCTTGTTAAGTTTTGTGCAAACTTGCTTACTGATTTTAAATATGTTTCAAGTGATTCCAACTCCTAAAATTCTCAGAATTGTAAAATCAGTAGTTGAGTTGATTTAAATCTGGATTTTACTACTGTCACAGAATTTTGTTTCAGTTTTGCACCGTGTTGTAATCTTTGCCATGTCTTAGGTCACTTATTAATCTGGTAGTTGGTAATCAACAACTAGATCTAGTGGATTAGGATCTTTCTTGTGCATTTGATTGAACCAGCCATCATTGAATCTGCTGTTTTCAACATTCTGAACCAATATTAATGCATTTTTCTGCATTTTGAGCAACTGTCACAGTGATTTGGTGAACCAGTGTTTTTCAGTGCAGTGTGACCATTTGAACAAGTTTATTATGTCATTTGAAACTTGTGTCAAATGTGCCTTGGTCCATTTTCATTAAATCTGCAAAATCATAGTTTGACTTCCAATTTTTTTGCTTGAAACTTGGAACTCAACCAGTCATATTGGGATTCAGTGGATTTTGGCACAGTTTGGTTGTTTCTATACATATATTTGGTGCATCAAAGTTCATCTTTACTGTTCATTTGGTCATTTTTTCAGTCCATATTCAAAATCACCTTCTAGATCATTCATTTTGCCTACATTTGGAAGTGCACTAGTGAAATTCTGTTGTAGTGTATTCCTTGGCTGTTTAAGTGTTTGCACACATCCAATTTGATGATATAAACTTGTTTGACAAATCATTTGAACCTCACATACACTGCTGCTCATTTTAGCTACTGCTGTTAATTTTTCCAGCCACTTTGTAAGGTGCAGAGTTCATTTTTATTGTTGTTTGCTATTGTTTTTCTTTGGTTTTTCATCTTTGGATTGGCAAAAGCTGGGTTTAAGTTTCCAAATACATTTATATGCTTATCCAAGTGTATAGCAATCATAAAAAGCACTTTAAACCCTGCAATCCAGATTTGAAAGGTCAAAAACCAGAAAACACAAAATCTGTTGTTCTTTGTGGCATTTTGTCAAACAGTTTGGCATTTTCATCAAACACTTTCACTGCACTTGAATTTGCTCTTCGTTTTGAATTTTTCTTGCTTTTCTAATCTGTTCTAGACCCTCTCTTAAGTTCCTATTGCGTGCTAACCTTTCTTCCAGCCCCAAGGTGCTTAGAAATCAATTTTTTTGGCTTCCATATACTGCTGTCAAATTATTTCTGCATTCAACTTTGTGCAGCATAGTTTTTATCACTCACGGGCTGTGTGCCTTTTTGTATGCTGAAACATCATCTTTTGGTGGAGTTTTAACATCCAGCTGGGCCTTATCAAAGGGGTAGCATGTTAAGCAGTGGAGGTCTTGCTAACATTGTTTCAAGTGGACTTCAAGAGGATTGTACATTGGCTGTCCAGCATTTCTTTGCAGCAGAAAAACACCATTCTAAAGTTCCATTTCAGCTCATTTACTTTGCCTTGCAGCCACACTTGGCTTTGTTTAAATAATTCTACATTTCATTGTATATTTGGCTTTCTATCACGGAACCTTTGTAGTAATTCTTCTTTGCTTTTGCAACTTGAGTTACTTGGGAAAATGCTTATCAAGCAATTCCAAGTACTCCATTAAACATTGTAGTAGTCTAGTTGCGCATCTTAGTGTGGAAGTGTGTCAAGTGGCTCCAAGTGTCATTTGCACTTTCACTTAGGACCGTTTTTCTTTTTCCATTCATTTCATACTTCCTTTCTTTTGCTTGTTGAATATTTGTGTTCTACGTCTCCGTGATAGCTAGGTGTGCTACCATATCGACAAACCTTCGTTTGGTTTATTAGGGGCATAACATCGTTACATTCCAAAAAGGTTTTGAAAGACTTCTATCTAGAAACTTGGGTAAGAAACGTCAGGAGACACTCTGGCTAAGGAAGGACAAGGTTTCTAAGCTTGTCCATTGTGACTCACCTCTCCTTCCTGGGAGCTATTCGGTTTCTTCACCTTTAGAATCTCTATAGAAGTCATTCACCAAATACAAACAAATCCTCTTTTCCAAAAGTTTTGATTCATACTTGTGCAAGGCTTTCAAATTTTGTGAAAACACTTTCTCTACTTCACAAGCATGAGTCACTCTAGTGTTCAAGATAACACCAATCATGATCAGGACAACATAGAGTTAAGAGAAGAGCTCAATAGAACCAAGGCTGAGTTACATGAACTAAGGCAAATGGTCGCCAATCTTACTCTCATTCAAAGAGGGCATTCACAAGGGGATCACTCTCATAGGCAAAACCATGATCATGATGATCATTCCCAACATAGTGATCACCATAGTTATCACCCTTATGATCACTATCAACGCCCTCCTAGGCGTCATCATAACCATCGAGACCATCCTGTGGAACCTAAACTTGACCTTCCACCCTTCTATGGAAGAGACAATGTAGAAGAATACTTTGAGTGGGAGATGAAGGTCGAACAGATTTTTGAGTGCTACCACATAGATGATAGGAGGCGAGTGACCTTAGCTACTTTGACCTTTCAAGGAGCAGCCCTCTATTGGTGGACATCCATCATAAGAGATCAAAAGATGCATGGCGACTACACCATCCAATAATGGAATGAATTGAAAGCAACCTTACACAGAAGGCATGTCCCAGCCTATTATGCTAGAGAAGTCATGGACAAGCTCCATCGACTTCAACAAAGAAACATGAGTGTTGAGGAATACAGGAAAAAGTTAGAATTACTCATGTTAAGAGCTGGGATAAAAGAGGAAGAGAGATTCACCATAGCTAGGTTCCAAAGCGGTCTTAACTATGAGATCAGAGATAAGGTAGAACTTTTACCTTATTTAGATCTCAATGATTTTGTGCAGCTATGTGTGAGAGTGGAAGAACAAATTAGAAGAAAAGCTTTCACTAAAAGGAACTACCCTACCACCTCCGACTATAGGACAAATGCTAAGAGGGAGGGTAGTCCAAAGAGGTATGAAAAGCCTCAAGAAAAAGAAAAAGAAAAAGAAAAAGTGAGAGGTAAAGAAAAAGAGAGAGAGCGAGAAAGAAATACCTTTCACAAAGAATCTTCAAAAGAAACAAGGGGTAGAGAGACCAAATGCTTTAAGTGTGGAGAGAGAGGACATTATTCTTCTGAGTGTCCTCACAAACGGTCTACTTATCTCTTAGACCATCAAAGTCAAAATGAAGATTCTTCTAGTGACTCAGATACTTCTATATCTGAGGAAGAAGCCTTACCTTGTGAAGGTGAGTTATTATTGGTAAGACGACTTCTTGGAAGTCAAACCCATGAACTAGAACAATCACAAAGGGAAAACCTATTCAGAACAAGATGCAAAATCTTTAAAAACACTTGTTCATTGATTGTGGATAGTGGTTCCTCTTGCAATTGTTGTAGTTCTAGAGTGGTGCACAAATTGGCCTTACCTACTATTTCTCATCCCAAGCCTTATAAGCTTCAGTGGATAACAGAGGATGAAGAAATAGTAGTGAACACACAGGTAACCATACCAATATCCATTGGCAACTATGAAGAAAATGTTTTATGTGATGTTGTTCCAATGGATGCTGGGCATGTATTACTTGGTAGGCCATGGCAATTTGATCATAATTCCACTCATGATGGCTATACCAACAAAATAACTTTCTTCCATAAAGGTAATAAAATCACATTGATTCCTCTTACACATGAACAAGTGAAAGAGGATGAGATAATAATCAAAGAAAAAATTGAAAAAGAAAGAAAACAAGAAAATAGGTTGGCCAAGCAACCTTCTCAAGAAAAGAAGAAGGAGACAAAGGTATGTATGTTGTTAACTTCTTCATTAAAAGGTAAATACCTTGAATCTTCTTCTCAAAAGCATCACTTTGTTTCTTCATTTTATCATGGGGAATGCTCAAAACAAAGTGAATTCAAAAAAATATTAAAGGCCAATACTTCTTCTAAAACCATTTTTGTCAAAAGGCCTTCATTTTATCTTCTTATCTTTGCATATACTTCATTCATCATACTAATTTTTGCTATTTTTTGTAGATATATTTTTGACCCCGGTGGCCAATAGCACCCAAAGTTGTGCTTCTTTCTTTCTTCCCGATTTGAGGACAAATCGTTTTAAAGAGGGAGGGAATGATGGCAACCCCTTTAGGGACTTACCATCCAAAGAAGTATCAACTTCACTCTAAGACCAAGAAAGGGAAGTTGAATAAAGGACTTAATCTTTTCTTTCTAAAAATCTTAGAATGTTCTCTTTGCTAAATACTTTTACATTGATTTTGTAGAATATTAATAAAAGGGAGGAACCATGTCTATGCAACTCCAAAAGGCTGCCACGTAAGAAAACCAAAGAAGCACAAATGGATGGTTGGTGTCCACGGCCTTTGCACTACGCCAACGCCCAAAGACAGCAACTCCATCTTCTCCAAATGCTTTGCTGAGTTGGCAACTACAGCTTGCTCCCCAAGCTTCCTCCATCTGTTTTACAGCATGTGCATCTTTAAAATAACTTGCACAATACGTTTTAGAAGCTCTCCTTCTTCTATAAATAGAGTTTCATCACTTGTAAAGGTAACTTGATTTGAAGTAAGGAAATGCTGCCAATTTTCAGCTTTTACTCTCAAGTTCAACCTTGTGCATTGTTATCTTGCACCTCCTCTAGCTTCTTTCCCCTTTGGAAAGCTTGCTGAGCTAGAACTCTACCAAACAGCCACTCCAAAACACTTCCAGCATATTCACGAACACCTTGCATGCGTCCATAAACTCCACTGCATTTCATTCAATCCGCTGCCAGTTCTCTGCTTCGGGAAGCTTCTTCTGCATTTCCTGGAGTTGCTTCCATCATATCTATTCTACCTTGTGCAGGAAATTACTACAAGCATTCATTTGGTATATATCTTGAGAGTCAGAAATAACGTTAGAAAGAAGAAGAGTAAGCTAAATGTTTTCGTTCATAAAAAACTGTGCCAAATGAACAATTAAATCTACTTTTGATAAAGTTCTGAAAAACGTGTTTGCTCTTACGAAAAGACACCAACCTATGACTGACACCTACAACAATAGTCATGAATATCCATATCTCAAGACAAGCTTCGTCAAACGGTCTTATTATCAAATCTCAAGACAAACATCGTTTAAACGACTATATCATCAAAGGTGTATAAATAAAAGATGATGATGATGATGAGGAAAAAGGACAAAAGAAATAACATCATCAGAATTTAGCAAGGAAATCTTTTTTAGGTATTAAAGTCAAATACTTATATACAAGAGAGAGAAAAAGAAAAGAGTTTAAGGAAAAGAAATACTCTCAAGCTTCATTGCAATACATGCTTACTTTTGTAAGGAGAGAATTAGAAAGTGATAGAGTGAAATATTGAGAAATATTCTCAAGCTTCATTGTAAAATTTGCTTACTATTGTAAGAGAGAAAAGAGAAAAGAAGAAACACTTAGTGAGTCTATAAGATGTTTTGTATCGAACACATATCCTCTGAGTGTGTTGATGCCTCCAAGCCTATATATGAGGCCACCTAATCTTGTATAAGATAACTTTGAATGTAGATTAATTGATATGTGATACACTATTGTTGAAGTTATCAAATTAATACTACTTTACAAGACAACTTCAATATTTGCAAGTTAGTAGTCAAGAAAGTAGTTAGGGTTAAAGTAACCCTGAGTCGTCTCCTAACGAATACGAAATTGCTTTCCAATATTTGATTCTTATGAATGCTATGCAATGCTCAAGAATAAAAGTAAGAAAATATGCTAATGAAATTAATGTTTAAAGAATGTTGAATATCAAATAGGAAACTTAGAAACAATTATTATGAAATAGGCTAATTCCACTACTTTTCCAAGATAGATTCATCATCGGTTATCCACAGATCATTGTTCAATTGATTATTGTTCAAGTTTCAAATTAATTAAAGTACATTCTTAATTAATTTGAGGGCAATCATACAGTTAACCAAAGTAGATTCTCAATCAAATGTAAAACCTTTTTAGATTAATCACAATGAATTCAACCAAAGTACATTCTCAATCAAATTCTATTGTGTTTAATCATGTCTATTCTTAAATGTCCTAACCAAATTAAAAGCTAATTAATCAAAGTAAATTCTCAATTAATTATAGTTGAAATTATTACCACCAATCAAAGTACATTCTCAATTGATAGCAAAAACTCGTTTAATCATACGAAAGTTCCTAAATTTAATCAAAGTAGATTCTCAATCAAACCTAGAAACCCTTGAACTCATATGATTAATATGCATGTAGATTCAAACACCTTATGATGCAAAAATCATTGTTTTTAATATGATTGAGAGATGAAAAACATAGAAGAAGAATAACTCAAATCAATAATCAAAAGAAACAAATTCATTAATTCAACTTAACCTCAGAATCCATAATGAAGTTATAGTGGAATAGCCCTAGAAGCTTAGCCCTCCAAGAATGGAGTGAAACACATGGTAAAATATAAGTAGAGGAGTGGTGGATGCTTGCTTCTAGTGGAGGAGTCTAAGAATGAATGAGTTATGATTTCAGCCTCCTCTGAGTCTCTTTATATAGGTTTGATTGAGCTTGGGCTGTGAATCTTCTGTTGATAATTTTTTTTATCTTATATCTAATATCTTCCAAATATTCAACAGATTTAATCAATTTTTAAGAATATTTGATAGTATATTTTCTAGATTCAAAAAGATTTGACAAATATTATCTTTTGATATTTATTGATATAGTTAAATAAGGTAATTATTTAACAATATCAAATAAAGTATCTTGAGATATATTTTCTCCAAATTGTCTTTTAAAATATCTAACAGATTTAAACTTGCCCAAAATTACATTTCTACCATTTTTATTTTATTCAAAGTCAAATTTTTCCTCTTATTGCACTTTAGCTATTTCTTTCTTTTCAAAATTGCATAGGAGCCCTAAGTTGACTAGATTGGACCATTCAATTTCTTACTTTAAATGAATAAAATTCTAATTTCAGTTGCACAAATAAACATTAGAATATTCAAATAATTTATGCAACTAACAATAAGATTTTAAGCATATTTAATTTCCAAACTCAATAAATCTAATCCTCAAAAAATTTATTTTAAATCAATCATTTAAACACAATAATCTCATAAAAAATTGAATGTTAAAACATAAATGTGGATATAAATATGCATTTATTAATATGCTAATTCATTAATATGCTAATTCATTAACATGTTAATTAGTTGTCTTCTTTACATTTCAAAGTTCCCTTTAAGATTGGAGTTTTTTTTTTCTTAGAATTGATATTTCCTTAAACTGTGTAACTTCAGATTTCTATCCTGGAATTTGAGAGAGTTTAGTTTCATTTTAATTATTTCGCTGAGTGAATTGTCAAGAAATACAATTTTTTAAAGTCTTTTTCATGGGACTATCATGAAATGATTAAAAAAAAAAAAATACAATTTTCTTTTGAGCATATAAGTTAAACTGAAACCAACGTCATTATATACATCCATCTTGGCCACCAAATTCTTCATTAAGTTAACCTAAATAACTAAAACGTTAATTATGTGAATTAGATAAAAGTCCATAAAAATATTATAAATAACAAAAACATAAAGATATTATAAATAACACAATTAAATTATTTAAATTCTACTATTACAATATCTAACTAATTACAATTCATTACTATTTGTTACTAATTACAATATTTTTATTATTATTTATTTTGTTATTGATATATATTTAATCATAATTCTTTTACTATGTTCATTTCCTCTCTTTTATTACCGTAAAAAATCTAAATACGCGGTCGAAGGAAAAAGGAAAATTTATAAAATAAAGGCAAAGCACGTTTTCCACGTGTCTATTTCGCGGCTGAATCCCAGAGAAAACAAAATCCAACAAAGACAAGGCAAATTTCCTTTCTCTCTCCCAATAAAACCAGGCAATTTTCCTGAAAAAACCAGGAGTAGAAGAATACAAGAGGTATCGATGACGGACTTCATTTGGTGATAAACGAACTTTAGGACGATGGTGGGTTCGATTAGTCATGGAGTCAAACCAGATTCTGTCATTGCGGACCATCCCAACTGATCCCGAACATGTGAAGGTCATTCAGTGGGAGGACTTCCAGCACGATCTTGCGAGGTTGGTGAGTCTCTCTTCCACATTGGACGAATCCAAGGAGAAGAAGCGCAACCTTCACCACAAGCTCGAGTCTCTCATCCAGGTAGGGTTTTAGACTTTTAGGTTTAGGTATTAGTATAGGTTTATGTTTTAGTATAGGTTTAGCATTGCTAATTTCTGAAACCGGATATAATGGTTTATCATGCTGTTATCATAAGATTCTTGAAATTTTGGACTCGTGTTTTTTCTGTTGACATCTTTACTGTAATAGATGAAAATTGTAAGGAAATGGTGTTGGAATTTAGTGATTGGAGGGTAAGCGTGTTTGTTGTACTGCCGAATCTGAGCTCGAGGGGGGACTGGCGTCGTGTTTTGAGTTTGATTTGGAATTATTTTGAGTTTGATTTGGAAATTACTGACGAAATGAGGGAGAGAGACGAAAACGTGGTGTTAAATGAACTTGCATTTACTGTAAAAAGGAATTAAAAGCGAACTGTGTGACTTTTTGTTTTTCACTTGTGGTCCAATTGCAGAATGGGGTTTACCGTTTGAGTGGATCTTTCGGTTTATGACTGCTATTTTATTATGGCATTCCGGTTATGGATTGTGGATTTTATGTTGGTGATCAACTGGCCTTATAATCTCTCATCGGTCATTTTGAGCTTAAGTTGATGAAGGAACGCCTTTGTAACAGCAAGCGTATTTATTATGTTTGGATCAGTTGATCTCTTATTTCTCTGTTTTTGGTTACAAAAATTGTAAAGGGGTGGAAGGGCTTTCGAGTACACCTCATTGTTTTATTCTTTGGGTGAGGTTGAAGCTAAGCCTTACAAACATGTTGCTTTAATCCTTTGTAACTAAATCAACCTTTTCTGGCTTCATTTCTCCGTGAATACCTAGTGTTGGTTGTTTGAATAGGTGTTAAATATAGGTAGTAGGTAGTTGTATTGGAAAACTGCTACCTACGAGCTGTATCCTCTTTGTACCCAGGACTCTAATTCTTGCTTTTGATCTTTTCTCTTCCTGATACTCATTGTATTATAATTCTATCAATATAAATACAGGAAAATAAAAGAGGTGATTTTTTTCCCTTTTATTTTACCTTACTCTTGCTACTAACTTATGTGTTTGGCTTAAAATTATGGCTTTTAATGATTGGTATATTCATTGAGAACATGCACAACACACTCATATATGTATTATTTAATTTATATCCATAAACTTTGTAATAGTAGTCATCCTAATCTGTTATCATGCTATGTTTTTTTTGGGGTTGGTTGCTCCACTAGTATATTGTGTTGATGACTTTGATGTTTAGGTTTTATTTTTAGCGCACCAGTTCCATCTTGTTAGTTTGATAAGTGATTTAGTTTTTGTTCACATTTGGGGATGCTTTTTCCCACTAACTCTTGGTTTCAGTTGACAATTGTTGAAGTTCCCAGTATATAGGTGTATGATTATTTTTTTATAAATGTCCCTAATTAATGAGTGTTCCTATTGATGAGCAATAATTTTGTGAACAGGTCAATGTTGAATCATTAGGTCAGTTGAATGAACTTGAGGAGATGCGTCAGAAATTGGAATCAAAGAAAGTGGTTATGGAAAATATGTCTATACGTTATAGGCTGGCTAAGGAGGATGCTAACAAACAGGAGGAGCAGCTTAGTGGTGCAGTGCAATCACTTCTGGTTGCAGGGGGTGCTCTTTCTGTATGCAGCAGAAACCTCCAAGTGAGTTTGTCTTACTTTTTTTTCGGAAATAATTAAAATTAATAAGTTCAGTAGTCTGTATGAATTTTTCTTTATCTTTTTTCTTATTAGCAATGTTGAACAGTCTTTCTGAAAAAGCAAGGTACACATGGATTGAACATTTCCTTTTTTGTATAGATGTGGTTGACATTTTGAGTGAGATGTATAGAAAAGTATACAAGGGTCTTCTATTCTATATAACAGTAATAATTCTATTTGATCACGTCTATGTATCATATATGCATATAATTTTGGTGCACTGATAATTCAATGATTTTGTATCAGTAACACTTCCAAGCCCTTAAAATGTTTTGAAAATCTAATATAGCTTAGATATGAGAACAAAAGTATGTGTAAGATTTACTAGCATTGTCAACTAATGAACAAACAGTGGAAGTTGTCACTCTCTTTTTCAAGTTGGTATCAAAGCTCCCGATCTTGGGAGCTCCGTTTTTGTTGCAACAGTACCCACCGCCACTGCTGTCCAATATCCTATTATTTATGACTCTTGATATGAAAACTTACAAGGAGGAGCTCGAGCGCTTGAAAGCAATGGTTGAATCAATGAGTAAGCCTTTTGAATCATGTACTATGTCCTTGAAAGGTAAGATTTGTCTCAATACTGTTGGTCATGTGTCTCAAGGTATTTGGATTCTTGATTCAGGAGCAACTGATCATATGACACCTTTTCGTGTGTCCTTCTACCCATTCCTTAAGCTGTATCGTAGGAAATCATCATGGATTTCAATGTTAGATTACCGAAACCCAACGGGTATGATGCTGTGCTAGTCAGGGTAGACAAACTTGGTAAACACCCTTACTCGGCCAAATCTATAGGAGAGTTATTCACGAGGGACATAGTAAAACTACATGGGATACCTTTATCTATAGTTAGTGATCGAGATCCAACTTTCCTTAGCCTGTTTTGGAAAGAGTTGTTCAGGCTTCAGGGCACCAAGTTGCTAATGAGTATTGCCTACCAGTGTTATCGAACTTGCAAGTTAACTCGTTAACTCGGTCGAGTTTACGAGTTCACACAGTGCTTTCGAGTTAACTCGTAAGCAAACTTGCTTTTGGTGTAGGATTGGTGGAATCGGTGGTAGACTCGATAAAGTCGCCTGAAATCGCGAGTCTGGTTCTGATTTTGCGAGTTTGGGAAGAAATTTCGAAAACATAAAATGACTTCGTTTTTATGGCTCACCAGATTAGGTTTTTTGAACTTTCATTCCAGAGAATCACTCACTGTTCATCTTCGTTTTCACTGTTCATCTTCGTTTTCACTGTTCATCTTCGTTTTCACTGTTCATCTTCGTTTTCACTGTTCATCTTCGTTTTCACTGTTCATCTTCGTTTTCACTGTTCATCTTCGTTTTTACTGTTCATCTTCGTTTTCACTGTACATCTTCGTTTTCACTGTTCATCTTTGTTTTTGTGCTCTCGCCTTCGATCTCGCCCTCCGTCGCGCCCCTGTTCATCAGGTTCACCCTCCGTTGCGTCGTCCATCTCAACATTCGAACTCGCTGTCCGTCGCACCGTCGATCTCAACGTTCATCTCAACGTTCGATCTCCCCCTTCGTCGCGCCTTCGTTCTCGTCCTTCGATCTCGCTTTCATTCCTGCCATTCGCGCCGTCTGTCGATCTTGCCGTCGACCTTGCCGTCGATCTCGTTGTATCATCTTTGAACTTGATTTTATGTTTTAAGAGCAAAGTATTTTAATGAGTAAACTTTAAAGCACTGCAGCATATATTTTAATAATTTTATGTTTTATAGCAGCATATATTTTAATAATTTTATGTTTTACAGCAGCATATATTTTAATAATTTTATGTTTTACAGCAGCATATATTTTAATAATTTTATGTTTTACAGCACTGTACCATTTTACAACACTGCACCATTCATTTTACTCTTTTTAAAAATAAAGTGTTGCACACTGCACTGTTAAAAAAATTGTGCTGCCACTATTTAAAGCTCTTGGACATTTTATTTTATATGTTTGTAATGAAGAAGCTTATCTCATTATATCGGGAAGATGATGCCATTATTAGAAGATTAGAGGATTAAGTATAGAGACTTTGACATTTCAATTTATGTTTTACATTGAACAATATTTTTATGAACTTATGTATTTGAATTTTGTATAATTTTATTATCTTATTTGAATTAGGATGTTATTTATATTTTTTTTCATGCAAAGTAAACTTTACGAGTTTACGATTTGAGTTTAATGAACTCTCATGAGTTTACATAAACTCTTGAGTTTGACAACATTGTTGCCTACCATTCGGAAACAAATAGACAAACAAAAGTTCTCAATAGGATCCTAGAGACGTTCTTAAGATGCTTTAGTTCAGAACAACTTAAAAGTTGGATTTGTGTTCTTCCATGGGCAAAATATTGGTATAACACCAGCTATCAAGGATCAGCTAAGTGCACTCCCTTTGAGGTGGTGTGTGGGAGAGACCTACAATCCCTATCTCGGTTTGTGCCAGGAGAAACCGTAGTGGAAGCAGTGGCATAAGAGTTGCAAAACAGGGACGAGGCCCTTAAATAACTAAGATACCATTTAGAGAGGGTGCAATATCAAATGGTTAAATTTGCCAACAGGAAAAGGAGGCCAACAACGATCAAGGAGGTCGACTAGGTATACTTGAAGATCATACCAATAGGCAAGCATCCATGGCTACTAGATTGCACCCAAAGTTGTCTCCCAGGTATTATGGACCGTTCCAAGTGACCAAGCAGGTTGGGCTAGTGACGTTGTTACGTATTCGAATAGGAGACGTAACGAAATCACCCTCTCACACACTCACAACAAGCAATATAATCATAAAAGAATGGAATTGAACGAATGAATCTCTTTTATTGATGGTAATATCTGGGTAAACACATGTAAACAATAACTGGGAGCATAACCTCCTTCAGTCAACCAATAATTGGGAGCATAAACTCCGTCAATTATCCTGAAGCATAACCTCCTTTATAAAACTCAATAATCAAAAGCATACCCTTAACCCTAGACTCTACCTTTATTTATACTAATTATTTCCCGCCCCATCTCTTACTAAATATTTCCCTAGAATATATGTGCATTTAATATAAATATCTCTATATTTAATGTAAATATCCCCCCGTATATTATCCTAGCATATATCCTTAATTATAAATATCTTATATTGAATATTTCCTAGGATATATATATATATATATATTTATTTACTCTAATTAACTTATACTGAATATTCTCTCATATTGTGGCTCCTTTTACTGTAATTAGCTCTCGCCCCCCCTAACCGCTGCGCAGTTAAGATGGTGATTCTTCAACCGTTTGGCTCAGGTCCTTCCCTGCATCCCACCGTTCGGCCTGGTCGCTCCCTGCCTCCCACCGTTTGGCCTGGTTGCTCCCTGCCTCCCACCGTACGGCCTGGTCGCTCCCTGCCTCCAACCGTTCGGCCTGGTCGCTCCCTGCCTCCCACCGTTCGGCTAGTTGCCCCCGTTGTCACCGTTCCGTCTGACAATTCCCCCTTGTCCACTGTTCGGCCTTTACGGTCAATATCGTTTGGCCTCACTTCCCTCCTACCTTTCTTCTCCTTCTCATTTCCTCCCAACCCTTATCATTACCTCCCACCTTATACCCTAACATTACACCCCACTACAAAACAACCTTGTCCTCAAGGTTGGAATCGGGGAGCTTGATCTCATGGCTCCTCATCAATTCAGGTCTGGAGGCTCAGGTGGTGGCCATCCCTCCTCGTCTTCGGCCAGTATCGTGATTCTCAAGCTCCTGTCTGGACAGTGGTGAGCAGGACTGAACAGACCGCCGCATCTAAAGCACCTTCCTTCTTCCCTCCGTTTCACATATTCCTCATAGGGCAGATTCCTCAGGTTTCTTTCCTTTTGTTCGGAACCCACACTCTCCGTGATTGCCGCTCGGCTCTCCACAGTCGTTACCGTCCGGCTCTGGTTAGGGCAACTGGGCTCCAACCGCGTATCCGAACCGTTCGGTGTCTCAGATTGATTCTTGATCATACTTCCGCTCCCAGTCTTCACGCCCCCTTGGACGTCCTCCACGTCCCTCGCCATCCTCATAGCTATCATCAACTCTCTCGGATAAAGCAATCGCACTTGCTTTCAAATTCCATCTTGTAAACCTACCATGAAGTATCCCATCAGTTGTGCTTTGGCCACTCGTTTTGTCTGTCCCACCAGAATTTCAAATTCCTGGATGTATTCCTCCACCGAGCCTGTCTGCTTAATGGCCGCCAGTCTCTCAAAGACTGGTCCCTGACTGCTGCCTTCGAACCGTACCACTATTGCCTCCTTCAGTCCCGTCCACGTTCGGTCGTCGGTTTGCTCCCTCCAGAATCTGAACCAGAATCCTGCACTACCCTCCATGCTGATGTACGCCAGACACAACTTTTCCTCCTCAGACACCCCTTGTAACTCGAAGAATTTATCCGCTCTATTGATCCAGTTCAGTGGATCACTCCCTTCGAAAACGGTAACTCTACCCTTCTTCTCCAATTCAAAGGTTCCTCCTAGCATTCAACGCTGTTCGGTCCATTGCCCCTCTCACTGTTCGATCCACCTTCTTCCCCACTGTTCGGTTCACCACTGTTCGGTCCTTCATCCTTCTCGCCCTCCTCCTTGTTGACTTTCCCATTGACGGACCCCTGACTTCCGTTTGACTTCCCATCTAGGTGATGGGTTTGTCCTGTCATCATTCTCATCAGCTCTTGCAAATTCTTGCAGATTGCTTCCATCTTCGTCTCCATGACGCCTATGGACACCTGCATGCTTTCCTGATTTAACCCGACGTGCTCCAGTTTGACTTCGACTGCACTAATCCTCCCCTCCATCATGTTTCTCACTCTGCTATGTCGCTCCGGCTGGCCTCACACTCTCCTCCTTCGATCCGACAGTTCCCTCCGTTGACGTTCTGGCAGGTCGGACCAATTGTTACGTATCTGAGTAGGAGATGTAACGAAATCACCCTCTCACACTCACAACAAGCAATATAATAATAAAAGAATGGAATTGAACGAATGAATCTCTTTTATTGATGGTAATATCTGGGTAAACACAGGTAAACAATAACTGGGAGCATAACCTCCTTCAGTCAACCAATAATTGGGAGCATAACCTCCGTCAATTATCCTGAAGCATAACCTCCTTTATAAAACTCAATAATCAAAAGCATACCCTTAACCCTAGACTCTACCTTTATTTATACTAATTATTTCCCACCCCATCTCTTACTAAATATTTCCCTAGAATATATGTGCATTTAATATAAATATCTCTATATTTAATGTAAATATCCCCCGTATATTATCCTAGCATATATCCTTAATTACAAATATCTTATATTGAATATTTCCTAGGATATATATATTTATTTACTCTAATTAAATTATACTGAATATTCTCTCAT
The DNA here is from genome assembly GCA_027742795.1 of Vigna hirtella. Lineage (NCBI taxonomy): Eukaryota > Viridiplantae > Streptophyta > Magnoliopsida > Fabales > Fabaceae > Vigna > Vigna hirtella. Next base: position 1,537,512 of record JAHCHA010013455.1, read on the forward strand.
ATTGTGGCTCCTTTTACTGTAATTAGCTCTAGCCCCCCTAACCGCTGCGCAGTTAAGATGGTGATTCTTCAACTGTTCGGCTCAGGTCCTTCCCTGCTTCCCACCGTTCGACCTGGTCGCTCCCTGCCTCCCACCGTTCGGCCTGGTTGCTCCTTGCCTCCCATCGTACGGCTTGGTCGCTCCCTGCCTCCAACCGTTCGGCCTGGTTGCTCCTTGCCTCCCACTGTTCGGCCTGGTTGCTCCTTGCCTCCCACCGTTTGGCTTGGTCGCTTCCTGACTCCCACCATTCATCCTAGTCGCCTCTGTTGTCACCGTTCGGCTTCACTTCTCTCCTACCTTTCTTCTCCTTCTCATTACCTCCCAACCCTTATCATTACCTCCCACCTTATACCCTAACAGACGTTCAGGGTACAACTGCCAGATACAACCAGGACACACCCTGTTTTGCATGTGTCACAACTTAAATTGGCAGTGGGGACCCAACAGGTAGAAAGAGAGCTACTGGAGGATATACAAGGTGGAGGGCTAGTCTCTTGACCCCTCAAAGTGCTGGACAGAAGAACAAAGCCGCACGTGCTCATTGAATGGCAAGAAGGAGGATTGAAAGCTGCAACATGGGAGGATGAGGTGACAATGAGGGAGCAATTCCCAGATTTCCACCTTGAAGACAAGGTTGTTCAAAGGCCAACGAGTAATGATAGGACTTAGAGAGTTTATGAAAGAAGGAAAGGAGTTAAAAATAAGACAAAGACATTAGGGGGGTTTTGGGAGCCGTTAGGAGGTTGGTTGTTGTCTTAGGGGTTAGTTTTGAAAGGGAATGGAGTGTCTAGGGACAAACATGTTTTGTTGTATCTTAGGGATAGGACCATTGCATCCCGTGTGAAGGGAGAAGGCTCCCTTGGAAGTGTACGAGCTGTATTCTTTGTTACCAAGAATAATAATACAGACTGTTCTATGTTTCTTTGTGTCAGAGAGAGTGTGTTAGGTGTCTTCTGGTGTGAGTTTTGGGTTTCTTGTTCCAAGAAACCTATTATTATTTTTAGTTGAATAGAGTATACCTTTCTTAGTTTCTCTTGTGCGTAATCTTCACAAATTGATTCCTTGTTTTCTTTCAAATGTGCTATAAATCTTTTTTTTTTCTCTTACTCCATGTAACAAATGATATTGATGAATTTGTATATTTGAATCTAAATAACAACATTATTTCTTGTTTTGACGCAAAGGAATTAATTAGTGTTTGTATTTACAGGTGTTATTATATAAAACTAATGATGCTTTTTTATTTTTTTATTTATAGGAATCAAGTAGATTTTTGTATGATGAAAATGGTTATGTTTATATGAGAAAACTTCAAAAGATGTTGAGGAGGAGGCAACAACATATGGTATCTCAAATTTCAATGCTGTATCCTATGAAGATCTTGGTTGGGCCAGCACAAGAGCAAGAGCTTGAGGCTTATCCTTCAAGTAACCTGGCAGGTAAGGGTTCTCAATAGTCTTTTTTCATGTGTATAGTCCCCCCTAAGGTGAAAAAATGGCTAAGGTCATTAAAAAAAAAGAAATTTTCAATTTAAATAACTATTGAAATTCGAGGTGCTAGTGTTGATGTAGTTGGCTCTAGAAAGGGGGGATTGAATAGAGTCTAGACTCTTTTTGCACGAAATAATTGAAATACTTCAGTAGCAAACAAATCAAGCTAAAAATAGATTTTATAGCAGTTCATCTAAACTCATGGGCTATATCTAGTTCTCCCTCAAGCATCCTGCTTAAAAGGTTCCACTAATCAAGTAAAATTGATTACAAAACAAGTACACAAACCTCTCAAGGTTATAAGTATAAACCTCTCTAGGAAATGAGTTTCAACCTCTAGGTAATACGAGTATCAACCTCCCCAAGTGAGTACAATCTTTCCAGATAACCTTCTTAATCTCACCTTGAGGTCAAGAATTCTCAATAGAATAAAGGGAATTACTCTCAAAGAAAAAGAGTAGGAATAGAACTCACAAGGCTAAACTTCACAATGTGAAGAATATTACAATGGTTTATCACTCCCTTTTTCACAATCGAACCTATGATGATTGATGTTGTACATTTAGTCTTTTCGTATTACTTTCACTATGTAATTTCCTTTGACAATAATCTCTCGTTCTTTTGTTATATGTTTTTCTTCTCTCTGTTGATCATCCTGTCATCCATTTTATAGCTATTAAAAAGATGATCGTTGGAGTTTTGTTGATTCTGAGAGATTTGATTCTTCATCAGCATCTTCATAAGGAAGGTTTTGATAATCTTTTTAAGTTGATCTTCAAATCTTCGCTTGAAGTTTTTTTACCATCAAATATATTCTTTGAAGCTTTAATCCCTTTCTTCCTTCGAATCAGAGAGAACTTGATTTAGAAACCTTTGATTTTATTCTCTCCAATGTTCAGAAATTCTCTGCCAAAGGCAAATTATGAAATTTATAATGTAATATCTCATCAGTAACAATATCAAATATTGTCTTCAATCATTATCAATGTTGTTAAAATTGCAATTAAGATCACGAACTCACACGATCCTGTGAGTATGGCCCCCAAAGCGAGATGACGCAGAGGTCAGATCGGAAGTTGACTTCTGAGGTTTGTTGGATCGTTGGCCGTGTCGATTTTCCTAGTGCGTTGTGTCCATCTTTGTGGTGCTATTATGTTAGGGTTTGACATCCATGTTATATTAAGAAAGAGTGACCCGGTCCATGTTTTATTAAGAAAGTGACCCGATCCACTTTTATTAAAAAACAGACCTAGTAGATGTTAGAAAATCAATGTTGGGTGTGGTTTCCGTGTTGCAACAAAATTTGATTAAAAAATAAATATCTAGAGAATTTGAAGGGGATGGTTGTTGGGTGATTCAGAATATGGTAGAAAAAGACCACGTGAAGAACAGAGTGAGGAGTCATCAAGTGTTTTCAAGAAAACTACTATCAATTCCATTTTAAAAAAAGTGAGAAGGAGGATGCGAGTCAAGAAATTGCTTTATTTTTCTACAACAATTATGTTCCATTTAATGTAGTAGCAAAGAGTGAAGAGTTTAGGAGGATGCTTGAGTTGATCGCCAAACATGGGACCGGATTTAAGCCACCATCCTACCATGAGATTAGGGTGAAATATTTGAAGCAGCAGGTTGAAAAGACCAATCTGATATTGGAAGAACATAAACTATTTTGGAAAAAAAATGGATGCACAATAATGACAGATGGATGGACTGATAGGAGGAGAAGGACTACACTTAATTTCTTTGTTAATAGTCCAAAGGGGACTGTCTTTTTGAAGTCTATTGATGCATGACGACTAAAAAAATTTATAAGATGATGGATGATGTTGTTGAGGAGGTTGTGGAAGAGAATGTGATCCAAATTGTAACTGATAATGCAATAAATTACAAGGCAACTGGAGAATTGTTAATGCAAAAGAGACAAAAGTTATATATTGGACACATTGTGCAGCCCATTGTGTTGATTTGATGTTGGAAAATTTTAAGAAAATTCCACTCCATGATACAATAGCCAATGGTAAGAAAATCACAACCTACGTCTATTCAAGAATAAGTCTTATTTCCTTATTGCACAAATTTACTAATGGGATAAATTTGATAAGACCGGCCAATACTCATTTTTTCAATTCTTATTTGACTTTGGGATGCTTGAATGAAAATAAAGGGTCATGGATTAGGATGTTCACATCAAAGGAGTGGCAATCTAGTCAATTGATAAAGACTAGAGATCGAGGGTTTGTTGAAATTTGATATTGGATAAGGAATTTTGGAAAAATATTTTGAATTGCCTAGGGGCGCTCTTCCCCTGATTAAGGTGTTGCGCATGGTGGATTCAGATGAAAACCCAGCCATGGGATTTATCTATGAAGAAATGGATATTGCTAAGAGAAGATACACTTAAATTTGATTTTCTAATTATTTTTAGAATTATAGACTTTGTTTTTGGAGATTAATTTATTTATTTTCATCTTACATAGCTATACTCCCCTTTCACAAATAATCGATCATAGTTGGGACAACCAATTATATAGGCCATTGCATGTTGTTCGCCATTACCTAAATCCCATGTTGCACTATGATGCTGAGTTTAAAGTTGATAATGAAGTGAAACATGGAATGTATGATTGTTTGGATAGGTTGGAGGGGAGACATTGATGAGATCACTAAAGGAGAGGGGGGCAAGCTCATCTTGCTGCTGGTCCTGAAAGTCAAGGATCTGTCCAACTCAACCATGAGGAGTTAGAAAGAGTAAGGTCCTTTCTTAGTAAATTTGAAAATCCCACATGTAAGTGTTCATTGACATACACTGGTAAGTTCCCATATTCTTGTGGATTTAATGTCTCAAATACCCCATTTACCCATTATTGGATACTAGACTTTGGAGCCACAGACCATATGACACCATTCCCTAAACGCTTCTCCACATATTCCCCATGTTGCAGCAACAAGAGAATTTCTATAGCTGATGGAATCCTCATAACTGCAGCTGGACAAGGAGATGTCCAAATAACCCCAACCATAATACTAAAAAATGTTCTTCATGTTCCTAAATTATCCACAAGTATGATATTTTTACAAAAACTTACATAGGACCTCTTATGTAATGTAGTTTTTCATAGCAACTCTTGTATATTGCAGGACAAGAAGTTAAGGAGGACGATTGGACATGCTAGATAATGGAATGGCCTTTACTACATGGAAGATTTGAGTCTGCCCATTGAGATTCACTCTCTAATATCTAAATCCAAAATGGCCTACAAAGAAAAAATCCAATTGTTTCATTGTCGTTTGGGACGTCATTCATTTCGGGTCATAAAGTTAATATTTCCTTCCTTGTTTAAAAATTTAAATATGGAAGATCTTCGTTGTGAGGTGTGTGAGCTTGCCAAACACAAGTGTGTAATCTGAGGTCAACTCTATTTTTCTACTGTTTGTTTGAATGATTAAAAATCAATTTGGGTTTAATATAAAAATAATTAGGTCTGATAATGTTAAAGATTACTTCAATCATACTCTAAATTCTTTTTGTCAAAAGGAAGGAATAATCCATGAATCCTCATGTGTAAAAACACCTTAACAAAATGGGATTGCAAAAAGGAAAAATGGGCACTTATGTTACGTATCCGAGTCGGAGACGTAATTAAACACGATCACAATAGGTAGAAAAGACAATGAACGAATGATAACGGACGAATGAATCTCTTTTATTGATGGTAATATTTGGATAAACAAAAGTAAACAATATTTGGGAGCATAACCTCCTTCAATTACTTGAGAGCATAACCTCCCTCACAGGACGCATAACCGCCTGTCAACAAAACTCAATAATCAAAAGCATACCTTTAACCCTAGACTCTTCCTTTATTTATACTAATTATTTCCTAAATAAAATATTTCCCTAGAATAAAATATTTCCCTAGAATAAAATCTTTCCCTAGAATAAAATATGAATATAAAATATTTCCCTAAGATATATTCTTATTTACTATAATTATTTCTAAATATTTCTCGCCTATCCTAACTGTTGTCCCAGTTAGGATAGTCACTCTTCAACCGATCGGGTCCAGCTCCCGTTTGGCTTTGCTTCCCCTGCATCCTATCGCTCGACTCCAGTTCTTCATCGCCTTCCACCATTCGGCCTGACCTTTCCATGCTTTCCACCGTTCGGCCTGACCTTTCCATGCCTTCCACCGTTCGGCTTGACCTCTCCCCGCCTTCCACCGTTCGGCTTGCTTCCCCTTGCCTCCTACCGTTTGGCGCCCCCTGCCTCCTACCGTTCGGCTCCAGGTCTTCATCACCTTCCACCGTTCGGCTAGACCTCTCCACGCCTTCCACCATTCGGCCACCGTTCGGCCTTTACGGTCAATACCGTTCGGCCTCACTTCCCTCCTACCTTCCTTCTCTGTCTCATATGCTTTCCAAACCTTATTATTACCCCCTACCTTATACCGTAACAACTTCTTTTTCAAAATAATGTTCCAAAAAGATTTTGGGGGAAGCTATTCTCAGGGCTACTTGATTAATAGATTACCTTCCACTATTTTATCCTCAAAAAGCCCTATGGAAGACTTGAACTCATTTTACCCACATATAATCCATACAAATAACCTTCAACCTAGAATATTTGGGTGTGTCTCCTTTGTACATGTTCATAGTAATGGAAGAGGAAAACTTGACCCAATGGTAATAAAATGTATTTTCTTGGGGTACTTAGCCACACAAAAAGGGTTCAAGTGTTTTCGCCGCCCATCCAAGAAATTCTCTGTTTCAAGAGATGTTACTTTCAAAAGCTGCTTTGAACAATCTCATCTTCAGGGGGAAACTTTAAGAGAGGAAGATGAGCCTTTTATATTACCAAATCTGTCTTTTGGATCAGAAACAAAAATTCAAAAGAATACTACCACTCTATGTGAAGCTGAAGAGGAACAAGTAAAGGTGAATCAAATACCTCAATCTGCAGGACCAGCAACTAAATCATGTGATAATACAAAGTTTGGAAAAATTTTGTGTACACACGAAGAGGAAAGGCCATCCCAAGATCTACTCATGTTCAAGAATCCAACCCTACAACATTACCTGAGGTAATTCCTTTTGATCCTATAAATTCTAACTCTACTGCTTGTGATGAATTTCCTTCTGAAAAACAATTGAGCAGATAGACCACAATTTAGACCTCCCAATTGCTCTTAGAAAAGGAACCATAACATGCATCAAACAACAACCTTACCCCTTGACAAATTATCTATCATTTGGAAAATTCTCACCTACCCATAAAACCTTTCTCACAAGCCTAAACACCATAACTACACATTCTTCTATATTTGAGGCATATTAATTGACAAAAAATGGAAACAAGCCATGGACTTGGAGATGGAGGCATTGGAGAAAAACAATACTTGGCAGCTAGTCTCCCTACCACTTGGAAAAAGGGCTGTTGGGTGCAAGTGGGTTTATACTATAAAGTACAAGGCCGATGGGACTATTGAGAGATATAAGGCAAGGTTGGTGGCCAAGGGATTCATCGAAACATATAGAGTGGATTACTTAGAGCCTTTTGCACTAGTTGCCAAAATGAACACGATTAGAGTAATTTTGTCATTGGCAACAAACTACAATTGGGAACTACAACAATTTGATGTAAAAAATGCATTCTTATATGGCGATCTTGAAGAAGAAATATACATGGAGATACCACCTGGGTATGCGGGATAGATTGAGGCCAACACAGTTTGTAAATTAAAAAAGGCGTTATATGGGTTGAAACAGTCACCTAGAGCATGGTTTGAGAGATTCACCAAAATTATGACAAGTCTTAAATACAAATAGAGCTAAGGGGACCACACTTTATATTCGTCAAAAATTCTGATTCAGGGGGAGTAACGATACTATTGGTCTATGTGGATGATATAATTACTGGGAATGATAAAAAAGAATAACAAAGGTTGAGCCAATGCCTTGCCAAGGAATTTGAAATCAAGACTTTAGGGAAGCTAAAATATTTTCTAGGGAATGAAGTAGCCCATTCTAAGAAAGGAATCTTCATATCCCAACAAAAATATATCTTTGATTTGCTACAGGAAATAGGTAAAACAGCCTGCAAACCAACAAGTACTCCTGTTGATCCAAATATAAAGTTGGAAAGTGCAGAGGAGGATGTTTGTGTGGATAAAGAAATGTACCAAAGACTTATGGGAAGACTCATTTACTTATCTCATACTAGGCCAGATATTGCCTTTGTTGTGAGCTTAGTTAGTCAATTTATGCACCAACCAAAGGAAGCATATTTATTAGCTGCGCTTAGAATTGTCCAATAATTAAAAGGGACTCCACGAAGAGGAATTTTGTTCAAAAGAAATAAGAATGCCACTTTTGAGGCATAAATAGATGCTGATTATGCAGATAGGAGGTCAACTACTGGATATTGCACCTTTCTTGGTGGAAACCTAGTAACTTGGAAGAGCAAAAAACAAAGCGTGGCATGAACCAATGAGTGAACTTTTATAGCTGATGATTATATTGGAAGACTTAGGCCTTGTTCACTTGAATGGATTTGGGAGAGAGTGATTGAGGGGATTTGAGAGGATTTGAAAGTAAATCTTTTTGTTGTTTATTTGAGTGGATTTGGAGGTAAGTGAAAGTGAATTTGGAAGTAAAGTTTGTGAGAATTAGTGTAGGATTTGATTGATGTGACAGATTAAAAAAATTTACTTCCAAATTCACTCTCATTTACTTCCAAATTCACTCAAATAAACAACAAAAAAATTTACCTTCAAATCCTCTCAAATCCCCTCAATCACTCTCCCTCAAATCCATTCAAGTGAACAAAGCCTTAAGGATAAAGTGGGATGAACCAATGAGGTTATATTGTGATTATAAATTTGCAATTAGTATAGTACACAACCCAGTACAACATGATAGAACCAAACTTATTGAGGTGGACAAACATTTTATCAAAGAAAAGCTTGACAATGGCTTGATTTGCAACCATATGTGTCCCACTCAAGGTCAACTTGTAGACATACTCTCCAAAGGACTGTGTAGTATTAATTTGAAAGAATTATATCCAAGCTGGGAATGGAAAACACTTGTTCACCCGTTTGAGGGGGAGTGTCAAAATATATTTTAGGAAATTTTAGATATTATTCCCATGTATTTAATTTGTTACATTCTCTATATCTTGCTATTATTACTAGAATAATAATCCCACAATTTCAGGGATTTGTTTCATAGAATAGACTATTCATTCACTAAGCTCTTGTATATATATCCAATGCATGTAAGGAGACATAAAAAATATATTCTCTCTCCTAAATTTAAGAATAGTGCTTCTTCAAAGATGCCCCTTTTTAAGGCCCTCTATGGCCGTGACCCTCCTCTGTTGCTAAAAGGTACTACTATTCCATCTAAGGTGCAAAGTGTGAATCAGTTACAACAAGAAAGGGATGACATATTGAGGGAGTTGAAAGAAAATTTATGCAAAGCCCAGGAATATAATAAGGTGCACGCAAATAAACATCGGAGGGAGGTGGAATTCCAAATAAGTGATTGGGTGTACCTTAAGTTTCAACCCTATCGTCTGAAATCATTGGCTCGCAGACCTAACAAGAAGCTCAGGCCCAGATTCTATGGTCCTTACACAGTCAAGGAACGCATAGGGGCTGTAGCTTATATATTGGATCTCCCTATTCACAACATAATTCATCCGGTCTTTCATGTCTCCCTCCTCGAGTGTGCTGTCCAACCAACCACTTCAGTTCAACCTCTTCCATCTGCACAGAGGATTTGATGTTAGTAGTATATCAAGAGAAGCTGCTAGACGTTCGCATTTCTACAATGGAAGATTTGGATGTTTTACTTAAATGGCAACACCTCCCATCCATTGAAAACAGTTGGAAAAATGCTACAACCATCAATACGGAATTTCCCGCATTTCACCTTGAGGACAAGGTGAAACTTCATGGAGGGTTATTGATAGGTTCAGGGGGAAGTTTATGTAAGAAGAAATAAGGGAGACAGACAGTTATAACTGTCTATGGGTTGGGCTGTTGTAAACATACTATTATATATAGTTTGTACAGGGTTGTTTTCTTTAGTTTTTGAGAATTGGTTGATAGTGAAGGGAAGGGAATACAGGTCCTCTCAAAAGACCTGGTGTTGTGTGTGTGAATTCTACATTCTAGTGCGGATCAAGCTGTCTGGTTCCATTGTAAGTTCATCCAAGAACCTGTCTTGGAGTCCTTTGAGGAAGTAATAAATTCTGGGTACCTATCAGACATCTCTAAGTTACAACTCTTTAAGTAATTCTTTAAGCCAAACAAGTTCATCCTTTCATCACTAGGTCATTTACTCACATCTCATCACAGGATAGTCACATCTACTATTCGTCTGTTGCTTGTGTGCTTATCATCTAATGCATGCATTTTATTCTCACACCTATTGTCTGGCACTCTTTCGTTTAACACGCAAACACAACACACCCTTCCTCAGACTCGTTTACTCCACCGTGAACTACTCCCCCCTAGAACGTCTACTCCCTCATTTCTCTTTCCAAAAGTAACATTTCAATCATCTAATCCATTCCTGAATGAAATTCCAGCATCTTACATTGAGCTCTGTCATGTATTTTTCTTTGGAGTTTCACATTTATTTTTAACCATTAAATGGACAGATCACTTTTGGAAATACAAACCTTTTGAGCATCCATCCAGTTAATTTTTATTGTTTTTTCATATTACTTTTCTTCATACTGTAAGGAACTTTCATGCTATGTTATATAATGTGACGTGGATGCAGTAGAAGACCACGGCTATTCATTGGATATTAACTTAATTTATGTCATGTTAGTTTAAATTATCTCAATTGTTTTGCTAATATTAACTGCAATTGTTAGTGATAGCTTTTCTGATTTATGCTGTTAAAATTTTCATTTATTTATTACTCAGGGACTTCTGCTGGACTTAAACCAGTTAATCAAGGATCCTTAACAATTCATGGTCTGCATTTGAATGTGCTAATTTTTAGGAAATTGAGCTTTTTCACTGATAAGAAGGAAACTCGGGAGTCTGCTACTGCCCTAGGATATGTTGCACATGTAAGTATTGGAACCTACTGCGCCTTTTGTGGTCTCAACTTATTGTGCTATTCTATCGTATGCTTTTTGTGATCCATTTACAAATTTGTCATGTACAGTTTCTAAATTGTCATACATATTTTGTTCTTTCCATTGCAAAATGTGTGCTTCCAGCTATGTAGCGTTTCTTATGGCTAGCTCATGCCCATGATTGTGGACCTAATAAGTATTGAAACGTCTCCCCACTTTGAATAATTTTTGTTATTGAAATGTACTTTACTGGACTGATTTTCTCGCAGGCTGTTTCCCTTGTAGCCTCTTACTTGCAAGTTCCTTTGCGATATCCTTTACGGTTGTGTGCTTCTCATTCATATATTATAGACAATGCGCCTTCCACAGAGCTAACATCTGAAGCTTCATCAAATGCAAACACAAATGTCAAGCATGTGGAATTCCCCCTTTTTTTAGAAGGTCAAGACACAACAAGAGCAGCTTATGCTGTATTCTTACTAAATAAGGTAGAAATATTCATTTTTCTATTTGCTTGTAGTAACTCCCAATCTGAGTGCAGTTAAGTGCATTTTTTCAGAGACTTTCTGCCCCTTTATCATTTGTCTGCATTCGTTGATTACTTTATTTCATATCCGTGTTTGCATGGTTTGCAATGCATTTCCCATTATGTTTCACTGAAATAGCTTTCTGGCGAAAATTGCATTGCTCTTTTGGGACTGTCTTCAGTGTTTTATTTTCCCGACACCGTGTTTAGAATTTAAGTTTCTATAAAGGGAGCTTCTTATTTTAGAGGAAAAGGTTGCAAATCTAAGCTATAGGTAAGAATATCTACTGTCAATATTACGTACACTTTCACTACCAATCCTGACTGTGTTGGAACATCAGCCTCTTATTTTTTTGAATGACTGAAATTACTTTATTCGTATTCACTTTAGAAGAGTCAAAATGCTTATGTTCATTTCATGGCATGTAAGATTAAGAGTTTTGTTTGAGTTATGCTTACTTATGATGCTTCTCCTTGGACTTCCTCAAACCAAAAAAAAAAAAATGCTTTACAAGGTCTGAAAAATAGCATAAAATGTGCTTTACGGCATTCTACACCATTTGATTTTAACTGCAGGATCCTGGGTGTTGGCAGGTAGGTTTGCATCTGTGTTATATCTTAAATACGTTGAATGTATTTAAAGTCTCGTATACTTTAGTTACTGCCTTTCTTTTCTTCTTTTATCTTGTTAAATTTCTCTTGAAGTGTGGTTGTCTGAACGAACTTTTAGTGATTGTAGGATTTAGAACAGCTTTTGAATTTCACTGATGCAAAGAGCTTGGGACCACGCCATGTACTTGCTAATTTGAGGGAGCTCTTGAGGATTATCCAGTCTTCAGCTTTTATAGACAACTTGATCTAGTGGATTTTGTCTCTACTGTAATTTCCTTGTAAATCAATTTTTTTTTTCAATTCTTGCCAGGGTGCAATTTTTTTGGTGCACCTTCCAATGTAGCGTTGTTATAAAAATGGAGCCGACCTTTCTATAATGGATTTGGTATTATTTAGAAAAGAGTATACAGTGCAGCCGAAAGTATTGTTATTTGGGCTTATTATAAAATGTCAAATACATACCTGCAGGGATATACTGTATAAGAACATATGGAGGAACGCATGCATGTTTAGATTCTTTGAATACTTTTGTTTAAAACATGAAACAGTGAGTGGGGTAGAACTCAGCGCTGAAATTCCTCTTTGGGTGAGAAAAGGAGATGTAATGATTTTGATGATTTTATTGCGTCATGTGATTAGTTTATTTGATTCATTTCTTTTAACAGTTGTCAATTGAGTTATTTAAAGAAAAGGCTTTCCTTGAATGCGCTGCACCTAGATATTGATTTCACGATCGGGATAGCTATACTAAACATTGAAAAATATATGATTCTGTTAATACGGGAAAAAATGGATCTGGATAGCATTTTCTTGGAAGTTTCGATAGAAAAGATTACCATTTTAGTTTAAATAAGGTTGTTTCATGTCTTAAATGTCTCACATTCCTTTACCTGTGGGTCCAAAAGAGCTGTGGGCGAACATGCCTGTGCCTTTGCTTCATGTATACTCTTATTCGTTGCTTGCCCTCTCCGAGCTTAAGCAAAAAGTAGAAAATGCCCTCGATGGGTATTTTGTATTAATCCTAGTTAGATGCTGCATTGTTTGAACATGTGCCTAATATACATTAGGTTTATTTTCTTTTGCTTTTTGTTTTTGGGGACCGAGCTGCCTTCTTCCTACACTCCTCACTTCACTTCAGTTTCTGGGATTTGCTCCGATTGTTCTCTTCTCCTCTGTTTTATGGTTAACTTTTTTGATGACGATCGGTGGATTACCTGCATAAAACACTTCGACGCTCAAATTAGAATATTGTTTTAACAAACTTTTATGCTAATTTTGGAAAAAGATTCTTTTACCTGGATATTAATCTTGTATTTATAGTCTTCCTAGTCATCTAGCCCATTAATTGATGGCAATGCTCTAGCTAGGAGAAACCAAATCTAGAAGCAAATCAAGCCATAAGTTCATGGATGAAGATTGTGGAATTTGGTGGTGGTGAAAGGTGTTGATAGCTCATGGTTTTGGTGAGTTCTATGGTGATGGAAGATGTGTTTAAGGGTTCTCTAAGAGAGGTTGGGCCAACTCTTGGAGGAAGGTGGCTAGAGGAGGCCACTTGGATTGCTCTAGCCTAGGGTGACCTTAAAAGAGTAGTATGGCACAAAAATGGCAGCATAGCTTTACTCTAAATCAAAGGTGAAATACAAGGGTGGAGACACCTCTATTTATAGGCCAAGGGTGTCTCCTTCTAACTCTAAAAGCATGATCTTCCACCTTTGCTCTCATTGACCAAAAATGAGGCCTTCTAAGGAGTGGACAAGTGTCCACAAATCCTCTCCAATGATGGAAGGACATGTGGCCACTCACAAAACACAATCCTCTCCATTTCTAGAGTGCCATGTGGTTACTACTAAAAGAAAAAACCTCTCCACTCCTTAGGTGGCATGTGGCTACCTTTTAAAAAGTAAATCCTCTCCAATGGAAGCATGACACATGGCACACACTTTCCACTTGGTTTGGATGTCTAACTTTGAAGAAAAATCCTATGCTACTTAAGCCTTAATACAAGCCTTAAAAAAACCTACACTACATGGCCTAATACAATGGCCTAAATTTCTACACTACTCTTCAATCCATGCTTCATGATGGCTCCAAAGGTGGTCCACAAGGTACAGTTGACACCATCTTCAAGGATGACTTTAACTCTCTTGAAAGTGCTTGACCATGGCTAAGGGATTTTCCATCATTAATTATCCATTAATACAATATATTTTTGTCTGACAATCTCTCATAAGTACAATATATTTGTCCTTGATATGGCCATTAAGTGTATTAATTGACCATTAATGACATTCAACTTACCTTACTCGCGCTTGTCGAACGAAATTCTCTCTGGCCGTTCAGTTACTAAGGTATAATACAAGCCGCTATGGCTCCGTTAGACCGATCGGTGACCTGTTACCTACCAACTTCCCCTGAATCGATCGTAACCTACATTCAGTACATAAGCCCCCCAAGCCACAAGCAGCTAGATATAATTGCGAAGGGGTTTTAAATGGGCCGAGCGGCTATTGGCAAAAGTTCTTTTTCCAGAATTCCCCTAGGCCGTTAGGAGGTCACCTTAGTATGTGTCTTGGACGAGCTATATGTGTTTCATTGTCTTGTAACTGCTCGGTTGATGCTAGAAATTCTTAGAGAATGTTCCTTGGTGGACAAGGATGATAGTTCGTTGAGAACTTTATTCATCGCTCGGTTTAGGACTAGGGGCTCTTAGAGAGCATTCCCTCGGTTGTGGACAAGTGACAGTTCACGAACACTCTTCACCACTCGGTTTAGGACTAGGGGATCTCAGAGAGCGTTCCCTGGGTTTTATGGACAAGAGTGAGAGTTCATGGACACTCTTCACCGCTCGGTTTAGGACAAGGGGCTCTCACAGAGCTTTCCCTGGGTTTTATGGACAAGAGTGAGAGTTCACAAACACTCTTCACTGCTCGGTTTAGGACCAGGGGCTCTTGGAGATGTTCCCTGGGTTGTGGACGAGAGTAAGAGTTCACGAACACTCTTCACCACTCGGTTTAGGACCATGGGCTCTCGGAGAGCGTTCCCTGGGTTTTGTGGACGAGAGTGAGAGTTCACGAACACTCTTCACCGCTCGGTTTAGGACTAGGGGCTCTCGGAGAGCGCTCCCTAGGTTTCTTACTATCGCCACGGAACCTGTGATTGAATGGAAATTGTCTAGCTTTAGTTATACCAAAAGTGTAAACACGTAAGTCTTGTCAAAAGAATTAAATCGAAACAAAACATGACATCAAAATTCAACTAAAGTAAATTTAAGGCGAGTCGTATTCCAAGTACTAGGAAGGACTTTATATTATTTTCTAGACGATATATCCTCAAACCGAGCGGCCAGGGCTACGACTACAGCTGCGACTTCGCCTGTGTCTTTGTTCCTCTTTTCCATATAGCCGTTCGGTACTTCTCTGGGAGGACCCTCTTGATGGTCGTTCTGCCTTCACATATTTATGTAGATGACCCGCACGAATAAGTTCTTCAATCTTATCTTCGTGTGTTACACACTCTTCAGTAGTATGTCCCAGGTTTTGATAGTACTGGCAGTGCTTCCCTCCATTAGCATTTTTTGGTGAATGAAGCTTTCTGACCGAAAGGAGTTCAACACTAAGGGCTTCCTCAAGGATTTTTGCCCTTGGTGCGTTTACAGCTGTGTAATGATCAAATTTAGGCATTCAGGAAAAGTCCTTTGAACGAGGACCTCCTTCCTTGTCGTTGCCGTGGACTGATCATCTGCCGTCCGTATTTTCTCCTACAAAAGTTTCCTATTGTTGTTTCTGAAAGGCGCACATTTCTTCAATGCGTATGAATTTAGTATATATGTTCTGCAATTCCCCTATTGTTAGTGGTGGCTCAGCATATAGGCTATCAAAAAAAGGTCGTGGTCGTAATGCAGTGGTTCAGCTGTTCAATATGAACTTCCTCTCCACGTCCTTTACTTGCCCAACGGTTCTATTAAATCTGTCCATGAAATCTCTCAAAGTCTCTTCCTTCCCTTTCCTTATCTTTACTAACGCCAGATACGTCAATCCTTGGGTCTTGCTGGACGCGTACTACTACCCAAACAAATTACGCAACGTCCCAAACCCACCAACAGTCCTAGGCTCCAAAGAATGGAACCAAGCCAGGGCTTCTCCCTTCAGAGACAAGGAAAAAACCCTACACCATACCAAGTAGTCAGTAGAATAGACAACCATTGCGTCTATGAACGATCTCAGATGCTCACCAGGATCGATTAATCCATCATATTTCTCCATGGTGGGTAATGCCTTATTGTCAGGCATAGGCGCACCCATAACTGCAACTGTGAAGGGATGAAGCCCCTCCGCCTCATCGAATTGTCCCGCCCGATAGGGGGGACTTCTGGATTACGTCGATCCCCCTGGACTGTCCTTGCAACACTGTTCGCCTCCTGACCTCCATCCTCAGCCCGCACTGTGCGAGGGTTCCCCGCTTCTCCAACTTGCGTCGGGATTACCGACTGCTGGACCGATTGATCCCTCTGGCCATCACCTCGTTCTGCCCTTAAGGCTACAATCTCCGCCTGCATTGCCTTCATCTGCCATTGCATCTCCTACATCATCACCCATAGGTCCGCCTGACCTGCCATCCTTGTGATCTCAACTGGGTCTCCTCTACTGTCCTCAGGCCCCACGGTGGACGCCAAGTGTTTCGGTATGGTGGGGACCGAGACTACCATTTCGCCTTCTTCCTACACTCCTCACTTCAACTCCTAAGATTCGCTCCGATCGTTCTCTTCTCCTCCGCTTTATGGTTAACTTTTCTGATGGCGATCAGTGGGTTACCTGCATAAAACACTCCGACGCTCAAGTCAGAATATTGTTTTAACAAGCTTTTATGCTAATTTTGGAAAAAAGATCCTTTTACCTGGATATTAATCTTGTATTTATAGGATTCATAATCATCTAGTCCATTAATTATCCATTAATACAATATATTTATGTCTGTCAGTCTCTCATAAGTATAGTATATTTGTCCTTGATATGGCCATTAAGTGTATTAATTGGCTATTAATGACATTCAACTTACCTTACTCGCGCTTGCCGAACGAAATTCTCTCTGGCCGTTCGGTTATTAGGGTATAATACAAGCCGCTATGGCTCCGTTAGACCGGTCGGTGACCCGTTACCTACCAACTTCCCCTGAACCGATTGTTACCTACATTCAGTACACTTTTCCAATAGTATTCTGAAAACCTATCGGATTGGGTATTTCAAAATGAAAATCCTTTTAGGTAGACTAATGCGTGGCAAACCGCTTCGGCATACCTTACGTGGAATTAAATGCAATTAAAATGATTGACTTTGTGTGATGTGGCGTTGAGAGTGTATAGTTAAAGGGATTGAATTTTGAGTAAAATATTTGGGACACAATATTATCTCTTGTGTCTCTTCTGAAGCTTTTTCGCTTGTTCTATCTGTGGTATATTATGAAGCTTTGCCAGATGTAACCGATGTCGATTATCACCGTGGGGACTTGACGACAACGTTGTTTGGTATGGATGAAGTTTATGATATAAATCTCATTTGCATAAGTGTTATTTAGGATATTTAAGGTTAGAACTTGTAGGAAATTTAAAAAATTAGTAAGAAGGTGGATGGAAAAGTTGTTGAAAATTCTAAGTTGGATATTTTTTTAAGAAACCTCGTAATCTCAAGTTGTGGAACTTCAATCCAAAACAAGATGAACGATCACGTTTTGAACTTTAATTTAATTTTAAAAATTACTTAATTTGGATGCGTAGAACAAAAAACTATGACCAAGAGAGAAACATGGATATAAAGAGTATCTGAAAATTGGATGAAGGAAGAAGACAAAGTGATAATGAAAAATAGAAATAAATAATTATTCTTTC
This sequence comes from Vigna hirtella, assembly GCA_027742795.1. Lineage (NCBI taxonomy): Eukaryota > Viridiplantae > Streptophyta > Magnoliopsida > Fabales > Fabaceae > Vigna > Vigna hirtella. The sequence continues at coordinate 1,555,160 of JAHCHA010013455.1, forward strand.
CAATGGAGGCAACACACAAAGGACAAGAAAGTCCTTTAATAAACCAAGGGGTTCTTGAATCACTCAACAACTTAGGAGAACCACTCTCATTAATATAAAAGAGATAAACTCTATTATTTTGGAATAAAACTCCACCTGTCCTCTCATGAAAATGGTTCAGCTTATTTTAGAAGCTTTAGCCATCAGAATTAAAAAAAATCATTAATTATAATTACATTTCACTTAAGCTAATATTGACCCATCTAAGCTAATAATGACCCAACTAAGAAAATAATACATCGATTGAAAATAGACCAATGCAACACCAAACAACTTAGTAATCAATTTCATCAGCATATCATAAAATTTATCATTAGCTTACAAAAAAGCTTTAAAACTAATTATTGTTTTTTACAAGTCCTTGCTTTGGTAAATTTAGTATTAACTCTTTTTTGGTTGATCCTTACGAGGTTTCCTTGTAATTTGAATTGACTCATCATTCTTTTCAATAATAGAATCATCCCTCTCATCAAGCATATTAGTATATTTTGAAGTACTTGAAAAATACTAGAAGGGGTGGTTGAATAGTGGTATTGGAAAACTTTTTCGCAACCAGTATGATATAGCACCTTTGTTGAGATTGAAAGATTTTACGTTGATTGTTTAAAAACTCGACTTTGAAATTGATTTAAGAAATGATTTCTTTTCAAATGTTATTCAATGGTTAAGAGATATTCACTACAGTGTTTAATAAAACTTCCTTTTTAATAAAATTCATTTAGTATAGGAAGCTTATATATTAGAAATGAAAGTACAACTGCAGGTTTTGCAAGAGAAGCATTGAGAAAGAATAAAACAATAAATGCACATACATTTTTATATTGGTTCACTCTAACTAAGCTACGTTCAGTCTCCTTTATCCATAGCGGGTTCACTATATTCTTCAACAAGATTATAACTGAGTACTCTCACCACTCCAGGTATCCTTAGACAGTTCTCGTATCCCCTGATACGTTGCCTAGTTGAGTTTCACTCACTCCTGGTTGTGCATTATTTTTCACCACTCCTGGTATTCCTAGAAGCTCAAAGTGTCAACCTAATACACTGTCTAGTCGAACTTCACCCACTCCTGGTTTCCATTAGACAATTTGGTATCCCCTAATACGCTGCCTAGTAATCCTTAACTCGCTTGAGTTAATCAACAAAAGTTTGAATTCTCTTCAGAATGTGCAATCATTTTGATTGCTTACAAGTCGTTAGACGATTACCCTCACATAGAGGATATATGTTCAATACTGTTGAAAATAGAATGGCTTAATTTCTCACACCAAGAGGGGGGGGGGGGCCCCCCTAATTGGTGAAATGTAAAAACAAAGTTTTCTTTAAATCTTTTTCGCAAAGTGGATGCCTTTAAAAGCTTTCTTATAACGCAAGGAAAAAGATTTGTTTATGCAGCGGAAATGTAATCGAATTAATGCAGTATGCAATCGACTAAATAAAAGTGCAGGGATAGAAAGATCAAACACTAGGTTTTTATACTGGTTCGGCCAAGCCTACATCCAGTGTCCTTCCAACCACAGGAAGCCAATGCACTATAATGATCAAGGTTTTTACAACAAGGATTTTATACCGACCTCACGTCAAAAATATAAAACACCTCTCTAACCCTCTAATAAAAATATAGGCATATACAAAACAGACTAGCAGCAAGAATCCCCTCTCCTGTAGTCCAACCCTTTGAGCCACCCTCAAAGTCAAGAACGCAACATGCTCTTCTTCCTGTAATCACAATAGGGAAACCAAAAACCAGTCTTTACAAGATTGTAGCCTCTGATCTTTCAGTAACACCCAAATGTGCAGATATGATCAGCCTTTGTAAATGCAGTCAACTTGCTCTTCAAGCATCCACAAGTGGATGAACACCACGATCACTTCTTGTTTTTTGGAGCTTTTCCCTTTCTCTGTAAGAATGCACTTTCTACAAAATATCACAAAACTGTTAGAATCACAAAAGTTCTTACAAAGATGAAGTCTGCGTCAATTTATAGATTTTCACAATTCAGACGCATTTTAATCGAATTAGCTACTAATGCAGTTGAATGTAATAATTCAGTCAAAGCAGTTAGCTGCAATTAATGCAGTTTATTGAATGTGCAATTAATGCAATCGATCCATAATAAATGTTTGGCCAACATATATAAAAATATAGCCGTTGTAACATTTAACACAAGCATTAACAGAATTTCAAAACTGTAACAGACTTAGTCGAATGCAAGATGCATATAATCGACTATGTAACGCAGTTAAGCATAGTTTTGAAAAACTTCTTCTTTGATAAACCTCACAGCACACTTTTAACAAGTTTGTGCAAAACCACGAGTTTTAATCGATTCACTCCATAATGAAGTTGACTTAAAACTGTTGTTATGCCACACAATAAAAAGTTCAACATAAGTGCTTGTGGTTTTCATTCTATAAAACATCAAACATGCATTCACCAATAAAATCAATTATATAGCACAATGAAATGCAATGTATCAACACAATCATGTTCTCCATGCTTTAAAGAAATTTATACATTGATTAAAACATGTAGCATGTAAGCAATATAACATGTAACACATAAACATCACATGTGTTATTAATTATGTTGTCATCATAAAAAACCAGAAGCTCTGAGATTGTAGGTTCAGCTAAACCAATGCTCTTCCTATCAACAATCTCAACAAAATCCCCCTTTTTTGATGATGCACAACCATGATTAATAAACAACCATGTTGTACAAATCCAATCATATCATGTCAAAATGTATCAGTGAAATGATTATCAAATATATTAGATCATGTATCAGAGCAAGACATTGCAAACATTTTGAGATATTCTCATTTGATTCAGCTCAAAAAATCAATTCATATCATAGCACAAGCGATTTATATCAGAGCACGAACAAAATATCATCATAATATCAGAGACACTATCAAAGTATTCTCCCAGCATTATCAGAAAGATTAACACAGAAAACTCTTTTTCCCAGCATTCTCCCCCTTTGTGCATTAGCAAAAAAGGTATGCCATATGATAATGATATGCTGACAGACATTTATTGAGAGATGCATCACTAAATCATATTAATCAAACAATGATGCTCCCCCTGTCACAAATAATCACATGATAAAGATATAATCTCCCCCTAAAGTATAGTCATGTGAAATTATCTAAGATCCTATGCAATGCTCCCCCTGCCATTATGCATGTTTTATAATCAAAATCTAAATGCACAATGCAGTTTTCACAGAACATTTCATAGCAAATATAAACATGTGAATATATTGTATCAGATCAGAAATTGTGCAACTATATCAATGTAGCATGGATACAATATCAATCAACAATCTCAATATTATCTCAAGTAATTTCAACCAAATAAAAGATCAGAGATATATTGAAAATGAAACAAACAACAATATATGATCAATAAAGAGAATAACCAAATTCCAAATCATGGAATTTTTAACCCCTGTTAAAATGGTAATCGATTGATCCACTGTTGTAATCGATTTCATTGCTTTCCATTTGAGTTTTATCTCTAATAGCTATTCCAGAAGCAGTTCCTGCAAAACCTTTCAAGATCTTTCCAGATCAAGCATTTTAGAATTATTGTAATGCAAGAAATATTACAAACATAATCTGTGTGTGTGTAAATGTATGAGTGCAATGATAAACAGTAAATTAATCAACTTCATACATCACACAATCGATTTCAATCAGATATAAACAATTACTCAACTTAAAACAAACTCTGATGTCATTGATGTGAAATATGATTACAATCAGATGATATCAAAACGAAATGGCATACAAAGCCATTTACAAAACAAGTACTAAAACAAACAAACCATCAACCAAGCAAACTTAGATCAAAACATCTAAGACAACCAAACAACTAAGATAGACAATCCTTGTAACCCTATTCTGAGTCAGATGTTTTCATAGTATCCTCATCAGAAGTGTTGTCTTCTCTTTGTTGTTGAACAACATCATATTTTCTTTTCCATTGATCAACCCTTTAATTTAGATATCTAAATTGATCAACCGCATATCTTTCAAAGTTGGTTTCAGGAACAAAATTTATTCTGTCATCATTGATGGCACAGGTGCTTCCAGAATTATACACTAACTGATGGAACCCTCTCCTAGCATTAAGCACGCAAGAAGAAGCTCCGAAACAGAAGCACAACGGAATGAGATTTGATGCAGTGAAATAAATGCATAGAAGGTGTTTGATGAAATTTTGGATGAAGGTATGGTGTGTGTATGATGCCTCCAAGCTCAGAAGACCTTCCTACTAAGGAAGGAAGCTAGAGGAGAGTATCTAAATTCGAAATTCAGAGGTGACTAAGGGATATAAGAGGCTGAGCAAACAATTCTCAACATTTAATTACATCCAAAAGTGAGAATTACAAAGGGGAGGCCCTCTTATTTATAGGTGAAGAAGGGCCTCAATTCTGAGCTAATTTCCCTCCAAAATTCAAAATAAAAGACGAGCTTGAAGGCCAAGTCAGCTGGGTCATGGGAAGCATGCTGGGTCACATGGACAGTGCTGCCAAAACGTGCTTCAGGCTACTCCGCTGGCGTTGGAGGCCCCCCCCCCTGTCTGAGGGCGCTTGAGCGACCCTGGTGCCGATTCCTTGAAGAATGCTTTTCCCAAATCTGTTGGTTGACCATGGTTCTTGCCTTTATTGTATCCTACAAAACAAAACAACCATATAGTATTAAAAGAGGAATCTTTCTAAGACATAGAGAAAGAAAATCAAGAAAGAGCCTTTAAAAGTTCTTCTTCAACTTCCCTTTCCTAGCCTTAGCATGAGTTAGTACTCCTTTGGATGGCTTGCTTCATTAGGTTTCCATCATACCCTCCCTCTTGAAGAACGATTTGTCCTCAAATCGGAAAGGTAAAGAAGCACAACTTTGTATTAGTTCTTCCCTCCTGGATCAAAGATATATCTACACCAAATAGCAAAGATGAATATTAAAAAGATGTATCGAAAGAAAAGAATACAGAATGAAGGCCTTTTATCTTTGAAAAAGATTTTCTTAGGAGTATCCTTGGCCTTTATTTTATTTTGTCTTTCATTTTGTTTTGAGCATTCCCCTTCATTATATAATGAAACAAAATGATGTTTTTGAAAAGAAGTTTCAAGGTATTTACCTTTGGATGAAGAATTTAAAAGCATGCACACCTTCTTCTCCTTTCTCTTTTCTTCTTTAGAAGTTTGTTTATCCAACCTGTCTTCTTCTTTTCTTTCTTTTTCAATTTTCATTTTTATTTTTATTTCATCCTCTTTCACTTGTTGAGGTGTAAGAGGAATCAAAGTTATTTTACTTCCTTTGTGGAGAAAAGTTATCTTATTGGTGTAGCCATCATGAGTGGAGTTATGGTCATATTGCCATGGCCTACCTAGTAGAACATGCCCAACATCCATTGGCACAACATCACATAAAACTGTTTCTTCATAGTTTCCAATGGAGATAGGTATGTTTACTTGTGTTTTGACTACTATTTCTTCATCCTCTTTTATCCACTGAAGCTTGTAAGGCTTGGGATGAGGAATAGTAGTTAAGGCCAAATTTTCCACCATTCTAGAACTACAACAATTACAAGAGGACCCATTATCCACAATTAATGAACAAGTGTTTTCAAAAACTTTGCACCTTGTGCGGAATAAATTCTCCCTTTGTGATTGTTCTAGTTCTATATGTTGACTTCCAAGAAGTCTTCTCACCAATGACAACTCTCCTTCACAAGGTAAGGCTTCTTCCTCAGATATGGAAGTATCTGAATCACTAGAAGAATCTTCATCTTCATCTTGATGTTCTAGGATATAAGTAGACCTTTTGTTAGGACACTCAAAAGCATAGTGCCCTTTATAACCACATCTAAAACACTTGGTCTCTTTTACCCTATCATTTTTAGAAGATTCTTTAGAGGGATATTTTTCCTTTTCCTTTTCCCTAGGTCCCTCTTCTTTTGATTTGTAGGGTTCACCCTCCCTCTTGGACTCTTTCCTAGAGTAAGAAGAATCAGAGTAGTCTCTTTTAGAGGAAGTTTTCCTCTTCAATTGTTTCTCTACTCTAACACAAAGTTGGACTAATTCATTGAGATCATTGTAAGGTAAGAGTTATACCTTATCTCTTATGTCATAATTAAGTCCACTTTGGAACCTAGCAATTGTTATCCTTGGTTCCTCTCTTATCCAGCTCTCAACATGAGTAACTCCATTTTTTGCCTATATTCCTCAACACTCATGTTTCTTTGTTGGAGTTTATGGAGCTTGTCCATTAACTCTCTATCATAGTAAGCTGGAACATGCCTTCTTCTTAAGGCAGACCTCAACTCATTCCATTTACCTAATGGTAGGTAGTTGTCTTAATCTAAGGTCTTTGACCAAGGCTGTCCACCAATATAAGGCATAGCCTTGAAAGCTTAAAGAGGCCATTGTTACTCTCCTCTCATCATCTATTTGGTGACACTCAAACAACTGCTCAACTTTCATCTCCCATTCCAAATACTCTTCAATATCATCTTTACCATGGAAGGAAGGAAGATCTATTGTAGTTTCTCTTGGGTAATGTTCTCTCTCTCTCTATGATTTCTCCTAGGAGGTATTTGATAGTGGTCATCATTGTGATGACTACTATAATGCTCAGGTTCACTAGGTGGAGAGGATGTATCTCCAAGGTATTCTCTTTTTCTATGTGTAGACCCTTCTTTCCTTTTACCCTTGTCTTGATTGATCAAAAGTTGACCAATCATATCCTTAAGCTCACTAATCTCTTTGTCCCTTTGTTGGAACTTTTGCTCAAATTCATCTCTTAGTTGTAAGCTCTCACTTTTAGGTCTCACACTTCCTTGTACACTAGATTGACTCATCCTTGTCAAGTATGGAGAAAAGGTTTTCACAAGTTTTTTTTTTAAATTTTGACAAGTAATGAGTGAAAAGATTTTCACAAGTATAGGCAAAAATGTTTCCAAGTAGCTCCCAGGAAGAAGAGGTGAGTCACAATTGGACAAGCTTAGAAACCAAGTTCTTCCTAGCCAGAGTTTCCTTAAAATTGTCTTTTACCTTAGTTTCTAGGTAGAAATCTTTGAAAATATTTTCAAATGTTAATGAAATGCTCCTAAAAACCAAAAGAAGGTTTATCTAGATGCTATGCAATCCTACATACCACGAAGACTTAAAACAAAAAGATCAACAAGCAATTTAAAGAAAGCAATAAAGATGCAAAATGTAAATGGTAGATGGCCCTAAGTGAAAGTGCAAGTGACACTTGGAGCCCCTTGACACACTTCCACACTAAGGAAACGAAATTACACTATTACAATGTTCAAATGTGATCTTGGAATTGCTTCAAGAGCATTTTCCCAACTCACTTAGCCAAAAACCAAAATGAAATTTAAACTACAAAGGTTCCGTGATATGAAGGCTCAAACAAACTCAAAATAATGCCTAAAACTAGGGCAAGCTTTAAGCTTTGGCTGCTGCTATGTGCTACTAAAAAACAGTGTGTGAGTTGAGCTTTTTCTGGTTGGAAATGCTGCTGGACAACAAACTGCAGCTGCTGGATAGAGGAAAAATTGCTCCTGTAAAGTCCTCCTTCTTGCTCCAATTTCAATCCCCTAACCACTTCCTAAAAGGCTACCATAGTAGGTGTAGGTTTCTGCCTCTGGATGCCTCAAACAAATTGCACAACTACTCCAAAACTCACCAAAAACACACCAAACAGTTTTAAAATTCTGCACCAGTTTTCAGCATATGGTTTTTCTGAATTGAAAAACTTGGAAGCCAAAAAAATGAGGACTTCAAATAGATCAAGGCTGGAATGAAAGCAAGCACACAAAAGGAACTTAATAAAAGCTCTAGAACAAATTAAGAAAGCAAGAAAAATCAAATTCGCATATCAAAATCCACATGATGGAACCCTCTCCTAGCATTAAGCACGCAAGAAGAAGCTCCAAAACAGATGCACAGCGGAATGAGATTTGATGCAGTGAAATGGATGCATAGAAGGTGTTTGATGAAATTTTGGATGAAGGTATGGTGTGTGTATGATGCCTCCAAGCTCAGAAGGCCTTCCTACTAAGGAAGGAAGCTAGAGGAGAGTATCTGAATTCGAAATTCAGAGGTGACTAAGGGATATAAGAGGCTGAGCAAACAATTCTGCAGCATTTCATTACATCCAAAAGTGAGAATTTCAAAGGCGAGGCCCTCTTATTTATAGGTGAAGAAGGGCCTCAATTCTGAGCTAATTTCCCTCCAAAATTCAAAATAAAAGACGAGCTTGAAGGCCAAGTCAGTTGGGTCACGGGAAGCATGCTGGGTCACATGGATGATAACGGTTTAAAATACTGTTATTTGTGATGTAATTTTGATACTAAATGCACCCTTTTTGACTTAGAAACTTGCTTTGACTCATGTTTTTTGCTTTAGTTTTGTGAATAAGAGAGTTGAGGTTATACTTGATGATTTTATGACCAAATTCCCTTGACTTTTTAGGCTATTGGAATGATTTGAAGGAAGAGTTAAAGTACCAAATAGTTGGAATGCAGAAAAGTCAACTAGAGTGCAGAAAAGTCAACTAGAGTGCAGAAAAGTCAACCAGAGTGTAGAAAAGTCAACCGCAAAGCTTGGGCGCCCAATGGAGGCTTTGGCGACCAGAAATCGACATCCACCGCCCGGGCGCCCAAAAAGGGGCACCCGGGCGTCGTGCGTCGTGAATTAGGCCCAATTTTTGCTCTGTTTCGACTCTTTTGGACCGGGCCCTGTTTCTACTTTTTTTCGACTCTATTTAAAGGATCCCGGTGCTCTAGGTTTGGTATCTCTGGCTGGAGCAACACAACAGCACACTCTTCTACTCTCTGAAGGCGGATGTGGAGGCGGAAGCTTCCTCTTCTACTCTTAGGGTTTTACTATCTCATGCTTTTCAATTGTACATCTAGTTTCTCCATGTCTATGGGGAACTAAACTCTATTTGTTGTTGGGGAATGATGTAACCTTGTGAACTCTCATGTATTTGAATTGATTCTTAATCATATATGCTTTATTCATTAATTGTTAGGGAATTTTAATTCTTGCTCTATTTAACTCATTTAGTTGCATGATTTATGAATTGCATGAGTGCTGGGAGGTTCCTTACAATTCAGGTTCTTGTTGAATTCTCCCAAGGGTAATATTTCTCAGAGATGAGGGTATGAGTACTTGGTCGTCTTAAGCTCTTGATCTTCAGACTTAATTTTCTAGGAATGCTAGGAATTGCACGAACTAGGAATTAAGGCAAGCTTATTGCGCCAAGGGATTGGGTTCTAAGTACTTTAGTGAGTGACGTTAACATTAATGCATAAAGAGGAATTCTTATATACATGAGAGGGAACTTGGTGAAATCTAACCCCAACAACATATTCATCTCATATTAAACAACATCCGTTCATCTTTGTGTTACTCTACTATTGAGCAATTTGCATTCATATTTAATTTTCTGTCTTTGCATTTTAAACCAATGATCTCTTTTTATTTAAGTCTTAATTAATTGAGTTATCACACAACTGTTTAGTGTCGAGAGTCTTCAAGGATAGGATACTTGGTCTTACCATTTTATATTACTTGTGCGATTCGGTACACTTGCCGATCGATCAACAAGTTTTTGGTTTCGTTTCTGGAGATCAAAAATATTGTTAACAATGGACAGTGTTGCCAAAACGTGCTTCAGGCTACTCTGCTGGCGCTGGAGTCCCCCCCTGTCTGAGGGCGCTGGAGCGCACGTGAGCTAGGAAGTCCATTTGGTGCATCTGAGCTGGAGCCCCCCTGTCTGAGGGCGCTTGAGCGACCTTGGTGCCGATTCCTTGAAGAATGCTTTTCCCAAATCTGATTGGTTGACCATGGTTCTTGCCTTTATTGTACCCTACAAAAAAAAACAACCATATAGTATTAAAAAAGGAATCCTTCTAAGACATTGAGAAAGAAAATCAAGAAAGAGCCTTTAAAAGTTCTTCTTCAACTTCCCTTTCCTAGCCTTAACATGAGTTAGTGGATGGCTTGCCTCATTAGGTTTCCATCACTAACTCTTATTCTCCTTTAAAGCACCAACCTCTCATTGTTTTTGTCAGGCCAAAACTTGCAATGGTGTTTTTGTTTATTACGTTTGTGCAATCACAAGATCACTTTTGTTCTCCACTAACGTCCACACCCTGCATAATTAGCAATTTGCTGATTAGTACAACATATGGCAAATAATGACAGTTGCTGAGGGCAACTTCAGCCATATGATCTTTTATAATCTCCACCCAGTTGATGGGAATGTAATTTTTGATAGCATGCAAGAGGCAAATGTCTTCTGTAGTCATAACATCCAGCATCAATCTTCTAGGCAGAATTACCCAAGCAAGAAGATGAGCACTTATTCTTTCTTCCATTTTAAGGCCATCATGCATATAAAGTCTTTCTCTTGTATGTATTCCTGGAGATCTAAGCCAACCTCTATAGACATCTGTTTTCTTTAACAAACGATTTGTTTCAGAATTCGGTATATGAAAGAGTTGACCTTCAGCCTTTAATCCAACAACTTGAAACCACATATCATTGTCAAGGTGAATATTTACAGCTTTTACCTTTGACCAGAGGTCACTGTCCACTATTTTCAAGTTATGGTAGAACACTCTCACCAAGTTTGGAAACCAGTCACCTTTCATTTGAACTAAGTTGGAGAGTTCTTGAGTTTTCAGCCATCCTGGAAATTGGAAGCCTTCCTTTTCAAATAACTTTATGTGAAGATGTTTGGGAGTTACCACAATCTTGACTCGTCCACGAAGAAATCTTTCTCTTGTAGCATCGTCAGTGATCCACCCCTTCAGGATCAACACCTCTTGGTATTGCCATTTCTTTTCCTTTACTTCCTCTGGAGGGTTGAGATGAAGTAACCATTTTGATGCAGAGTGCTTGGAAACAGTTCTTTAGTTTAGGGTTACATGAAAGATTCTTACCAACCTCACTAAATGCTATCACAGATCCACAGGGATAACATAATATAAGGGCGCGAATCATAATCATCAAAATAAATCCACATTTAAAATTTAAAATACAGAAGGCCCAGTAACAGAGATATCTGGTTGACTATATTATTTGCAAAGTTGAATACTGTAAGACAAATTTTCACAAAACAGAAATAATCATACAGTAACATAATCGACTATACATTTAATTCAATCGATTAAAAATCGTAAAACTGACTTTCACAGCAAACAATCTCAAACAATCAACTAGCAAACAATCAATCATCAAACAATCATTCAAGTAGATAACATGCATGATGCAATGTAAAAATGATTGTTACCACTTGCAGATACTCAAGAAGTTTTATATCGTCAAATCAGCTCATCCTTGAGTTCTATACTGCTACAGCAACAACTGCTCCTTTCCTGTATAACAATTAAAAGGTTTTGGCGCTGGTACCCATTTGAATTTGGGTCTTGTCTTGTTAGTAGCAGGAAGGTGTTCCTTGGGAACCCATTTGTACTTTCCCTTTGGAATACCAACATTTTTAATATAGCAGTTTCTAACTGTATGACCAAGTGTATTGCAATAAAAGCATGCATTAGTAGTAGGCTTACTTAGATCAATAAATTTTTGAGTTTATCCTATTACTTTTGGCTTTGTAACCAATACCTTGTCTGTAGATAGATCTTCCAAAAGATCTCAACACAGAATCAAGATTTTATTTTCCTTGAGTGAATTTTGCAACTGTGCTGTTTAAGTACTGAATTTTCTCAACATGTTGAGAACAACTATCACAATCTTTTTGAATAATTTGTACTTTAGTCTCTACTGTCTTTGCAGATTTGAGAGCTTCTTCAAGATCTTTCTCAAGTTTTTCATTGTCCTTCACAAGATTGTTAATCCTGTATTCATAATCTCTTCTCTTAGATAATAATCGATTGACCTTGTACTGAAGTCGCATGGCCTCTGCATGAACTTCCTGAAATGCGTCCAGTAGCATATGATACTTGAGTTCTATTGGTTCATTTTCAAAGTCATCATCACTGTCATCATCAGATTGTGCCGAGCCAGCCATGAAGCACATATTTGACTCTTCTTCGCGATCACAATCTTCATCACTGTCTTCCTATGCAATATAGGCTTTTCTCTGTATCCTGTTCTTATCTTGAGGATACTTGGAGGATTCTTTCTACTTGTTCTTCAAGTCTGGACAGTCAGGCTTGATATTACCATCCTTTCCACATTCATAACATTGAACAACATTGTTTCTTGAATTCTTCTTTCCTCCTCCAGAGAAACCTGCATTGTTAGTTGCAGAATTATTACTTTTCATGAATCTGCCAAATTTTCTTACCATCATATTCATCATTTCTTTTTCTGATATATCAGGATCTGATTCAAACTCATAAACTTTTGCAGCTTTCTTGCTTATGGCTTTTAGAGCAATAGATTTCTTTTCTTCAATTTCTTCTTCCTCGTTTAGCCTTCGAAGCTCCAATTCATGTTCTCTTAGTTTGCTAAACAAGGTTGCCATGTTCATGCTTGTGAGGTCTCTTGATTCAGATATAGCAGCCACTTTTGGTTGCCAGCTTCTATTGAGGCTTTTCAAGATGTTTATGTTGATCTCTTCTTTATCAAACACTTTCCCGAGAGCCATGAGGTGATTAACTATGTGTGTAAATCGTTTTTGTACCTCATAGATCGTCTCACCAGCCTTCATTATGAATAACTCATATTCTTGAATAAGAGAATTCTTTCTGGCCCTTTTTACTTCATCCGTTCCTTCATGTGTCACTTCAAGTACCTCCTACATTTCTTTGGCAGTCTTGCATTGTGATATCCTGAAAAATTCATCCATGGTTAGTGCAGAAGCAATAACATTTCTAGCCTTAACATCATATTGAGCTCTTCGGTTCTCATCTTGAGTCCAGTCAGAAAAGTTTTTCAAAATAGTTTTTCCATTAACAACATGAGATGGCTCAAATGGACCGTTTAGAGTTGCATACCAAACTCCTTTATCCACGGATTCAAGAAAGGTTTGCATCCTTATTTTCTAGAAAGCATAATTTTCTCCAGCAAATAGTGGTGGTCTATTTGTGGATGCACCTTCACCAAAAGTTTGAAAATTTAAAGCCATTTCTCAAGACCAGTCGATTTCAACAAAAATATAATCGACTTGTTTTTCAAATATCTTATGAAAACCAGCTTTGATACCAATTATTGAAAATAGAATGGCTTGATTTCTCACACCAAGAGGAGAGGGGGGGGGGGGGGGGAATAGGTGAAATGTAAAAACAAAGTTTTAAATCTTTTTCACAAAGTGGATGCCTTTAAAAGCTTTCTTATAACGCAAGGAAAAAGATTTGTTTATGCAGCAGAAATGTAATCGAATTAATGCAGTATGCAGTCGACTAAATAAAAGTGCAGGGATAGAAAGATCAAACACTAAGTTTTTATAGTGGTTCAGCCAAGCCTACATCCAGTGTCCTTCCAACCACAGGAAACCAATGCACTATAATGATCAAGGTTTTTACAACAAGGTTTTTATATAGACCTCACGTCAAAAATATAAAACACCTCTCTAACCCTCTAATCAAAATATAGGCATATACAAAAAAAAAAAACTAGCAGCAAGAATCCCCTCTCCTGTAGTCCAACCCTTTGAGCCACCCTCAAAGTAAAGAACGCAACACGCTCTTCTTCCTGTAATCACAACAGGGAAAACACAAACCAATCTTTACAAGATTGTAGCCTCTGATATTTTAGTAACACCCAAATGTGCAGATATGATCAGCCTTTGTAAATGCAGTTAACTTGCTCTTCAAGAATCCACAAGTAGATGAACACCAGGGTCACTTCTTGTTTCTTGGAGCTTTTCCCTTTCTCTGTAAGAATGCACTTTTTGCAAAATATCACAAAACTGTTAGAATCACAAAAGTTCTTACAAAGATGAAGTCTGCGTCAATTTTCATAGATTTTCACAATTCAGACGCATTTTAATCGACTTAGCTACTAATGCAGTTGAATGTAACAATTCAGTCAAAGCAGTTAGCAGCAATTAATGCAGTTAATTGAATGTGCAATTAATGCAATCGATCCATAATAAATGCTTGGTCAACATATATAAAAATATAGCCGTTGTAACATTTAACACAAGCATTAACAGAATTTCAAAACTGTAACAGACTTAGTCGAATGCAAGTTGCATATAATCGACTATGTAATGCAGTTAAAGATAGTTTTGAAAAACTTCTTCTTTGAAAAACCTCACAACATACGTTTAAGAAGTTTGTGCAAAGCCACGAGTTTTAATCGATTCACCCCATAATGCAGTCGACTTAAAACTGTTGTTTTGCCACACAATAAAAAGTTCAACATAAGTGCTTGTGGTTTTCATTCTATAAAACATCAAACATGCATTCACCAATAAAATCAATTATATACCATAGTGAAATGCAATGTATCAACACAATCATGTTCTCCATGCTTTAAACAGATTTATACATTGATTAAAACATGTAGAATGTAAGCAATAGAACATGTAACACATAAACATCACATGTGTTATTAATTATATTGTCATCATAAAAAACCAGAAGCTTTGAGATTGTAGGTTCAGCTAAACCAGTGCTCTTCCTAACAACAATCTCAACAAATACAATTCAGTCTACAGACTTGGTAGGTGTTTTTATCTCTTTTCTCTCTACTTAGAAATAGTAAACTTATATTACAATGAAGATTGAGAGTATTTCTAGACTTGAGCTTTTCCTTATCAGATATTCTCTATTTATTTTTGAGCTCTTCTATCCTTTGTTCTCGACGATATTTCTTTTCTCTTTGTATGATATTCTTCTTGTAAGTTATTCTCTTGATTCTTTCTTTGTGTTAAAATAAAATGGCTTAATTTTCAACACCAAGAGGGGGGTGGGGGTGAATTGGTGAAACACAAACAATGTTTTCTTTAAATCTTTTTCGCAAAGTAGATGCCTATAAAAGCTTTCTTGAAACTCAAGGAAAAAGACTTTGTAGAGCAGCGAAATATAGTCGAATGAGTAAAATGTAAAGTCGACTGAATGTAGCAGAGTAGGGATAGAAAGATCAAACACTAGGTTTTTATACTGGTTCGGCCAAGCCTACATCCAGTGTCCTTCCACCACAGGAAGCAAATGTACTATAATGATCAAGGTTTTTACAACAAGGCTTTTATAGAGACCTCAACGTCAAAAATATAAAACACCTCTCTCACCCTCTAATAAAAATATAGGCATACAACAAAAATACCAGTAGCAAGAATCCCCTTTTTTGCTGTCTACACCCTTTGGGAAACTGATAAACAAATTTTTAATCCCCGGCAACGGCGCCAAAAACTTGTTTACCCTCGGCAAGTCTAACTGAATCGTATCAAGTAATAATAAAGTGGTAAGACCAAGTATCGTTTGCCAAATGACTCATAGGCCTAAATAGTTATGTGATTGTTTGATTATATTAGACTTGTAACGAACTCTTGTAGATTTAAATGCAAATACTAAAAAGTAAATATGAATGCATGTATTGATCAATTGGATCAAAAGAAGCAAAACGTGATTGAAATATATGGAATGATGATGTTGTTGGGTGTTTTCAATTCATCCTATCCACTCTCATGTATTCAAGTATTCATCTTCTTCATTAATGTTAATGCCACTTTCTAATTTACCTTAAACCCAATGTCTTGGTGAAGAAAGTCTACTCCTAATCACTAGTTTACAATGTCTTGTCTCCGTAGCAATTATTCATGCATTACATTCGCATATAAGCATAAAGGCAACCAATCCTCCTATCCCTATGTCTAGGCAATATTACTATTGGGAGAATTTCTTCATGTCTAGATTTATCTATATGTGTCCATACAAATAAAAGCAATGATCATGCAATTGAATGAGTTAAACAAAGCATGTATAGAGTATAGAAGAAAAACCCTAACAATTAATGAAAGAAAGCATATGGATTAAAGAACCAATTCAATACATGAGAGTTTCAAAGGATTACATTGATTCCCCAAAAATAATGAAGGTTTAGTTCACCATAATCATGGTGAAACTAGATGAAAAATAATGAAAGAATGAAACATAGAACCCTAGAATTTGAAGAGTGGAGCTTGAGCATCCAAAATCCTCCTCCAAGGGGCGAAGAAAGTGTCATTTTGCTTCGCTCTGTCCGAAGATACTAACCTTAGGTGGACTAAAACCTTATATAAACTCCTAAATATTACAGAAAAATGGCCAAAGGCCCATTAAAATGGCGCTCAGCGGTAATTACTGCTCAGCGGTAAGTGCGGTTCTTTTATTTGACGCTCAATTGCAGTTTTGCCCCTCAACGGTGACTGCGGGTCTTCAAAGTGCCGCTCAGCGGTAAAAGTGGAACTGAGCGGTACTTGCGGCTCTTCTTTTGTTCACTTTTTCTTTCTTTTCTGAATCCAATTCCTAACTACTTCACTTCTTTCATTCAATTCATCTTAAAATATGAAAAAGCAAGTAAACCAAGCATAAAACCTATCCAACTCTCTTATTTCCAAAACTTAAACGAAAACATGATTCCAAGCTAGTTTCTAAGTCATAAAGGTTGTCATTAAGATCAAAATTAAGTATAAAAATAACAGTTTTTCAACTATTATCACAACCCCAAACTTAAAACTTTGCTTGTCCTCAAGCAAACAAGATGTAACTCAGTCTTCCACCAATCCATACAATGGTTCACCACATTCAAAAACTCTTTCTTTCAAGCAAGGAATTACTCAAATCCGCTCATCAAAAAGAATTCAGTCAAGATGCAGACATGCTTTGGTGTTCACATAATCACATATTATCCAACAAATGCTATTCATATGAATGATCAATTAACTAAGCATAGATGTAATCATGTGCTCATGGAATCTTTCCTCACCAGATAAAGTGTTTCAC
This sequence comes from Vigna hirtella, assembly GCA_027742795.1. Classification (NCBI taxonomy): domain Eukaryota; kingdom Viridiplantae; phylum Streptophyta; class Magnoliopsida; order Fabales; family Fabaceae; genus Vigna; species Vigna hirtella. The sequence goes on from JAHCHA010013455.1 coordinate 1,572,125, forward strand.
TCAAACGCACAAGTGTATAAGAGGTCACTCATTCACTCTTCTATCACAATGTCACATGAATCAACTTTGCCTTTCATTTAACCATAATCAAACACATTCACAAGCAAGTATCATCACAAAAACATTTCTATGGCTTATAGTGTGGCTAGGCTAACAAGAAAATTGGTTTTTCTGGATCACAAAATCCTTGAGTTAAGTGAATCATCTACACACAACCATTCTTCCTTCTTCCCAACTTTCTTTTGCATTGAGCCTTTCTTTTTCTTTCCTTTTTATTTTGCTTTTCATATGCTTAGCTCAATGCTTTTCATATTCCCTTTTTTAAACCTCCCAACAACCCCAAACTTGAACATTTATCAATACCACAAGATATCTTCAACTCAAAACTCAAGGTAAAGCTTTTCAAAAAGGGTTTTCTATCATGTTCAAAGCTAAGGGTTCAAAGGATAAAACACATTGTGCTCTCTTTTATTGGGCTAAAATCATGCATTTGGCTAATAAAGGGTAACCACAAATGGCCTTGATCATATGATACATACAAGCAAGTGATTCAGTCATAGAAACCTGGGCAAAGTCATTCATGCTTTCAAAGTAATAACATTCATTCACAAAAACTCTGGAGTTCAAAACCTCACATATAGGCTCATTCAACATTCCACATACACATCCTGCCTAGCATCATAATCACAATCACAACATCATGCATTTGTTCACATAGCTCGTGAACAACCACCTGTATAGCAGCATATAGTGCACAATCTCAACATCAATCAATATCCAAGCATCATCAAGCAATACTTATCATACATAAATCACAAGCAAACTATCATAGTAGATAAAGTTTCATACTGAGTACATCAAACCTATTCTAATAACATAAGCAAATAAGTTCAACAGTACAAAACAAAAAATAAAAAAAATCCTGCTCTAAAGGTGATAGCATCCATCAGTAGATGCTATCTCAACTCCTCATCAACCCCTGCTATCATCTGAATCTTCCTCCTCTCCTTCTTCTTGGATCCTATAGTCTTGATTCTTTTGCCCTATGAGGAGGCCATCCCTGCATCAAACACAATTCACAAAACCACAAGACACATTAAGCATTAGTAAACCACAAACAACTCCCTAAAACACTCCTTATCTTAGAATGCTCTAGGAATATGAAGAAATCAGCCTCTAACAACAATGCTCTCACCAAACCCCAAACTTGAATGGAAACTTAGTGCAAAAGTGAGTCGAAGAGAGGATTTTTGAAGGGGGAAGAAGAGAAAAGTGGAGAGAACTCTTGGGAGAGTGCTTGAGAGTGTGCGGGAAGAGGGAGATCTGAAAATAGAAGCAAAGCCGCACCCTAAGGTATAAAAATACCCTAATGGGCCTAATCTCGCTGTGCCCAAATGAGCCAAACCAGTCCACCCAACTCTGCAGTGTTTGCGCTCAGCGCTAATTATCGTTGAGCGACATTCGCGACACCTGCTCTCCTTCTTCCTAACTTGCCCTAGGTGTCTTATACTCATGCCTCTCACTCACTTCATGCATTTAGGTTCTCACATCACTCAAACATTCACTCCCTATAATGTATCTAAAGCAAAATAAAAAACAAACAAACAAAGATAAAGTAAATAACTCAGTTTCCTCCCAGGTAGCGCTTTTTTAACGTCACGAGCCTGACCCAAAATCCTTTAGCACCCTTCAGTAAGTGCAAATCTTTCTTACCAACACCCATCAGTAGGTGTAACACATCTAGTATCCTTCAGTAGATACTTAACCACCTAGCATCCATCAGTAGATGCTATACCAAAAAATCTCAATCATAAATCAATTTCCACAATTTAAAAAATTACATAACCAAAATCAAAAATCAATGTTTTGAAATCACTGGGGTGCCTCCCAATAAGCGCTCTTTTAACGTCATTAGCTTGACCCAATAAAGTTCAAGTTCCATCTTCAATGTTGATGTTCCTTTTTCTTTCATCACACCAACTCATCAGCTGTTTCCAGTTCACCTTTTTTACTCTCCTTGAATATGGAGCTTCAATCTTTATCACTTCATCCTCTTTATAGTCTTTCACAACCCACAACTTGTTCTTGAATCTTACAGGTGTACCAAGTTTGAGTTGTTCCTCCATCAAGTCCTTATGAACCTTCCTTCCTTTTCCATCTTTTTCTTCTTCCCTAACTTGTGACAAAAAAAAAATTTTACCTTTGAAGTCCGGCTTTGCAACTTTTGAACTAGTCAAGGGTGCCTCTTTACATGAAGCTTTATGACTAGCCTCCTTCTCTTGAATATACTGCTCCCCTTTGAAGACATTAAAGATCACCTTCACTCCTCGGTCTTGAAGCACTATCATCCCTTCATCCACATTGATGATTACCTTTGCCATTTTCATAAACGGTCTTCCAAGAATGATTGGGACCTTCTCATCCTCCTTCATTTCCATCACCACAAAGTCCACTAGGAATTTTAATGTGTCAATGCACACCACAACATCTTCCACCACACCATATGGCTTCTTTAAAGATCCATCTGCCATTAGCAAGGTTACCTTTGTTAGCTTGACTTCAAGATCACCAATTCTTTCAAGCAGAGATAAAGGCATCAAATTAATACTTGACCCTAAATCAATTAAGGCTTTCCTTATTTTTTTCCTTCCCTATGACGCAAGGAATAGTAAAGCTTCCTGGATCCTTCACTTTTGGAGGAAGTGGCTTCTTCTCAAAAACACTGCAATCTCCCTTTTCATCTAGAAATTTCTTCTTTATGGAGACTTGCTTCATGTGCTTTGCATAAGCTAGAATTTACTGCAATTCTTCATTCACAGGTATTGAAATCTCCAATTGCCAGAAGATATCTTTAAAGCACCCATATTGTCTCTCTTTTTCAATATTTTCACTCCCCTTAAGGTAAGGAAGAATTTTATCACTTTTCTCTATCTTTTTCTCTCCCCTCTTCTTGTCTTTCTCTTTTCTCTTCTTTTCTCTCAACTCTCTCTTTTCTCTCTTCTTTTTCTTGTTTTATTACTAACTCAACTCTCTTTTTTCCATCATCCACCTTCTCATCATCTGCACTTACAATAACTTTGTACTCTTCCTTAGGGTTAACCTCAGTATTAGCCCCAAAATTCTTCTCAGGCTTCTCCTTTAAATCCTTAGCCATTTGGCCAATCTGGATCTCCATATTTCTAATTGCAGCTTCAATACTGTTATGGTTGGAGATGGTCACCTGAATAAATTGTTGAAGAGTTTCTTCAAGCTTTGTTGATTTCTTATTTAATGCAGATATTTGTTGCCAAATTGATGGTTGCTGCTGTGGTCTATTGAATTGTCCTGCTTGTCCAGCTTGTCCATTATGACCTTGACCCATGCTTGGGTGTGATTTCCACCCTTGGTTGTAATTCCCTTGACGGTATGGAAATTAATTAGCCATGAAATTGACATCTTCTAAAGCCTCCACTGGAAAAGCGCATTGACCATTGATATGGTCACCACCACACAGTTCACAAAGTTGTTGTTGATCCTGTGCAACACTCTTTAGCTCCTTTGGCAACTGAGCAAGCGTCTTTGTCAAATTCTCCAACTGTTGAGTTATGATTTTGTTCTATGCAAGCAAGGCATCATTTGATTGCAATTGTAGAACTCCCTTCTGTTGAATTAGAGCTCCTCTGTCATTATGCATCTCGTTGTCATTAGTAGCCATGTTATCAATCAATTTAGTGGCTTCCTCTGGGGTTTTGCATTTGATATTGCCTCCAGATAGGGCATCTAGCATCAACTTGGTTTGTGAACCAAGACCTCCAAGGAAAAGGATGACTATTGTTGCCTCGTCAAAGCCATGAGTGGGCGTCTTTCTCAACAAGCTCTTGTATCTATCCCATGCTTGACCTAGCGTCTCGTCCATGCCTTGTCTAAAAGAAGAGATCTCTTGCTTCCCTTTGTTAATTTTAGACTGTGGGAAGTATTTGTTTAGAAACTTTGAAACCACGACTTCCCATTCAGTAAAGCTGTCCTCCAGAAAAGAATTCAACCATAACTTTGCATTGCCACCCAATGAGAAAGGAAGCAAGCTAAGATTTACTGCATCATCCGGCACACCATTGATCTTCACTGTGTTGCAAATCTCGTTGAATATGGTAAGATATTGTTTACCCCTCGGCAAGTGTAACCGAATCGTATCAAGTAATAATCCTGGTAAGACCAAGTATCATTTCCCAAGAGACTCACGGCCTAGACAGTTATGTGATTTATTGATTAATTAAGACCTGTGAACAAATTGTTGTAAGTTTCAAATGCAAAAGACTGAAAAGTAAATATGTATGCATGTGATGATCAATGGGCAAGAAGAAACAAAACACGTGAATTGAAATATATGGATGAATATGTTGTTGGGGTTTATCAATTTCATCCTTTTCCACTCTCTTGTATTTAGGAATTCATCATTCTTTTCATTAATGTTAATGTCACTGTCTAAATTACTTTAAATCACTAGTTTACAATGTCTTGTCTCCCTAGCAATTAATCATGCATTATAATGAACTGAAGCTTAAAGGCAACCAACTATCATAGTCCTATGTCTAGGTTGGTAATATACTGATGGGAGAGATTCCCCAGATCTAGATTTCCCCGTATGTGTCCATATCGACAAAACCAATAATCATGACATCGAATGAGTTAAACAATGCATGCTTTGAGCAAAGAGGAAAAACCCTAACTATTAATGAAAGAAAGCATGTATCATAAAAATGATCTTGAAGAACAAATTCCATACAAGAGAGTTTCTAAGGAGTTACATTGATTCCCCAACAACAAATTAAGTTTAGTTCACCATATCCATGGTGAAACTAGATGAAATACAATGGAAAAGTGAAGGATAGAACCCTAGAAAGTTGAGAAAGGAGCCTTAGCATCCAAAATCCTCCTCCAAGGGGTGAAAGAGTGCGTTTTTGCTTTGTCCCAGCCAAAGATACAAACCCTAGAACGTCCTAAAGCTTATATAATATTCTAAAAAATACAGAAAAGTAGGCCCAAGCCCAAAAAAGTGCCGCTCAGCGGTAGTAACGTGTTGCCAATTCTTCCCGCCGCGGTGCCAACGAGTACTGAAAAGTGCCGCTCAATGGTAAATGGCGCTGAGCGGTACTTGTTGATTCTCTTCTTTTGCACTTTTTGTGTCCTTTTCTGATTCCATCTTTATCGCTTCTCACTTCTTTCATCAATTTCATCTAAAAACCTGCAAAAACAAGGAAATCAAGCATAAAACCTGTCCAACTCTGTTATTTCCAATAATTCAACAAAATCGTGAGTTCAAGCTAATTTCTATGTCATAAAGGTTGTAATTGAAGTCAATTTAAAGTATAAAAATAACATTTTTTCAAATGTTATCAGAGTTTCATATGGACTTTCATGTGATAGCCCATTAAATTGGTTGCTCTTCACCAATTGTATCAACGTTGGTTTCACCTCCATGTTTGCAGCATTGACCATCGGTCTAGCAATGCTATTGTTAACCCTCGGCAAGTGTAACCGAATCGTATCGAGTAATAAACATGGTAAGACCAAGTATCGTTTTCCCAAAGGACTCACGGCCTAGACAGTTATGTGATTTGTTGATTATCTAAGACTTGTGACCAAATTCTTGTAGGTTTAACTGCAAAATACTGAAAAGTAAATATGAATGCATGTATTGATCAATGGAAAAGAAGAAACAAAACACGTGAATTGAAATATATGATGAGTATGTTGTTGGGGTTTATCAATTTCATCCTATCCACTCTCATGTATTCAAGAATTCATCTTTCTTCATCAATGTTAATGCCACTCTCTAAATTACCTTAAACCCGATGTCTCGGCGAAAAAAGCTTAATCACAATCACTAGTTTACAATGTCTTGTCTCCCTAGCAATTATTCATGCAATATAAAGCACAGAAGCTTAAAGGCAACCAACATCATATTCCTATGTCTAGAGTTATACTACTATTTGGAGATATTCTCCAGATCTAGATTTCCCCGTATGTGTCAATATCGACAAAATCAATTATCATGCTATGAATGAGTTAAATAATGCAAGCATTAAGGAAAGGAGAAAAACCCTAACAATTAAGGAAAGAAAGCATATATATTAAAGAAAAAATTCAATACATTAGAGTTTCAAAAGGATTACATTGATTCCCCAACAACAAAAGGTTTAGTTCACCATATTCATGGTGAAACTAGATGAAATGCAATGAAAGAGTGAAAGATAAAACCCTAGAAAGGTGAGAAAGGAGCTGTAGCATCCAAAATCCTCCTCCAAGGGGTGAAAGAATGTGTTTCTGCTTCGTTTCAGCCAAAGATACTAACCCTAGGAAGACTAAAGCCTTATATAGACTTCTAAATATTACAGAAAAATAAGCCCAAGCCCATAAGAATGCCGCTCAGCGGTAAGTGCGTGACTTCTATTCTGCACCTCAACTGTAGTTTTTCCCTTCAGCGGTGACTACGGGTCTTCCTTTTATGCACTTTTTCTTCCTTTTCTGAATCCAACTCCTAGCTCCTTCACTTCTTTTACTCAATTCATCTTAAAACCTGCAAAAACAAAGAAATCAAGCATAAAACCTGTCCAACTCTCTTATTTCCAAAACTTCAACAAAAAAGTTTATAAGTCATAAATGTTGTCTTTAAGGTCAAATTTAAGTATTAAAATAACAGTTTTTCAACGGTTATCATCTATTAAAGTGATAAGGGCCAACAACATTGGTGTAATCTGCCAGAGTACGTCTACCATTGTTTTCTCCGGCCATATCCTCAGTGCTTTGGTTGGACCTTTGTGGTGAGGGTTGTAGAACTGTTTCCGGAGAAGGAAATAGTTCTCTAGAAGTTCGAATTCTCCTCCTCCTTCTACTTTCGTCCAATCCTTCAAGAAGATGTTCCGAAGTTTTCTTGCTTCTAGTCCGAATTGTACCCTGCATACACAAGGAAACAAGTCCTTAGAAAAAATTGTTAGCACAAAAAGATAGAAAGGATAAACTAAAAAGATAACAAGATATATCAAAATAAAAGATAAAAAAATAAAAATAAACAAAAAGATAAAAAGATAAACAAAAAGATAAAAATCAAGTCAAAGTTAATCAATAATCACACAAATAGAATAGTTAAGCCACGAGTCCCCGGCAACGGCGCCAATAACTTGTTTATCCTCGGCAAGTGTAATTGAATCGTATCAAGTAATAATAAAGTGGTAAGACCAAGTATCGTTTCCCAAAGGACTCACAGGCCTAAACAGTTATGTGATTGTTTGATTATCTTAGACTTGTAACGAACTCTTGTAGATTTAAATGCAAATACTAAAAAGTAAATATGAATGCATGTATTGATCAATTGGATCAAAAGAAGCAAAACGTGATTGAAATATTTGGAATGATGATGTGGTTGGGGGTTTTCAATTCATCCTATCCACTCACATGTATTCAAGAATTCATCTTCTTCATTAATGTTGTTGGGGATTACATTGATTCCCCAACAACAATGAAGGTTTAGTTCACCATAATCATGGTGAAACTAGATGAAAAATAATGAAAGAATGAAAGATAGAACCCTAGAATTTGAAGAGTGGAGCTTGAGTATCCAAAATCCTCCTCCAAGGGGTGAAGAAAGTGTGATTTTGCTTCGCTCTCTCCGAAGATACTAACCTTAGGTCGACTAAAACCTTATATAGACTCCTAAAGATTACAGAAAAATGGCCAAAGGCCCATTAAAATGGCGCTCAACGGTAAGTGCGGTTCTTTTATTTGACGCTCAGCTGCAGTTTTGCCCCTCAGCGGTGACTGCGGGTCTTCAAAGTGTTGCTCAGCGGTAAAAGTGGCACTGAGCAGTACTTGAGGCTCTTCTTTTGTGCACTTTTTCTTCCTTTTCTGAATCCAACTCCTAGCTACTTCACTTCTTTCATTCAATTCATCTTAAAACCTGCAAAAGCAAGTAAACCAAGCATAAAACCTATCCAACTCTCTTATTTCCAAAACTTAAACAAAAACATGATTCCAAACTAGTTTCTAAGTCATAAAGGTTGTCTTTAAGATCAAAATTAAGTATAAAAATAACAGTTTTTCAATTGTTATCAGAAACCCCTCAAAGTCAAGAACGTCGCACGCTCTTCTTCTTGTAATCACAACAGGGAATCAACCCAATCTTTAGTAGATTGTCAACTCTGATCTTTGAAAACCCAGCAACCTTGCTTCTCAAGAAATCACAAATTGATAATCATACATTCAATCTTTTTTCTTGGAGCATTTCTCTCTTTCTTTAAGTTTAACATTTTCTGCAAAAGATATCAAAATGATTAAAATCACAAAACCACTTACAGAATTCAAATTCCATTCATTTTATAGCAATTCGCAACTCTGACGCATTTTAGTCGACTTTGCTACTAATGTAGTCGAATATAACAAAACAGTTAAAGCAGTTAGCAGTAATCAACGCAGTTAATTGAATGTACAATTAATGCAGTCGAATCACAATAAATGCTTGGTCAACATATTTAAAAATATAGCCATTGTAACATTTAATTCAAGCATTAACAGAATTTCAAAACTGTAACAGACTTAGTCGAATGCAGGTTGCATGTAATTGACTATACGACACAATTAAACAAAGTTTTGAAAAAATTTCTCTTCAAAAATTCTCATAGCACACTTTTAAAAAGTTTGTGCAAAGCTACGACTTTTAATCGACTTACTTCATAATGAAGTCGACTTAAAACTGCTGTTTTGCCACATATTATAAGATCAACAAAAGTGCATGTGGTTATCCTTTTCTAAAACATATGTCATGCATTCACAGATAAGATCTCATGTAAAACACAGTGAATTGCAGCAATGACAGAATCAACACAAACATGTTCTCAAATAATCATAAACATGAAAGCTATGAACATGTGTTATTTATTATGTGTTGTCATCATAAAAAACCAGAAGCTCTAAGATTGTAAGTTTAGCTAAACCAGTGCTCCCCCTATCAAAAATCTCAACAAGATCCAAAGATAATATCATCTACATACACTTGAACAATCAAGATGTGTTTTCCTACTTTCTTAATAAATAAGGTTGAATCAACCTTTCCTCTAGAAAAATCATTCTCAATCAAGAAGGTACTAAGTCTTTCATACCAAGACCTAGGTGCCTATTTAAGGCCATACAACGCCTTTTTCAGTTTATACACATGATTAGGAAATTTGAAATCTTCAAATCCAGGAGGTTGACTAACATATACCTCCTCTTTTATAAAACCATTCAAAAATGCACTTTTTACATCCATTTGATATAGTTTAAATTTCATGAATGATGCATAAGCAAGTAAAAGTCTAATTGCTTCTAACCTGGCTACTGGGGCATAAGTTTCATCATAATTTATACCTTCATCTTGACAGTATCCCTTTCCAACTAGTCTTGCTTTATTCTTTGTGATGTTTCCATCTTCATCAAGCTTGTTTCTGAAAACCCATTTTGTTCCTATGACTTGATAGTCTTCTTTTCTAGGAATGAGTTCCCAAACGTCATAACTTTCAAATTGATTTAGCTCTTCTTGCATAGAAATGCACCACTTATCATCTTGAAGAGCTTCTTTTATATTCTTGGGTTCTATCTGAGACACAAAAGCTACATTTAGGCAAAAATTGTTTAGATTGTGTTTAGTAGTTACCCCTTTTGAGATGTCTCCAAAGATGTTGTCCAAGGAGAGGCCACGAGGTTGATTGTAGCTCTTGGGATCCACTTCTTGATTTTGAGTTTCTCTATGATTGTTTTCATTTAGATACATCTCTTCAAGAGCTTCCCTTAAATAATCTTCATCACCTGCAATTGGTTTATTTGACTCAAGAGGGTTCACCTCAAGGTCCACAATTTTATCAAAGACAACATGCATTGACTCTTCAATTATTAAGGTTCTTCTATTCAACACTCTATATGCTTTGCTAGTTAAAGAGCAACCTAAGAAGATTGCTTCATCAGATTTAGCATCAAATTTGCCTAGATTATCCTTACCATTATTCAAAACAAAGCATTTGCATCCAAAGATTTTTAAGTGAGACACATTCGATTTTCTTCCTTTAAACAGTTCATAAGGAGTTAACTTAAGAACATGCCTAATAAGCATTTTGTTTAGCACATAACAAGCAGTACTAACTGCATCAGCCCAAAAATATTTAGGTGCATTTGATTCATTCAAAAGAGTTCTAGCTAGTTCTTCTAAATGATCTATTTTTCCTTTCAACAACCCCATTTTGTTGGGGAGTTCTAGGGGCAGAAAAATTATGAGCTATTCCATGTTTTTCACAAAATATTTCAAATGATTCATTTTCAAATTCACCATCGTGATCACTTCTCAATGTTTTGATTTTCAAATCCTTTTCATTTTGAACACGTTTTGCAAATGATTTGAATGCTTTAAAAGCTTCACTTTTCAAGGTTAAAAATAATGTCCAAGTAAACCTAGTGTAATCATCAACAATCACAATAGTATAGTAGTTTCCACCAAAACTTTTAATTCTAGATGGACCAAACAAGTCCATATGCAACAGTTCTAAAGGTTTTGATGTAGAAATCATGCTTTTGGATGAAAAAGATGATTTGGATTGTTTTCCCTTTTGACATGCAGAACATAATTTATCTTTCTCAAACTTTAATTTAGGAAAACCAATCACAAGATCTTTTAAGATCAATTTGTTCAAATGTTGCATATAAATGTGTGCATCACTTTTATGCCATAACCAAGGATTTTCCTCTTTTGCAACTAAACATGTTATGCTATGACTAGATGCACTTCTAATGTCAATCAAAGAAATATTAATATGCCTCAGACCTTAAAGAGCAACATCAAAAGAATTCTTAAAATAAACAGTACATTTATCACTTTCAAATGTTACCTTGAGGCGCAAAGTTGACTTATGCTGAGGAGGTTGTGTTTGAGACCTTCAACATATAATACATCTTTTATAGTCAAGGTATTTCCTCCTCCAATGTTTCCGGTTCCAATTATTCTCCCTTTGTTGTTATCCACATATGTTACAAATCCTTGCTTCTTTTTCTTAAAAGAGATTAACCTCTTTTTGTCACCGGTAATGTGTCTTGAACATCCACTATCAAGATACCACAATGACTTCTTTGACTTTATAGGATCTTGGCTTTCAGCATCTTCTGAGTCTGCCATTAAACATAGATTTTCTTCCTCATTTGATTGATAACGGTTGAAAAACCGTTATTTTTATACTTAATTTTGATGTTAAAAACACCCTTTATGACTTAGAAACTAGCTTGAAATCATGCTTTTGTTTAAGTTTTGGAAATAAGAGAGTTGGATGGGTTTTATGCTTGGTTTTCCTTGTTTTGACAGGAATTAAGATGAATTGGATGAAAGAAGTTGAAGTAGCAAGGAGTTGGAACCCAGAAAAGACAGAAACAGTACCAGACCGAACGGTAGGATGCGGGAGAATCTAAACCGAACATTTAAGAACCCAGACCAAACGATTACTAAGACTGACCGAACGGTCAGATAGAGGAGAAGACAGAGACTGAACGGTTCATAACAGAGACCGAACGGTGTGAAGGTGGTGGAACCAGGCCGAATGGTGTGAGTAAGAAAGACAATTGTCGAACGGTGTAACTGAGGACCGAACGGCTGCAGAAAAACATAGGCAAACCGAATGGTTTGTGAAAGGAGAAGCTGAATGAAGTGGTAGAAGTCATGCCGAACGGTCAATAGTGTAAGATCGATCGGTCAAAAGTGAAAACGAACGGTCAAACTTCAAATAATCAATTATCAACTGGTCCTCTTGAGAACTGCCAAAGTCTCTGGAATAATCGATTGTTCCTCAGGATAATCGATTATCACTTTTTGAAAAACCCTGTAATAGACTCAGATAATCGATTATCACTAACAATAATCGATTATCAGTGGCAGTTGTAATCTATCTCTTCAAACTCAAACCAGTTGCCTATATAAGGTTGTTCCAAAACCCTTAGAGGGTTAACTCTGAGCTTTTTTAGAATACAGTGTGATCTGAGGAAGGTTTTATATTACTGTTTCATTCACTTTATTGTAAATCTGTGAAACTGATTTTAGTGAAAACGTTAATCAGTTTTGATAGTGATTAACAACTGGACGTAGATTCTTTTGAATTGAACCAGGATAAAAATTCTGTGTTGAATTTTTCTACTCCCTACACTCTTTACATTTTATGCTCATAAACTGTTTGATAAATTTTCTCTAAGAAAGTTGATTTTCTAAAACGGACCATCTTAATACGAGTTTGACCGAACACGCTTTCCGCTATCTTAATTTATTCCGTTGCGCGACTCTATAACGGTACCGATTGTTCCGACAATTGGTATCAGAGCTTGCTTTGATATTCTTTCAAACTTTTGCGAAAATGGCCGGTCATCAAACTCAAGTGTACACCGAAGGTGCTTCCATCAACAGACCACCTCTTTTTACTAGTGATAACTATGCATTCTGGAAAGTCAGAATGGAAATCTTTATGGGGTCTGTTGACAGAGGCATCTAGGAAGCTGTACAAAATGGTCCTTCTATTCTAAAAAGCACTGTTGATGGTGTAGAAGTAGAAAAACCATACTTTAACTGGACTGCTGAAGAAAATAGACGAGCTTAGTTTGACATTAAGGCTCCTAACATCATTTCATCTGCTGTGGTACTTGATGAATTTTATAGAATTTCAGTGTGTAAGACAACACAGGAGATGTGGGAGGTCCTCAGAGTCACACATAAGGGTACAAATGACGTGAAATGTGCAAGGAAGAACACACTCATCCAAGAGTATGAGATGTTCAGAATGCAACCTGGAGAAACAATCTTTGATGTCCAGAAGCGTTTCACTCACATTGTGAACCACTTGACAGGTTTGGGTAAGACTTTTGACACTGATGAATTGAATGTGAAAATATTGAAATCATTGGACAGGTCTTGGCAACCAAAGGTGATTGCCATCTCGAAGTCTCAAAACCTTACTCAGATGTCAATGGCGATTCTCTTTGGGAAGCTTCGTAAGCATGAGCTTGAGTTGAGAAGATTAACTACAGAAGAGGATCAAGGAAAAAGAAAGACACTTGCCTTCAAGTCTGAAATCTCAAAAGGAAAAAGTTCTAAAAGAATTGAGGATGATGATTCCGATGACGATGACCAAAAACATGAGCCTTATGATTAATAAGTTTGCTAAATTTATGAGAGCAAAAGGAAAAGACAAATACCATAGAGAAAGGAAAGATAATCAAGGATCTCCATCAAGCGTAAAATGTTATGGATGTGGAGAAAGAGGACATGTGAAGACTGACTGTCCTAAGAATAGGAAAAGTGAAGAAAAGAAGGAAAGAAAGTTTCGAAAGAAGAAGAAAGCTTGCATAGCTTGGGAAGAAAATGCTTCTAGTTCTTCAAGCTCAAGCGATTAAGATGAAGAAGCTAATATGTGCTTAATGGAAGACTCAGAAGATGCTGGAAGCCAAGTAAGTGATTCTAGCTTAGAGTCAAGTGATGAATTTGATTTACAAAAGGCATTTCTTGATTTGCTAAATGAATCTGAAAAACTTGATGCTGCTCATAAAGAATTAAAGAAAGAGCATAATGAATTGAAATTGAAGTATGAAAAAGTCCTAGATGACGAAGTGGTTTTGAGAAACAAAGTTAATAATCTAGAAACTAAATTATCTGAATCTAATGCTAGTGTACAACCTATTGAATGTCTATCTTGTAAGAGTCATATGTTTGATATTGACATTCTTGAGAACGTACTTTCAAAGGCAACCAAGCCTAACTCACATGCTAAAACAAACTTTAAAAGAAACAATGCTAGAAATGGAAACATGCATCAACACAAAAAGTCTAAAGTGAAAAGAACTCGTAGAGTTTGGGTAGAAAAAGGGACTTTTGTGAAAAATAAAGTGCATGAGGTTTGTTGTTTTTACTAGATGAAACATGGTCATACCTCAAACAAGTGTAACATTAAACACTTTGGTATTCCAAATGGTAAATATGCATGGGTCAAAGTTGTGAAATGATGTATGTTTGTATGAACTAACCCCAAGGACCCATAATAAGATTGGGGACCTAAATTCTTGCTCAATTTGTTTTGTAGGAACCTACTAAGTCTAAGAAGTCACTGTGGTATCTTGACAGTAGTTGTTCAAGACACATGACCGGTGACAAGAAAAGGTTCATATCTTTTGAGAAGAAAAAGCAAGGATTTGTGACTTATGGGGATAACAACAAAGGTAGAATCATTGGAATAGGAGACATTGGAGGAGGAAACACATTGACAATAAAGGATGTGTTATTTGTTGAAGGTCTCAAACATAACCTCCTAAGCATAAGCCAATTATGTGACAAGGGTCTCAAGGTAACTTTTGAAAGTGATAAGTGCACTGTATGCTTAAAAAATTCTATTGATATTGCTTTTGTTAGGTGTTAGGCATAATAACATTTACTTGATTGATATTGAAAGTGCATCTAGTCATAGTATAACATGTTTAGTTGCTAAAGAGGAAAATCCTTGGCTATGGCATAAAAGAGCTGCACATATTCATATGCAACATTTGAATAAATTGATTTCAAAAGATCTTGTGATTGGTTTGCCTAAATTAAAGTTTGAGAAAGACAAAATATGCTCTACATGTCAAAAAGGAAAACAAACCAAATCCTCATTTTCATCTAAAAGCATGATTTCAACATCAAAACCTTTAGAACGTTTTCATATGGACTTGTTTGGTCCACTAGAATTAAAAGTTTTGGTGGAAACTATTATGCTCTTGTAATTGTTGATGATTACACTAGGTTTACTTGGACATTCTTCTTAACCTTGAAAAGTGAAGCTTTTAAAGCATTCAAATCTTTTGCAAAACGTGTTTAAAATGAAAAGGATTTGAAAATCAAAACTGAGAAGTGATCACGATGGTGAATTTGAAAATGAATCCTTTGAAAAGTTTTTTGAAGAACATGGAATTGCTCACAATTTTTCTGCACCAAGAACTCCCCAACAAAATGGTGTTGTGGAAAGGAAAAATAGATCACTAGAAGAATTAGCTAAGACTCTTTTAAATGAATCTAATGTACCAAAATACTTTTGGGCTGATGTCGTTAGTACTGCTTGTTATGTGTTCAATAGGACGCTTATTAGGCCTATTCTTAAGCTAACTCCCTATGAACTGTTTAACGGTAGAAAACTAAATGTGTCTCATTTGAAAATCTTTGGATGCAAATGCTTTGTATTGAATAATGGTAAAGATAATCTAGGTAAATTTTATGCTAAATCTGATGAAGCAATCGTCTTAGGTTATTCGTGAACTAGCAAAGCATATAGGGTGTTTAATAGAAGAACCTTGATAATTGAAGAATCAATGCATGTTGTCTTCCATGAAATTGTGGACCTTGAGGTGAACCCTCTAGAGTCAAATAAACCAGTTGCAGGTGATGAGGATTATTTGAGGGAAGCTCTTGAAGAGATGTATCTAAATGAAAACTATCCTTCAAGTGGTTGATCCTAAAAGCTATCAACAACCAAGAGGACTTTCTCTGGACAACATCATTGGAGATATATCAAAAGGGGTAACTACTAGACACAATCTTAATAATTTCTGCTTAACAGTAGCTTTTGTGTCTCAAATAGATTCTAAGAACATAAAAGAAGCTCTTCAAGATGATAAATGGTGCGTTGCTATGCAAGAAGAACTGAATCAATTTGAAAGGAATGATGTTTGGGAACTCATTCCTAAACAAGATGATTCTCAAATCATTGGAACAAAGTGGGTATTTAGAAACAAGCTTGATGAAGATGGAAACATCACAAAGAATAAAGCAAGGCTAGTTGCAAAGGGCTACTGTCAAGAAGAAGGTATAGACTATGATGAAACTTATGCCCCGGTAGCCAGGTTAGAAGCAATTAGTTTGTTACTTGCTTATGCATTTTTGATGAAGTTTAAATTGTATCAAATGGATGTGAAAAGTGCATTTTTGAATGGTTTCATAAAAGAAGAGGTTTATGTTAGTCAACCTCCTGGTTTTGAGGATTTTAAATATCCTGATCATGTTTATAAATTGAAAAAGGCCTTGTATGGTCTTAAACAGGCACCTAGGTCTTGGTATGAAAGACTTAGTACCTTCTTGATTGAGAACAATTTCTATAGAGGAAAGGTTGATTCAACCTTGTTTATTAAGAAAGTAGGAAAACACATATTGATTGTTCAAGTGTACGTAGATGATATTATTTTTGGGTCTACAGATGATTCATTGTGTGAAGGATTTGCACATATAATGCAAGGTGACTTTGAGATGTCTATGATGGGTGAGCTGAATTTCTTTTTAGGACTGCAAATAAAGCAAATGGATGGGGGAACCTTTGTCTCCCAAACTAAATATTGTAGAGAAGTACTTAAGAAGTTTTGTATGGATACTTGTAAAGAAGCCAACACACCAATGGCCACCTCCTGCTATTTAGATAAGGATGAATCTGGTGAAGGAGTAAATGAAACCATGTTTAGAGGAACGATATGATCTTTACTGTATATAACTACTAGTAGACCAGACATTATGCAAAGTGTATATGTATCTGCTAGGTACCAAGCTAATCCTAAGGAATCTCATTCAATTGTTGTTAAAAGAATTTTGAAATGCCTTAAAGGAACCACATCTTTTGGACTTTGGTATCCCTCTGATTCTTCACCTAGTTTAATAGGTTATTCTGATGCAGATTATGGTGGCTGTAAAATTGATAGGAAAAGTACTAGTGGAACTTGTCATTTTCTGGGCTGTTCTTTAGTGTCTTGGCACTTAAAGAAACAAGCTTGTGTAGCCTTGTCTACCACTGAAGTTGAATACATTGCTGCTGGCAATTGTTGTGCCCAAATTTTATGGATGAAACATCAATGGAGGACTTTGATATCTTCCTTGATCACATTCCTCTAAAATGTGATAACACTAGTGCTATCAACCTCACCAAGAACCCCATAATGCACTCAAGAACTAAGGACATTGAGATTAGACATCATTTCTTAAGAGATCATGTTCAAAAAGGAGACTGCCAAATTGAATACATTGACACTTTACATCAATTAGCTTATATCTTTACAAAAGCACTGCCTAAAGATAGATTCTACGAGCTTAGAAGAGAGTTAGGAGTGTTAGATATGTCTCACAATTAAGATTTTTGAAATATTAGCATTTTTCGAAAACTTCGCGCTTTTAATCGATTATCCTAAGCTCATAATCGATTATTCTTGGCTTTTGAGAAAGTCTCTAATCGCAGACAATCGATTATCTCATGACATAATCGATTATCCTTACTCAAACCCAAACCTGGGTATTCAAGAAACAATAATTGATTATCTTCATCAGTAATCGATTATCATTAAATTTCTAGAAAGTGACTTTTGAGCAGATAATCGATTATCACTTACAATAATCGATTATCACGCGACCAGTTTCAAAAATATAGTCGTTGCAGAGAATCATATAGGCTAGAAACGGCTCAAAACGGCTAGTTTCTTGACTTTCCTTATAAATAGCCCCCTATAATCGATTAATGGTCACTCTTTTGCACCCAGAACTTTGCTCAACTCTATTCTGAACCAGTTTTCTTCATTTCTCTCCCAAGTTTCCCTTTGTCTACTTCTTTCATGGCTGACTCAAGAAGAAACCGAAGGAGGACTGCTGGTGCTTCTTCCTCTCCTTCCCGAAATGTTCATCCTGCTTCCATCGAAGGTTGGATTTCAGACGAGGAAAAGCATGGTGAATATGTGCATTTCTGGCAAGAACGACGAATCATGGCGGTAAAGTACATACGCCTTGATTTTTATCGATTTTATGTCTTTCAATTTCCAGATTTGATTCGTGCTCAAGGACTTATTAATCTCGTGGAGCAAAAGGGGTGCATCTACCCCGATCTCATCTGTGTCTTCTACTTTAATTTGCGTTATCGTGACGGCATCATAACCACAAAAGTGAAAGAAGTTTCAATCATTTTGGATGATGACGTCTGGACGACTGTTGCTCAACTAACCATGTGGGATGATGCTGTCAAAGTCCATCTTGGCGTCCCGGACTTCAATCATCTCCTCGCCTTTCAATCCTTCTTGCGCCATCCTGAACAACAAATCAACCGTCGACAGCTGCTAGTTGGTGGATTCAAGGTTGTAGAAAGGATGATCCACTACTTAATTGTGTGGCTTCTATGTCCTCGTGCCACTAACCATGCTCAATGTTCGGAGCAAGATCTTCTACTATTATATGGGATTTTAAATCACATCCACATTGATTGGCCAGCACTCATCTCCGACCCCATGGTAAAGGCCAAGAAATATAATTCTTATCATTTTCCATATGCACTTCTCATCTCTCGAATTTTAGAATACAAAGGTGTAACTGTGGAAGGCGAACTCACTTACGCCATTCAAGCAATTAGAACTGAGATTGGTGAGACAACATTTCGCCAAATGGGATTTGTTGCTCGTGGCCGCGTGATCATTCACAAGGATGATGATCACCAAGAAGATGAAAATGACGACATGGACGCCGATATGGCTGACCCAGTCCAAGCTACTGCTCCTGCTGATGTTGGACCTTCTCAAATGCCTTCCTCTTCATCACTAACTATGGAGGAGCATTTTGCAAACCTGTCTAAACAACTAGAGGATATGCATCTCTTTCAACAAACTCACTTTGAACAGATATATGAGTGGCAACTAAATCATGAAGAATTTGTGATCAACCAATTCAATGACCTTGATACTCGTCTTGGAAACATTGAAAATCACTTTAATCTTCAACCTCCAGAAAGACCACCTAGTCCTGAATTTTAGATTTAGGATTTTATGTTAGTTTTCTTCAATGTTTGTTTGTCTTGAATTCCTATGATGTTTTATCATGTTCATGTCTTGCTTTATGTGCACTTGTAATGTTTGTTGTTTTCTTGAATAAAATGATCTCTTGTTTTAGTGCATACATTGTTTAATTGAGGGGGAGATCATATTCAAGGGGAGCATTTTCATCTATTTGCTTATGATAAAAAAGGGGGAGAAGTAGTGCAGTTACGACTAAATTTTCTTGTTGTCTTTTAGCTTGTATTTTTTGCAGACTAACCAAAGTTGCTTTTAAACAAGTATTTTTTATCATCATCAAAAAGGGGGAGATTGTTACCAATGAGGAAGCATTGGTAAATTGAAGATAAATGGTTTTGATGATGCTGCAAGAAGATAGACTTAAAGAAGCTGCCATAATTGTTGTAAAAGCACTTTGTAGAATATAAATGTATTAGGAAAGTCTTTGAATATGTAAAACTTAGAAAATCTCGTATCTTTAGTTAAGTTACGCATTTAATCGATTATGAGAAGCTACAATCGATTATCCTGAGCACTCTTGAAAAAGCATTTCGCTCTGGAATAATCGATTATTCCTTCAAATAATCAATTATCAACTGGTCCTCTTGAGAATTGCCAAAGTCTCTGGAATAATCGATTGTTCCTCAGGATAATCGATTATCACTTTTTGAAAAACCCTGTAACGGACTCAGATAATCGATTATCACTAACAATAATCGATTATCAATGGCAGTTGTAATCTATCTCTTCAAACTCAGACCAGTTGCCTATATAAGGTTGTTCCAAAACCCTTAGAGGGTTAACTCTGAGCTTTTTGAGAATACAGTGTGATCTGAGGAAGTTCCAAAAAGCTAGTTCATTGCATTGCCTGGTCTCGTGAATAGGAGAAGCTCGCGCTTTGTGGGTCAAAGGTCGGAGCGGTTCTCTTCGAGTTGGCAACGCTGCTGTTCTTCTAGTTCGTTGGTCGAAAGAAGACTGTTTCTGCACTGTTCCGCTTCGTTGGTCGAAGGAAAGTGTAGATTGATCGCTTCCGGTTCGTTGGTCAAAGGAAGAATCCTTCCGGTTCGTTCGTCGAAGGAAGGTTTTATATTACTGTTTCATTCACTTTATTGTAAATCTGTGAAACTGATTTTAGTGAAAACGTTAATCACTTTTTATAGTGATTAACAACTGGACGTAGATTCTTTTGAATCCAACCAGGATAAAAATTTTCGGTTGAATTTTTCTACTCCCTACACTCTTTACATTTTATGCTCATAAACTGTTTGATAAATTTTCTCTAAGAAAATTGATTTTCTAAAACGGACCATCTTAGTACGAGTTTGACCGAACACACTTTCCGCTATCTTAATTTATTTCGCTGCGCGACTCTATAACGGTACCGATTGTTCCGACATATGCATGCTTTGTTTAACTCATTCAATTGCATAATCATTGATTTTGTCGATATGGACACATACGGGGAAATCTAGAACTGGGAAATTCTCCCGGAAGTAATATTACCTAGACACAGGAATAGGAGGATCGGTTGGCTTTAAGCTTCTGTGCGAATGTAGTGCATGATTAATTGCTAGGGGACAAGACATTGTGAACTAGTGATTATGATTAGGCTTTCTTCACCGAGACATCGGGTTTAAGGTAAATTAGAAAGTGGCATTAACATTAATGAAGAAAGATGAATTCATATATGCATGAGAGTAAATTAGGTGAAATCCAAACCCAACAACAATATCATCAACTTCATCCATTCATTCTTGTGTTTAGCCTCAATTGATCAAATTGCATTCATGTTTATTTTTATTGCATTTGCATTCAAAACCCACAAAATTTGTTCTTTAGAGTCTTAATTAGTTGAGTAATCACATAACTGTTTAGTGTCGTGAGTCTCTTGGGAAACGATACTTGGTCTTACTATTTAGGTTTAATAGGTTCGGAGGTCCTTATATTTGCAGGTTTGTTTCAATTGGGTCCTCCAATTTTGAAAGTGATCAATTGAGTCCCTAATTTGGTCAATCTGATTCAATAATAGGATCGTCGTTAAATAGAGTTAACGATGTTAACTTTGTTATGAAGTGGCAAGCTGAGACATCAGGTGGCATCCTTTTGAGCTGTATAGGTGGATTTATATCATTTTTATATTATTCACAAATAAAATAAAAACTAAATGAATTTTCGTGGTTTAATTATAAATCATTAAACCAAACCAAAACAATGTTTCCCGACCCCCTGCCTTAGGTCACGATGCTATTCGCTATCAGGACCGCCGGCGACGACGCCGGTTACCACCAGGGCTTCTCCCAGTGCCCCGCTTCACTTCGGGCAAAGCACTCCTGCACCAGCGTCCACAACCGTCGCGACCCCTCGAGATCTCCAGTCGAGCGACCGTTGCGCGACCACGCTCCGTCAAGCTAGGACTGCCACCGGCGATGACGGTCACCATAGGAGGAAGATTTACCAGCGTCAACGCGACCTTCTCCTTCTTCGCTCTTCTCCGCCATCACCGCGTCGCCGCCACTATCGAGCCTGCCGCCAGCGTTGCCTAGAGCCAATGGCGCTTCCTAAAGCCAGTTGTACTGCTCCCTTCTTCGTTATCTGTGAGACGGGTCCTCCCTCCAACTTGGGGCACGCTGTTCTGCCTTCCACCTTGAGACAGCCACCACCAGAGGTTCTGCCAGCGTCTCCGTTGGACCCTACTCGCGCCGGTGCAGCCCCTAACCACCGTCGCCGGCGTGCACCACTCTCTCTCTCTCCCTCTTTCTCTTCTTCGCTTGCAAGGAGGAAATCCCTTTCCCCTTTATTTTTCACACGACACTGCCATAACCTAACTCCGACAGTTGCCCTCCTTCGTTTGAAATTAGAACTTGCTGCCGACAATTGTTCCCATACCCTCTGATATCTATTTTCTGTTTTGGGCGTTAGGATGAATTTATGTGATGGGAAACATGGTTGAGGTTAGGAGCCGAGTGAATTCTTCTCTGTTTTTCAGGTGTTGAACATGATGGAGGAGAGAATGAAAGATGAATTGATATTGAGGGAGGTGTTTTTCTTCGTGGGTAAGAAATGGTTGTGGTGAGAATAGAGAGGAATCAACTTTTGTGTGTGAAAGATGATTATCCAATGTTTTTCTGTCTCCGTGAAAAAAATGAAGATGGCTTTGGGGTTTTTGATAGTTGGAAGATGAAGTTGAAGTTGGGGTCAGGTAGCTCGTGTCTTCAAAGTTGGGCAAATCTGCGAAATTGGGGAAACACTGTTTTGGTTTGGTTTAATGATTTATAATTAAATCACGAAAATTCATTTAGCTTTCATTTAGCTTTTATTTTATTTGTGAATAATATAAAAATGTTATAAATCCACCTATACAGCTCAAAAGAATGCCATCTGGATGCCTTAGCTTGTCACTTCATAACAAAATTAACATCGTTAAATCCATTTAACGACGATCCTATTATTGAATCAGATTGACCAAATTAGGGACTCAATTGATCACTTTCAAAATTGGAGGACCCAATTGAAACAAAGTCGCAAATATAGGGATCTCCGAATGTATTAAACCCACTATTTATTATTACTTGATACGATTCGGTACACTTGTCGATGTATTAACAAGTTTTCGACTCCGTTTTCGGGGATTAAAAATTTGTTTATCAAGTTTTTGGCGTCGTTGCCGGGGACTCGTGGTATAACTATTCTATTTGTGTGATTCTTAACCGATTAGACTTTATCTTTAATTTTTATCTTTTTATTTCTTTATATCTTTTTATCTTTTCATCTTTCTATCTTTCTATCTTTTCATCTTTCTATCTTTTCATCTTTCTATCTTCTTATCTTTTATTTTTTATCTTTAATTTTTTATCCTTTTATCTTTTTATCTTTTTATCTTTCTATCTTTTCATCCTTTTATCTTTTTTCTCTTTTTTATCTTTTTATTTTTTTTAATTTTATTTTTTCATCCTTTTATCTTTTTCTCTTTTTATTTTTTTTTATCTTTTTATCTTTTTATTTTCTTTTTATCTTCTTATCTTTTTACTTTTTTTCTCTTTTATTTTTTTCTCATTTTATCTTTTTCTCTTTTTATTTTTTTTATCTTTTTAGTTTTTTTTATCTTTTTATTTTTTCCTTTTTATATGTTTATCTTTTTATTTTTTATTTTTTTTATTTTTTTATCTTTTTATTTTTTTTAGCTTTTGACCTTTTTGTTTTATTTTTTTTTCTTTCTATCTTTCTATCTTTTTATCTTTCTATCTCTTCATTTTTTTTCTTTTTAATTTTTTATCTGTTTGTGCTAATTGGGTGCTCTAGTGCAGTGTTCTTTTGTGTTTGCAGGATAAAATTCGAAAATCTGTACTAGGAGCACAAGATCATCAAAAGAAGAAGCACACATTTACTGATGGATGCTAGGTGATTGAGTATCTACTGAAGGATACTATGCTATTAGACACTTACTTATGAGTGTTGATGAAAAGGATTTGCATCTACTGATGGATACTAAGTGATTGAGTATCTACTAAAGGATACTATGTTATCAGACACTTACTGATGAGTGTTGATGAAAAGGATTTGCATCTACTGATGGATGTTAGTGGAAAAGTATCTACTAAAGGATATTATGTTTGTATACACCTACTGATGGGTGTTGGTGATAAAGATATGCATCTAGTGAAGGATTTTGGGTCAGGCTCGTGACGTTAAACAAGCGCTACCTGGGAGGCATCCCAGTTTTCTAAACTTGTCTTTTTATTTTTGTGAACTTTAATTTGCTTTTGTTTCTAGAATAGGTTATGATGTACTTGGCTTAAAATTTAATCTGTTGTGCAATGGTTTGGTATGATGTGATAAATTGTTGTTTGTGTTGAGCAATATTCTTGTGTTTGCTCTATTGTTCTATGATGCATGTTGAGTTAATGATTGTTGATGCTTTTTAAGCATAGATGGTGGTTGCTCAAAGTATTGTTAAAAACAGATGCATGATTTCAATTGTGATTAATATGCTGGGTAGGATGTTTATCAAATTGTGGAACTTGAGTTAACCTGTGAGAGATTAGGCTCCAGAGTTTTTGATTGATTGAGTGCTATTGCTTTGGAAGCATGATTGATTTTGCCTAATTTTCTATGATTGAACCACTTGCTTGCTTGTTACAAATGATCAAGACCATGTTTTTCTTCTCCCTTAGAGCCAATGTTTATAGGTAAACCCAATAAAGATCAATGTTTTCTCTAACCTTTGCACCTTGAGCCTAAATTTGAAACGTGGAAAAACCCTTTTTGAAATCCTTACCTTGAGTTAAGTAGAGTATGTTTTTGTGGTAATGGAGAATGGTTCAAGTTTGGGGTGGTGAGAAACCGAAAAGAACTTTGTGAAATTCATTAAAAAGCATTGGGCAAAAGCAAAAAGCAAAAGAGAAGAAAAGAAAGAAAAGAAAAGGTTGAGCTCAATGAAAGAAAAGTTGGGAATAAGTTGAAGATTTGGTTTCTCACATAAAAGGAGAAAGAGAGTTAATTGTTAATATGAATGAATGAATTGTGCACTCTCTTAACTCAAGGAATTTTGTTGTCTAGAAAAACCAATTTTCTTCTTAGCCTAGCCTCAATACAAGCCTTGAAAAGTCCTTGTGATGATAACTTGCTTGTAAGTGTGTTTGATATATGGTTAAATGAAAGGCAAAGTTGATTCATGTGACATTGTGATGGTAGAGTGTAAGAGTGTCACCTCATTATACACCTTTGAGTTGAGTGAAACACTTTTGAGTGCTTGAGTGAAACACTATCTTTGGTGAGGAATAGTTCCATGCACTTTATGATAACATTCTTGCTTGGTTGTTGATTATTCATGAGGTTTGCATCTGTTGTGTATGTCTTGATTATCTGAGCACCATAGTTGAAGCTTGATTGGCTAAAGCATCATTATATCTTGATTAATCTTTCTATAATGAGTAAACATGAGTGATTTACTTGTCCTAGAGGAAAATGCTTTTTGGTGTGCTAAACCATTGTACAATGATTATTTTGTTGAAGCCAAGTTACATTCTGCTTGAGGACAAGCAAAGTTTCAAGTTTGGGGTTGTGATAACGGTTGAAAAACCGTTATTTTTATACTTAATTTTGATATTAAAAACACCCTTTATGACTTAGAAAATAGCTTGAAATCATGCTTTTGTTTAAGTTTTGGAAATAAGAGAGTTGGATGGGTTTTATGCTTGGTTTTCCTTGTTTTGACAACAATTAAGATGAACTGGATGAAAGAAGTTGAAGTAGCAAGGAGTTGGAACCCAGAAAAGACAGAAACAGTACCATACCGAACGGTAGGATGCGGGAGAATCCAAACCGAACGGTTAAGAACCCAGACTGAATGGTTACTGAGACTGACCAACGGTCAGATAGAGGAGAAGACAGAGACCGAACGGTTCATAATAGAGACCGAACGGTGTGAAGGTGGTGGAACTAGGCCGAATGGTGTGAGCAAGAAAGACAACTACCGAACGGTGTAACTGAGGACCAAACGGCTGTAGAAAAACATAGGCAAAAGTGTAAGACCAAGTGGTAGAAGTCATGCCGAACGGTCAACAGTGTAAAACCGATCGGTCAAAAGTGAAAACGAACGGTCATGCGTCATTTGAGTGTCGCAGCTACCGCTGAGCGTCAAAAGTGTCGCTGAGCGCCAACTCCTTTGAGGTAGATTTGGAGATGGTGATGGCTCTCCTCTTCTCTTTCTAGGGTTTTTCTATCTCTTCCATTCTTTCATTCCAGTGTTCATCTAGTTCTTCCATGACGATGGAGAACTAAACATTATTTGTTGTTGGGAAAGATGTAACCTCTTAAACTCCCATGTATTGAATTGATTCTTGATTATATATGCTTTACTTGATTAATTGTTAGGGTTTGTCCTCTTTACTCTATGCATGCATTGTTTAACTCATTCAATTGCATGATCATTGATTTTGTCGATATGGACACATACGGGGAAATCTAGAACTTGGGAAATTCTCCTGAAAGCAATATTACTTAGACATAGGAATAGGAGGATCGGTTTCCTTTAAGCTTCTGTGCGAATGTAATGCATGATTAATTGATAGGGAGACAAGACATTGTGAACTATTGATTATGATTAGGCTTTCTTCACCGAGACATCGGGTTTAAGGTAAATTAGAAAGTGACATTAACATTAATGAAGAAAGATGAATTCATATATGCATGAGAGTAAATTAGGTGAAATCTAAACCCAACAACAATATCATTAACTTCATCCATTCATTCTTGTGTTTAGCCTCAATTGATCAAATTGTATTCATGTTATTTTTATTGCATTTGCATTCAAAACCCACAAAATTTGTTCTTTAGAGTCTTAATTAGTTGAGTAATCACATAATTGTTTAGTGTCGTGAGTCTCTTGGGAAACGATACTTGGTCTTACCATTTATTATTACTTGATACGATTCGGTATACTTTTCGATGTACTAACAAGTTTTGACTCCGTTTTCGGGGATTAAAAATTTATTTATCACTGATTTGTTAGCATAAAGCTAAAGAGCAGAAATTTTGATGATGTCTCAAAGTAAGGTATCAAGTGCTCTTATTGTAGGAAGATCTTCATGAAGACTTGTTTTTATATTAAAGCTTTTATAATTTAGTAGATTTATGTATAGGATGTGGTTTATATTTGATTATATATATTGTTTGTCTTAGGTTGTGTTCAAATTTATTTTGAATCAGAAAACGTCATTTTATACTCAAGATAATTGATTATGAATTTATAATAATCGACTATCAGTAATCCATTATGACTTGCCATAATTGATTATAATGAGCAATTATGAGAATTTTTAAGCAAGCTTTTTTTTACAGTTGTGCATTCATTAAATGCATAGTTAATTACCATAATTGGATAATTGATTATCACACGTTAATTAGTTGACAACGGATGTTTGGAGGTATCCTTGAGTGAGATCTCTGTAAATTAGATTGAGACTCTCACTCTAAAATACAAAAATACAAAATACGAAATAAGTGTATTTTGAAAAATCTTATCTGCAGTGTGATAACGGTTGAAATTCCATTATTTTTATACTTAATTTTGATATTAAAAACACCCTTTACGACTTAGAAACTAGCTTGAAATCATGCTTTTGCTTAAGTTGTGAGAATAAGATAGTTGAACGTGGTATTATTGCTTTTATTCTTGGTTTTCCTTGTTTTGACAGGAATTAAGATGAATTGGATGAAGAAGTTGAAGTAGCAAGTAGTTGGAGTCAGGAAAGGCTGGAAAAGTAGCACATAGAAGAATCGCATATAGCGTTGAGAGTCATTTTGGGGCGCTCAGCGCCAATTTCTTCTGTCTCACGCCGAGCGCCACTGCTGAGCAACAAGTTCTTCTGTCTCACGCCTGAGCGCCACCGTTGAGCGTCAGTTTAATGCCGCAACCACCGCTAGGTGCCCTTTTGGGGCGCTGAGCGCCAATGACGTGGGCTTAGACCTATTTTCTGTTATTTTTATGAACTATTTAAGGTTTTGGACAACCTAGAGACTATATCTTTTTTACAGAAAGAGGTGCAGAAATACTCCTTTCATTCCTCGGAGGCGGATTTTGGATGCGGAAGTTCCGATCTTCAAATTTTAGGGTTTTATCTTTCATTCTTTTCCATATTTTCATATAGTTTCACCATGTCTATGGTGAACTAAACCTCCACTGTTTTTGGGGAAACGATATCATCCTTTGAAACTCTCATGTATTGAATTGATTTATATTATAAATGCTTTACTTCATTAATTGTTAGGGTTTTTCCTCTACGTTGTATGCATGCTTTGTTTAACTCATTCAATTGCATGATTAATGATGTTGTCGATATGGAAACATATGGGGAAATCTAGAACTGTGGAAATTCTCCCAAAAGCAATATTACCTAGACATAGGGATAGTAGGGTTGGTTGCCTGTAAGCTTCTGTGCGAATGTAATGCATAATTAATTGTTGGGGATACAAGACATTGTGATCTAGTAATTAAGAGTAGGCTTTCTTCACCGAGACATCGGGTTTAAGGTAAATTAGAAAGTGGCATTAACATTAATGAAAAAGATGAATTCATAAATACATGAGAGTGGATAGGATAAGTCGAAAACCCAAACAACATAATCATTCCATATTTTATACACCGATCACCTTTGCATTCTTCAAGTCAATATATCAATACTTGCATTCATATTTATTTTCTGCATTATAAACACCATGATTTTGTTTACAAGTCTTAATTAATCAAGAAACCACATGAATGTCTAGGCCGTGAGTCTCTTGGGAAACGATACTTGGTCTTACCATTTATTATTACTTGATACGATTCGATACACTTGCCGGAGTCTTAACAAATTTTTGGCACCGTTGCCGGGGATCAAAAATTTTTTTTAACAAGTTTTTGGCGCCGCTGCCGGGGACTCGTGGTTTAACTATTCTATTCGTGTGATTATTGATTAGCTTTGACTTGATTTTTTTATTTTAGTGTATTTTTGTTTTGTTTTGTTTTAAAAGTGCTTTTTAGGGTTTTGTTGTCTTGTGTATGCAAGGTATAATTCGAACTAGAAGCAAGAAAACCTCGCAACCTCTTCTTGAAGGATTGGACGAGAGTAGAAAGAGAAGGAGAATCCGAACATCTACAGAATTATTTCCTTCTCTGGAGACACTTTTACAACCCTCACCACAAGAATCTGACCAGTGTACTAAAGAAATGGCTGGAGAAAATAATGACAGACGCACTCTGGCGGATTACACCACTGTTGTTGGCCCTCATCACTTTAACAGCACTGCAAGGCCGAGGGTCAATGCTACAAATATGGAGGTGAAACCGAAGTTGATACAATTGGTGAAGAGCAACCAATTTAATGAACTATCTCATGAAAGTCTATATGAACATCTGACCACATTCAACGAGATTTGCAACACTGTGAAGATCAATGGTGTGCCGAATGACGCTATAAAGCTTAGTTTGTTTCTTTTCTCATTGGGAGGAAATGCTAAGCTATGGTTGAATTCTTTCCTGAAGGATAGCTTTACTGAATGGGAAGCTGTGCTTTCAAAGTTTCTGAACAAGTACTTCCCACAGTCAAAAATCGACAAGGGTAAGCAAGAAATTTCTTCTATCAGGCAAGGCATGGAGGAGACGTTAGGTCAAGCATGGGATAGATACAAGAGTTTGTTGAGGAAGACGCCCACGCATGGCTTTGATGAAGCAACAGTAGTCATTCTTTTCCTTGGAGGTCTAGGTTCACAAACCAAATTGATGCTAGATGCCTCAGTTGGAGGTAATATTAAGTGTAAGATTCTAGAGGAAGCTTTTGAATTGATTGACAACATGGCTACTAATGATAACGAGATGCATAGTGAAAGAGGAGCTCCACCTCAACAGAAGGGAGTTCTACAATTACAATCTCAAGATGCCTTTCTTGCACAAAATAAAATTATAACTCAACAGTTGGAGAATTTGACGAAGACACTCGCTCAGTTGCCAAAGGAGCTGAAGAACATTTCACAGGTTCAACAACAACTCTGTGAATTATGTGGTGGTGATCATATCAATGGTCAATGTGCTTTTCCAGTGGAGGCCCAAGAAGATGTCAATTATATGGGATATTAATTCTAATACCGCCAAGGAAACTTCAACCAAGGGTGGAAACCTCACCCAAGCATGGGTCAAGGTCAAAATGGACAAGCTGGACAAGCAGGACAATTTAATATACCACAGCAGCAACCATCACTATGGAAACAAGTATCTACGCTAAATGAGCTATCACTAAGCTAGAAGACACTCTTCAGCAATTTATGCAAGTGACTATCTCAAATCACAACAGCACTGAAGCTGCTATAAGAAATTTGGAGATGCAGGTCGGCCAACTGGCCAAGAAGATGGAAGACAAAGCAAAAAAGAAATTTGGGGCTAACACTGAGGTTAACCCTAAGGAAGAGTGTAAAACTATTGCGAGCATAGATGATGAGAGGGTGGAAGAGAGCAAAGAAAGAGTTGAGTTAGAAAAAAGAGAAGAAAGAAAAGCGAGAATATGTGAGGTTGAAACGAAAAAGAAAGAAAAGAAGAAGGGAGAGAAAATTTTTGAGAAAGTTGAAAAAGTTCTTCCTTATCCTAAGGGGCGTGTAAAAATAGATAAAGAGAGACAATATGAGCGTTTTAAGGAGATCTTCAGGAAATTGGAGATTACTATATCTTTGACCGAAGCACTGCAGCAATTTCCTACTTATGTGAACCACATGAAGCAATTCCTCACAAAAAAGAGATATTTAGATGAGGAGACTATGGATGAACAGGGAGATTGCGGTGTTATTTTGGAGAAACCAGTTCCTCCAAAAGTGAAAGATCTAGGAAGTTTTACTATTCCTTACGTCATTGGGAAGGTGAATATAAGGAAAGCCTTAATTGATTTAGGGTCAAGCATTAATTTGATGCCCTTATCTCTGTTCGAAAGGATTGGTGATCTTGAAGTCAAGCCAACAAAGGCAACTTTTCTTATGGCGGATGGGTCTTCCAAGAAACTAGCTTGAGGACAAGCAAAGTTTTAAGTTTGGGATTGTGATAACGGTTGAAATACCGTTATTTTTATACTTAATTTTGATATTAAAAACACCCTTTATGACTTAAAAACTAGCTTGAAATCATGTTTTTGCTTAAGTTGTGAGAATAAGAGAGTTGAAGGTGGTATTATTGGTTTTATGCTTGGTTTTCCTTGTTTTGACAAGAATTAAGATGAATTGGATGACGAAGTTGAAGTAGCAAGGAGTCAGAGTCAGGAAAGGCTGGAAAAGTAGCACATAGAAGAATCGCAGATATCGCTGAGCGTCATTTTGGGGTGCTGAGCGCCAATTTCTTCTGTCTCACACCAAGCGCCACCACTAAGCGCCAAGTTCTTCTGTCTCACGCCTTAGCGCCACCAATGAGCGTCAGTGTAGTGTCGCAACCACCGCTGGGTGCCCTTTTGGGACGCTGAGCGCCGACGACGTGGGCTTGGACTTGTTTTCTGTTATTGTTATGAACTATTTAAGGTTTTGGACGACATAGAGACTGTATCTTTTTGACAGAAAGAGGCGCAGAAACACTCCTTTCATCCCTCGGAGGCGGATTTTGGGTGCGGAAGCTCCGATCTTCATTCTTTTCCATATTTTCATCTAGTTTCACCATGCCTATGGTGAACTAAACCTCCATTGTTGTTGGGGAAACGACGTAATCCTTTTGAAACTCTTATGTATTGAATTGATTTATATTATAAATGTTTTACTTCATTAATTGTTAAGGTTTTTCCTCTACATTCTATGCATGTTTTGTTTAACTCATTCAATTGCATGATTATTGATGTTGTCGATATGGAAACATATGGGGAAACCTAGAACTGGGGAAATTCTCCCAAAAACAATATTACCTGGACATAGGGATAGGAGGGTTGGTTGCCTTTAAGCTTTTGTGCGAATGTAATGCATAATTAATTATTGAGGATACACGACATTGTGATCTAGTAATTAAGAGTAGGCTTTCTTCACCGAGACATCGGTTTAAGGTAAATTAGAAAGTGGCATTAACATTAATGAAAAAGATGAATTCATAAATACATGAGAGTGGATAGGATAAGTCAGAAACTCCAACAACATAATCATTCCATATTTTATACACCGATCACCTTTGCATTCTTCAAGTCAATTGATCAACACTTGAATTGATATTTATTTTCTGCATTATAAACACCATGATTTTGTTTACAAGTCTTAATTAATCAAGAAACCACATGAATGTCTAGGCCGTGAGTCTCTTGGGAAATGATACTTGGTCTTACCATTTATTATTACTTAATACGATTCGGTACACTTGCCAGAGTCTTAACACAGTGTGCGGTGATAAGTGTTTTAGGGTTTGTTGAACCCTTGTATTGTGGCTTTGAGAACTTGGTGTGTTGGCATAGAGCGAGAACTTTCACAAGGAGTGTGATTGAGTGTTGTTGTTGTTGCTGAGTTAAAAGTCTATCATCCTTCGTGAAGCATTCAGCGGAGGTGTTCATCCTTTGTGAAGATTTAGAGGAGGTGTTCATCCCTTGTGGGTTATAGGGGAAGTGACTTTCATCTCTTGGGGTAACAAGAGAGGTGGTTTCTAAACTTTTACAAATTGTTTCTTTGTGATTGTAATTTGTAATTGTTTTGTGAATAGTGAACTGTTTATCTTGATTTGAGATAAGCGACTAGATGTGGGATTAGTAAGATCCGAACCAGGATAAATCCATCTGTGAATATTTCTCTCAACCTTACTTTCTTTATTTGTTATTTTTATTTGCTTGGTAAGTTTAATTGTGTAGAAATTAAAAGGCACAAGTTCGTATTAAAAACCCTCTTGGTTTGTTATTTCACGCTAATCATTCCGCTGCAGCCGCTCTGACAATTGGCATCAGAGCTTGATTTGATAGTTATTCAAATGGCAAGATCATATCAAACATTTGTAGAGGGTGCTTCTATCAATAGACCACCCCTATTCACAGGTGAAAATTATGCATTCTGGAAGGTTATAATGCAAATATTTATTGAGTCTATTGATGTTGATATTTAGGAAACTATTGCTTTTGGCCCTTTTGTTCCTACTAACAATATGCAAGAACCAAAGCCCCATGTTCAGTGGACTACTGAAGACAAGAAGAGATTTCAAAATGATGTGAAAGCTCGAAACATTATTTCATCTGCTTTAACCGTTAACGACTTTTATAGGATTTCTATTTGTAAGACCGCTCAAGAGATGTGGGAAGTGTTGAGAGTGACCCACGAAGGTACATATGACGTAAAGAGAGCGAGAAAGAATACCTTAATTCAAGAATACGAAATGTTCAGAATGAAGCAAGGAGAAACAATTTCAGACGTATGATGATCATATGCAATATGTTGGGTTTATTTAGGTTGTAATCTGCATAATGATGAGTTTTGGATGATTCAAGTGATGTAATGTATGTATTAGGGTCTGTTCAAAAGGGTATGTTAGGTTTGAATACATGCACGATGTATTGGGTATGTTTTCTCGTGATTTATGATTGATTTATGTGTGTTTTGAACACTTGAATTCTGTCCAGGATGTGTTTTTGATTCAAAAATAATTGATTATCACTAGTTATAATCGATTATGTGCAAGTTGGTTTGAGTTTTGTCTCGGAAATAATCGATTATCTAGGATCATAATCGAATATCCTTTCATATGTGATGAATCTAGAAATTTGATGTGCTAGTGTGTGATTGATGAGCATAAGAATGGCAGCTAGGTCTTGTACCTAGTAAATCCTGAGTGTATCTGTATATAGGTGATTCCTTTTGTCTTGTGTGCAAACGAAGGGTTGTTCGGGTATTGAACCTTCCTTTTGTCTTGTGAACTCTTTGGCGGACCTAATTTCCAATACCTTGGCATGCCTATTTGGGGAATCTAAGGAAAAAACTGGGATGAGGTATTAGATAAAGTAAGGTATAAATTATTTGTATGAAGAGGAAGAACACTCTTTTTGTTGGGCGTGTTTGCCTTATTAATTCAATTATCTAAGTTATTCCATTATTTCACTTATCTCTTTTCAAAGCAACAAAAAGTGTTTGTAAAGCTATTCAAAACTTGCAAGCAAATTTGCTTTGGGTCGGGGTTGGAAGATAGAAAGATAGTTCAATATAACTTTGCTAGCAAATGAAAAAATGGAGATTAGGAGTGGAAAATGAGGGGTTATGGAACGAGATTTTAAATGCGTAGTATGGATTGTGGAGGATTTTAAATGAGAATATTAATGCAAAGCATGTATCATGGTGGTGGAAAGACATGAGTATAGTTTATGGGGAAGGACAACTTGAAAGTTAGTTTGATAACAATAGAATGGAAAGTGGGACAAATAAGAACAAATTTTGAGAAGACCAATTGGTATAACAAATTCTGTTTAGTTTGAGGTTCCCTGGGATGTTTTCCATATCAAATTGTAGGAAAAACCCATAGGGTAGTTGGAGGAATGGATAGATGAAAGATGGGTGTGAAATCTATCGTGGAAGAGAGAAAGATTAGTGCAAACCAAGAAAAGGAATTAATGCATATCATAACAAACCAAAAATTTGATGGCGAGAGAAAAGACACTTGAATGTGGAAAGGAGATGAAGAGGGAGTGTTAAAAGTGAAGTCTGCATACAAATTATTGCAAAATGGGTCTATAAGAAATTTTTTTGATCTATTTAATGTTTTTCTAATTTTTTAAAGCTCTTCCCAATCCACAACATTTTGTGTGGAGAGTTCTACTGAATAAAGTACCAACAAAAGACAATTTAATACATAAAGGTGTAGGCAATATTTTATGTGAATTATGTAATCAAAATGAGGAGGTGGTGAATCAATTATTTGTTGGTTGCCTTATATGTTAGTTTGGGATTTGTATAATAGATGGGTAGGTATAAGTTATGTGCATCAGAACCAACCTTAGACAAAACTTTCAACAGTTTCTCCTTAGGATATGAAATAAAAAACAAAAAATGTGAAAGGTAGTATGAGTTACAATAATTTGGACAATATGAAACCACAAAAATAGGGTAGTATTTTGACAAGGAAAGGTGGATGCAGAGGAGATTTAGTTTGGCACAGCTAAAAATGTCTGGCTATGGATCAAACAAAATATCAACTGTAACATTCTCAGATGAAATCAGTGTCCCATTGAATGTTTAAAATTACTGTGAACTACGAACCGGGGAGGTAAATGATGTTATGTCTGATGTTGGATTATGAACTACGAAACCAATTATTAGTGCTTGGATACACGAGAAAACTTGGGTGAAAGTTTTAGAAGCTATCGATTTGTTAGAAAGGTTTGTAGCTTAGCTTACAAAGTAATTCAGTTTCAAAGAGTGATCAATCATAAAATAAGACTAGGAAGGATATTTGCAAAAGCACAAATAAACTAAAGCAATTCATAAAGATAATTATTAATCTTTAATAAAAAATGAAAACATTGCAAGCTGTTTTGGATTATGACAATTGTTATTTTAACATTTTATTATTTAATCTTTTATTTATTTTTATTTTACTTTTTTTAATTATTATTATTTTGTTTGACTAACTTTTTGTATACATTTTATAATATCTAATTTTTTATTAATTAATTCCATCTTTATTGAAAGACAACTTTAAATTATTTTACCCATTCTAATTTTTTTAATGCCCCGACTTAAACTTTATTAAAACTAATAAAAACCACCAGAAAGTAGAAGTTTTACAATCATTAAATTGATGACTTTTTAAGTTCAATAAATAAAAATATATTAAAAGAAATAGAGCATGCTAAAACGTTAATAAATTCGTATTTACAGTAAGAAATTACGAAAATAAATCAGTAATGCTCTTCTCGTCGAGCTTTACTATGGCACTCTTCCAGTTTCAAAACATCAATATGGTTGGACAATTACCGCCCCGGTGGAATGATTTTTTCTTCAACATTAAGAGCAAACGTCACCCTTGGTTCCTTCAAGCTCTGCAACCAAGTTAAAAAAACATTACTTTTCAAATGGAGGAACCAAATTTGGGCGCAAACATGCACTTACTGTTATTCTGCTATGGGTTTTAAGATCATCGTGCATCTGATTAAGACGGTCCTTCGCAGTTTTTTCCGCTGCAAATGCTTTCCTGCAAGCTTCTCTAACCTAAAAGATACAGGGGTAAAAACGCCTTATTTTGCCAAGCATTTTTCCTGATATTTCTACACTAATTATCGTTATTTTGCATATACAGAAGGGCTAGAATTGGTAAACTACATTAAATCCAAAAAACTTAATGAAACGAACAAGAAACAAAATCTTTATGGCACTAACCTGGCTTCCATCGAAAACAGGATTGATGTTGACACTATCAGCTGATTTTTCTAACATATTTCTTAGAAGAGATAGTTCCTTCATAAGGTCATGGGCAACCACTTCGGCATCTAGCAATTGATTTTTAGAAAATTCAAATGCTCTTTCTGCATGAAGACGAAAAGAATCACAGTTCAAACATGTGCAAAGTCCTCGGCATCCCCTTGGATTTCTTTTTAAAATTCCTTTTCTGAAACCAACTGCAGGGTCTCCAAGTTGTCCTACGACTTTCAGTTGAGACAAACTCTGACCACATTTGTGTGTCTCAGGTTGTTTCCCACAAGATATCAGAAAAGAACTAGTTCCTCTAATTTCGGAGAAAATTGATGACTTGGACAAGGGAGGTGAAGTTTTTTCTTTTGTTATGACAGGCAATTCTATTTCGTGATCAGAAATTGATGGATCAGTAGAACTCTCGGTCTTGAAGAGTCCATTTGATGCAACTTGTTCATCTTGCAGTTGAGTCACTTCCCATGAATCACGAGATGACTGAAATTCAGGAATTTGAAATTTTTGGCTTGAACTATCATTTTTCAATCCTATTTGATGCTGAGTACCAGAATTACCTGCACAATGTTCCAAGTAACAGCCATTTGAATCACTCGCAAATACCGTGGTCAGGAAGAAAATTGGAAACGAAGTTATCTTACACGAGAATATAAAGCAATATTCACAAGAATTATCTTTCTTACTATTCAATAAAAATGGAAACAGTCTTTTGCAGTTTAAAGATCCAGCCTGTTTCAACAAATTAAACTGCAGACAACGTCTAAGAACCTGTTTCTTAAACACAAAAATATAAGTTAAATTAACGAGGAAAGTATAATCATAACGCTGTTCATGCAAGTTCTGAGGAAATACATTTATGAAGTATTTAAGGTCCTCACCGATGTGATCTTGGATTCAAACTCATTTTTTATTTCTCTAGCATTGTTATTGCTACCTTCTGAAGGCATCGTTGAACATATAACTATGTCATTCGGCATACTTCCAACTTTGTCACCACTGTGTCCTCCCATGTTAGATTTGCCTGAGATAATCTTCTCAGATAGTGATCGGGGTAAATCATTTGAAACCCGGACGTGATTTGTGACGTTCTCATCAACAGAGACATCACTGTTGACAAAAAGTCCAATTTGATCTTTGAGTGGTGACTCATTCTTGTGTCGTCTGGATTCCTGGCGATCCTCATTTGGCGCAACATTTGCAACTATCTTAGCAGAGTGAAAATCAACCTCCGTTATTGAACATGGATTAAGTTCTGAAGCAGTCAAGCATTCATCGTCTTTAACAATTTTCTCCATAAGTTCGTTGACAGAGGGAGCAGATAGACCCTCACATACCCCTTCTTTCGAGTCCCATTGGATTGGCAATTCAGGAAAGTCTTGAGGTGTCAATATTGGTTGCTTGACATGAGATAACTCATTAGAAGTATAAACTAATACACAGTCTTCCACTCCATTGGATTCAACTGCACCATGCATGGGACTGCTGTCTGTCTTGTGTTCAACTATAGAAGCTTCTTCAGTTTGAGATGACAAAGGAAGTTGAAACCTCTTTGGATGCACGTCTTCCTTTTCATCTTGAATATGTGTCTGATGATCAAATTTGGATGTATCTGTAAAATCAATTAGCTTCTTCATTTTCCAGAATATCTAAATTATATTATTAAAGACGTTGAAGACACAAAGAAGTTACCAGAGTCATCTTTGGTAAGATTCATTAGAAATGGAAGCAACCTTTTATAGCTCACAGAACCTGGGGTTATAAAAAGTTTCTTGTGCAAGTTCTGTCTGGGCACCTGCATGATCATTACAAATCATATTTAAATCTCCACCAAATATATAACCAATTTTGTCAATATTACTAAAATGCAGGCATACAAGGTTCTAGAAAACCCACTACAGCATGAATAGTTTTATCTCAATGCTTAATATAGTAAAAAATTTCGTCACCTATGGTTTCGACACCTGGTCTGTTTAGGTAACATAATTATATTTTAGCAAAGATCAGTAATCAAATGTCTAACACAGAATTGGTGGAAAAAAACAAGATTAGAATCAAAGAACAGATTCTTACCGATTTACTCTTGAGGAAATCGTTCCCCTTGTCAGCTTTAAAAGAAAATAGTTCAGCAGCATGCCCTTGGGTGCTTCTGGTGAAATCCATGGGTTTGGCATTAACCTCTGAATTACCATATATATGAGCATTAGGAGGAGTTGTCAGAATATATTTTTCATTCAAAAAACCAAACTCCTCCGAGGTACAAGCACTGTTATGACTAGGCTCGTTGCATTCATTACCATTCGTGTGGCTAGACAATTGATTAAGGCCATCATTCGGTAAATCACTTTTAAAACCGTTAACACCATTATCTGCAGTGGAATCCACCTTCGCTTCACTCAAACATTTTCCCTCTGCAGGTTACACAAATAAACATTGAGTAGTCACTTCTTTTGAATCTAATTGCACTTCTTATTGAAGAAAGTAGTTGGAAGATGTCAATTTTGACCCATTAGTACCACGCGTGGTGCGACCGTCGGTCTTGAGTTCTTCTTTAGAAGCCTCTTGATTTTGAGACGCCAAAGGATGTTGTTTCTCCTGTTCACCGCCCTCATTTTTCTGGCCAAAACCCAATTTTGGTGTACCTACAAAAAATTCCAAGCAAATTAAAATAATTCATCAAAGATACCTTAAATATATAATCATCTAAATAAGTACATTAATAAGGGGTTAGCAGCACAAAATAGTTACCAGAGTCTTCTCTCACGCTATCTCTAAGAAATGTACATAACCTTCTGTAATTGGCAGAACCCGGGATCTTGAACAGCTTTCCCTGGAAACGTGGTCTAAGAACCTGCAGAGGGAAAATTATAAAGCGGAATTATTTACTGGAACTTTAGCCAAGTCCCACAAAAACTCGTTTAACCTAATCTCACAATTGGCCATGACTACAGTTAGAGCTACCAACTATGGCTATATGTACAACATCCATTAGAAAAGTCAGTCACTAGCTCCCTCCTAGGATAAGACGAGTTCACTGAAAAAATATTAGTAAATAAATACAATGGAAACTTAAAAAAAATAAAAATAAGAGCCAGGCACTTACAACTTGGCTCACAAGAGAGGAATCATTCTTCGTGTTATCTATCCCCGTTGTGGGTGTATCTTTGAAAGTAATATCTGCTTCACATACGTTAACCTTTGAAGTTGAACCAACACATACCTCAGAATCAGGTAGAGTCGTTGGTAACGCTTTTCCATCCAAACCATCAATTTTCTCTGGACAATATCCGTCGTTATTTCCCTTGCAATCTTGCAATTTTCTGTTCTCTTCTAAGGATTCAGCGTTCCCTAGATTGAAGCTCCGAGCCTCGCTAGAAAGCCCCATATCAGGGCCTTCGGCAAGTTTCATGTCAGTACAATCGGAATCGTCGGCAGTCCACTTGAGAAACGTGCCTTCGATCAAACTGGAGTTGGAGGACTGCGGAGGCGAATAGACACGCCTGGCACGAAGGTCCTTCATCAGAAGGCGAAGAGGCTCGTCGTGCTCACGCTTGGGTTTCGTGCTATTGGTTCGATGAAAGGGAAAGAGTACTGGGTGGGGTTCCTCATCACTCGGGACAAGATCGAACCGGAGTTGACCGGAGCGGTTCCGGTGAAGCTGCGCTCTGCTTTGGGTGGGTGTCGCAGAGGCACGTTTCCGCTTCCGGGAGCTCGGGTCGATGTCCATGGCGTGATAGTAGTAGATCTGGGAAAATTTTGGCCACGGCTAGATATATGAGAGGCATATTATGGCGGGAACAAAGGTTTACTTTTGGCGGGAAAAATATCCTTCTTATGAATTATAATCTTCATTTACTTTCTCGGCATTCGATTTTTTTTTTCTTAGCCCTTTCTCTTTTTAATTCTCGACGTTAGACACACTGAATTCCTATTTACCAGGATTTTACGGTTTAGTTTTTTTCACTGCTAGAATTCGACTCAACGAACTCAGTAAAGTACTTTTTAAAAAACTTAAAGTTAAACTTAAGAAAAATAATAATAAAAATATAAATAAATTTAATAATGATTTGAAAAATAATTCTTTGGTTTTTAAGTTTAATTAAAATATTTAATATTACTATTTATTTATATATAATTAAAAAAACAAAAAATGAAAACATTTAAAAATAGAAAAATGAGCAATTAAAATTTTAAAAATATAAATGATGTTTTTAAAAACGTATTAAATAATTAAGCTAGTTTTGTATTTCATAAATGTACTGGATATAAACAAATGAAAAATTGATTAAATAATAAAATCAATGCATAGTAATGAAAATAAAATTTAGTCTTGCATATTAGTAGATTCGTTATTATTTTTTAAAACAAACTTTTATATGTGAAAATTTTCGTGTTTATAATCTATATGGTGCAACTAGAAAAAATTAGGTAAGCAAATATAGAAAAAATGGTTTGTAAAATGAGTGTCTTGTTAATAATACCATAAGTTTTATCTAATTCTCTCACTTGGTTTAAGATAACTTTTTTTTATGATTATGTGTATTATAAATTCGGTGGAAGCACATATAATTTTTTAGTCTTATATTTTTTATGACATCCTACTTGTCACTGGTCATGGTTGATAATGCTCGATATGAATTGATTTTAATATTAAGGTTTAATACCTATTTGATCCTTTGGTTTGGTCAAAGTGTTCAAAGTAGTTCTACCTTTTTTTAGATGTTTACAATTGTCTCATATTTTATAAAAGTGGTTCAAGTTGATTCTTTTTACTTACAACGTTAAAAACGTTAACGGTATAAGTACCCCTTGGCCAAAAGTAATGAGTTGTCCAGTTATTGATTGTGTGACACATTGAGGTCAATTAACTTGGCAATGTATATGGAAATATTAAAAGTTAAAGTGATTAAGTAAAAGGAAAGGGTTAGGGTTCATGCAAGTTTTTCCCTAAAGTGAGCAAAGTGGTTGTAGCGAGATAAGAGTGGCTTCTTCCCGAGGTTGTTCTTCTTGTTCCAATATATGGGGTAAAGGAATTTCGCATTCCTCACATTGGTGGTGGTTGGATGGGAGGTGAGATAATCCCTATTTACAACTGTGGTGATATTGTTGTAATCAAAGTGGCCAGAAGTGCAAAGAATGCTACCAGACAATTTTAATGTTGTCATTACAAGGTTTTATGAATACCCTTCTCACTTTATGTGTATTGGATTTATGTGTTGATACATTCTCTAACTTTGAACCAATT
Organism: Vigna hirtella; assembly: GCA_027742795.1. Lineage (NCBI taxonomy): Eukaryota > Viridiplantae > Streptophyta > Magnoliopsida > Fabales > Fabaceae > Vigna > Vigna hirtella. The sequence goes on from JAHCHA010013455.1 coordinate 1,613,082, forward strand.
TTGGTGCCTAATTTGGTTAATAACAGGGTGGATCTTCAAATCTCTTGTAACTTTTTCAAGTGGTGTTCTGAAGAAAATGTTGATGAAAGAAATGGTACAATTGTCAGGCAAAGGAGGAGGATACGTGATCTGGAAAATTTCGTGAAAGAATTGCATAAAAGGATAATTTTTTTAGGTGGATCTGTGTGTGTTGTTATTGCGCTAAACATTGAGATATTGTGGTTCTGTTTAGGTTGATGTTATTAGGTGGACAATGTGGTTGTATGTGTTGTTCATGTAATGTTAAGGGGAATGTGAAGGTGAATGTTTAGGTTGATGTTTGTATGTTCATGCAATGGATGATGTATCGGTGTTTGTTATAATGAGTTCAAATGAAGAATATGGTTTTCATTGAGAATGTTCATTTAAGTCCCCAATTTGGTTAAAAAATGTGACATGTGGTTCCCCTTTTGTTAAAAAATGTGCAATGTGATCCCTAATGTATATGACTACGATACATATGAAGGATACCTACCAGAATATAGTAACAAAAGTGTTAACATAAGATTGTGACGTAATAACATAATATCAGTATATTTAATGTAAGTGCTTAATATGAGTACATATACACCATCAAAGTAGTTAACTAAAGTTCATCAAACATACATCACCATCAAAGTACATAATTAAAGTGGTTAATGTCAGTACAAAATACATCCAAATTTTCACAATGAAAGTAAATAAATTGACATCTAAGGAGCTTTTCTTCTAACATGTAACTTGTTCCTTCTCATTGGTGAAGTGGGTTGTGGTGGCTAAGGGGATTAGGATGATTGTGATGTTAGAAGGGATTGGGGAGGACAGTGGGGACTTGGTGGTTGTGATGGTAGAGGGGATTGGGTACTTGGTGGTGGCTGTGATGGTACAAGAGATTGGGTAGTTTGTAGTTATGATGGTTCTATGATGTCTGGATGTAAAGGACACTGATTTTTGTTGTGCCCCACTTGATGACAAATTTTACATTTCTTTCCATGGCCACCAACACGCATTTAGGTCCCATCCTTAGTTAGCTCCCATGCCTCCAACCTTCTTTTTTTCTTTGGCCTTCCAAACAACTTTTTCTTAAATGATGACAGTACATCAGGGAAGATTGTTCTTTCCCATAACAGGTGGCCATTGACATGATAAATGATGGAGGAATATGTCTCTTCATATGTCGATCTTCTAAACCAACTTGGTATAAAATTTTCTGGATCTACATTTGAGTAGTTCATTATTGCAATTGCATGACAACATGGGATGCAACTGATCATCCACTTCCTACAGCTACATTGTTCACTATCCATGTCCATTGTGAACTTGTTCCCCATGACTGAAATATGCCTAATCTCAAACATCTTTCGTGCAGACCAGTTGAAAGAAATAAAGCACATAAACATAAATGAACAATGGACATCAACATAAATGAGAATTAGATATGAACATAAATGAAAATATTTGATGGAAGACCATCTAAGACATGCATTGGACCTCTTACTAGAGCCATGGCTAAGAGAGTTCAAGAGGAAG
>JAHCHA010013455.1:1614639-1640680 GCA_027742795.1 Vigna hirtella
TCATTTTCTCTCAAGCTTCCTTCCATTATATGAAGGCTTTCTGAGCTAAGAGGCTTCACTCATTTTACCTTGCTTCATTCAAACATCTCCATCACCATTTACTCCATCAATTCCGCTGCACACCAACACATCTACCACACCTCTGATCTGGGAGCTTCAGGCCACTGGTTTCCTCTGGAATTTGGCTCCATCAATATTACCTTGGGATCCAATATCTTGATAAATTTGATTCATTTGGAAGTCTCTTTTCTATCTTTGGGCAGATAGTGAAATCCATAAATGCCACATTGGTTCTGTTGGTGGCCCATCGTTTCATGAGATAAAGTCTGATCTCCTCCAGCATGGTGAAAATGGGATTTCCTCTTACATGATCAATAAGACTATTGAAAGCTTCACTGATGTTGTTATCAAGGGTATCAAACACTGCTTGAGTTGTGAAGCAAGATCTTGACCAATACCTATTGCACAAAATTAGGAAAATAGGTTACCATACATGACTGACTGAAATGTTCATGTAAGGAAAAAATTGTATCTCGGTGGAATGGCTATAAGGTATTTATATGCTTCTACATTAACTTCTCTAATATTCAACATTTCTCTCTCCCAAGATTGGGGGTACATGCTTGTGGCAGCCCTCCACATCATATTCTTCAATATCTAACCAGAAAACCTTTTCCTAAAGTTTGCATAGAGGTGTCTCATACAAAATCTTTATTCTGCCCATGGTAAAAGTTCCTGGATAGCTGGCACCAACCCCTGTCCACATCAATTTATTAATCAAACATACATCATTTACAAAGCATGAAGTATAAAATAATATAAGTACTACATGTTCCTTTTGCTGGTTAGACATCCACCTACACACCCCCACACACTTAATTACCCCCAAGGTCTTCAACCAATAACTGGAAAAACCACATCCAAGTGTCTTTGTTCTCGACTTCAACTACTGCATACGCCAGGGGTAGCATTTGCTCATTTGGGTCCTTACCAACAGTAGTAAGTAGCTCTCTCTTATACTGACCTTTCAAAAACAACTCATCTAAACATATAATGGGCCTACAACTCACAAAGTTGTCCTTACAAGCTTTCAAACAAACAAAATCTTTGGAAGATTTGGTCACCATTATCACTGTCAACTTTAACCTTAACTGTTGAAAATAGAATGGCTTAGTTTCAATACCAAGAGGGGGGTGAATTGGTGAAACACAAAAATAATGTTTTCTTTAAATCTTTTCCGCAAAGTAGATGCCTTTAAAAGCTTTCTTGAAACGCAAGGAAAAAGACTTTGTAGTGCAGCAGAATATAATCGAGTGAGCAAAATACAAAGTCAACTGAATATAACAGAGTAGGGATAAAAAGATCAAACGATGAGTTTTTATACTGGTTCGGCCAAGCCTACATCCAGTGTCCTTCCACCACAGGAAGCAAATGCACTCTAATGATCAAGGTTTTTACAACAAGGTTTTTATAGCGACATCCACGTCAAAAATATAAAACACCTCTCTAACCCTCTAATCAAAATATAGGCATATACAAACAAAGAACAGTAGCAAGATGTCCCCTCTCCTGCAGTCTTTAACACTTTGAACAATCCTCAAAGTCCAGAATGCCGAACGTTCTCTTCTTGTAATCACAACAGGGCAACTCCAATCTTCACAAGATTGATAGAAACTGATCACGAAATAGACACCTCAAGTGCAGGTTCATCAGACAGTAAGAACACACAGATTCTTTCTCGTCAAGCAATCACCAAAGATGAACACCACAGTCTTCTAGATGAATTCTTGGAGCTTTCACACTTTCTGCAAGAGATCAATAATCTGAAAGAAATCAATCAAATCCTTAGAATCACAAAAGTTCTTGAAGAAATCAAATTCGCGTCAATTTATAGCAATTCGCAACTCTGGCGCATTTTAATCAACTTTGCTACTAATGCACTCGAATATAACTAAACAGTTATAACAATTAGAAACAATCAATGCAGTTAATTGAATGAACAATTAATGCAGTCGAATCACCAAAAATTCTTGGTCAACAAATTTAAAAATATAGTCGGTGTAACATTTAATTCATACATTAACAGAATTTCAAAACTGTAACAGACTTAGTCGAATGCAGGTTGCATGTAAACGACTTTACAAAACAAGTAAACAAAGTTTTGAAAAATTTTCTCTTCAAAAATTCTCACAGCACACTTTGAAAAAGAGTGTGCAAAGCCACGAGTTTTAATCGACTTACTTCATAATGAAGTCAACTTAAAAGTGTTGTTTTGCCCCATATTATAAGTTCAACAAAAGTGCATGTGATTTTCCTTTTCTAAAATATATGTCATGCATTCACATATAAGATCTCATGTAAAACACAATGAATTTTACCTCTCGGCAAGTGTAACCGAATTGTATCAAGTAATAATCCTGGTAAGACCAACTATCGTTTCCCAAGAGACTCACGGCCTAGACAATTATGTAATTTATTGATTAATTAAGACTTAAGAACAAATTGTTGTAAGTTTCAAATGCAAAATACTGAAAAGTAAATATGTATGCATGTGATGATCAATGGGCAAGAAGAAACAAAACACGTGAATTGAAATATATGGATGAATATGTTGTCGGGGTTTATCAATTTCATCCTTTTCCACTCTCTTGTATTTAGGAATTCATCATTCTTTTCATTAACGTTAATGCCACTGTCTAAATTACTATAAACCCGATGTCTCGGCGAAGAAAGCCTAATCATAATCACTAGTTTACAATGTCTTGTCTCCCTAGCAATTAATCATGCATTATAGTGAACTGAAGCTTAAAGGCAACCAACTATCATAATCCTATGTCTAGGTTGGTAATATATTGATGGGAGAGATTCCCCAGATCTAGATTTCCCCTTATGTGTCCATATCGACAAAACCAATAATCATGACATCGAACGAGTTAAACAATGCATGCTTTGAGCAAAGAAGAAAAACCCTAACTATTAATGAAAGAAAGCATGTATCATATAAATGATCTTGAAGAACAAATTCCATACAAGAGAGTTTCTAAAGATTTACATTGATTCCCCAACAACAAAATAAGTTTAGTTCACCATATTCATGGTGAAACTAGATGAAATGCAATGGAAGAGTGAAGGATAGAACCCTAGAAAGTTGAGAAAGGAGCCTTAGCATCCAAAACCTTCCTCCAAGGGGTGAAAGAATGCGTTTTTGCTTCGTCCCAGCCAAAGATACAAACCCTAGAATGTCCTAAAGCTTAGATAATATTCTAAAAATTACAGAAAAGTAGGCCCAAGCCCAGAAAAGTGCCGCTCAGCGGTAGTAGCGCGAGACCACTTCTTCTCCTCAGCGGCTTTTCTCCCCTCAGCGGTGCCAACGGGTTTTGAGAGTGTCGCTCAGTGATAATTGGCGTTGAGAGGTACTTGCGTTTTCTCCTCTTTTGCACTTTTTTGTGTCCTTTCTGATTCCATCTTTATCCCTTTTCACTTCTTTCATCAATTTCATCTCAAAACCTGCAAAAACAAGGAAATCAAGCATAAAACCTGTCCAACTCTATTATTTCGAACAATTCAACAAAATCATGAGTTCAAGCTAATTTCTAAGTCATAAAGGTTGTAATTGAAGTCAATTTTGAGTATAAAAATAACAGTTTTTCAACTGTTATCAGTAATCAACACAAACATGTTCTTAAATATTCATAATCATGAAAGTAATGAACATGTAACACATAATACACATGTGTTATTAATTATGTGTTGTCATCATAAAAAACCAGAAACTCTGAGATTGTAGGTTCAGCTAAACCAGTGCTCCCCCTATCAACAATCTCCCCCTTCTTTTATGATGCACAACCATGATTAATAAACAACCATGTTGTACAAATCCAATCATATCATATCAAAATGTATCAGATCAAATGATCAACAAATGATCAAAATGTATCAGAGCAAATGTTGAAATATTATCATTTTTTAAATGATCAATTCATATCAGAACTTATCAGAGCAAACAAAATGTATATCAGAGCTCAAAATGAATATGAATATCAGAACATTCTCCCAACATTCTCCCCCTTTGTGCATTAGCAAAAAAGGTATGCCTTATGATAATGATATGCTGACAAACAGTTATTCAGAGATGCATCAGTAAATCATATAAATCAAACAATGATGCTCCCCCTATCACAGATAATCACATGATAAAGATATAATCTCCCCCTAAAGTGTAGGCATGTGAAATTATCTAAGATCCTATGCAATGCTCCCCCTGCCATTATGCATGTTTTATAATCAATAACAAAATGCACAATGCAGTTTTCACAGAACATTTCAGAGCATGTATAAGCATGTGACAGTATTGTATCATATCAGAAATTGTACAAACACATCAATGAAGCATAGATACAATTTCAATCAACAATCTCATTATTATCTCAAGTAATTTCAATCAATTATAAGAACAGAGATATATTTGAATAAGAACAATCAACAGAATATGAACAATAAACCGAATAACCAAATTCTAGATCATGGAATTTTTAACCCCTGTTAAACAGTAATCGATTGATCCACTGTTGCAATCGATTTCATTGCTTTTCATTTAAGTTAATCTCTAGTTGTTCATCCAGAAGCAATGTTCCTGCAAAACCTTTCAGGATCTTTTCCAGATCAAGCATTTTAGAATCATTATAATATAGGAATTATTACATGTATAATCTGTGTGTGTAAATATATGAATGCAATGATAAACAGTAAAGCATTCAACTTCATACATAACACAATCGACTTTAATTAGACACAAATCACTACTTTATACTACTGTCATTTAAGATTCCTAGTTCATTTCGAATAATATAAAATCTTTGTTTGTTCAACGGTTTTGTAAAAATATCAGCCCATTGATGTAAGGTATCTACATATTCGACCTTAATTTCACCCTTGAGGATGTGGTCTCGTATGAAGTGATGCCTTATTTCAATATGCTTAGTTTTTGAATGAAGAACATGATTTTTAGTCAAATTTATTGCACTTGTGTTATCACATTTTAAGGGAATGTGATCTAGTGATATACCGTAATCTTGTAGTTGGCTCTTGATCCAAAGAGACTGAGCACAACAGCTACTAGCTGCTACGTATTCAGCTTCTGTGGTAGATAATGCCACACAAGCTTGTTTCTTTGAATGCCAAGAGATTAAAGAAGATCCAAGTAGATGACAAGTGCCACTAGTGCTCTTTCTATGTAGCTTACAACCTCCAAAGTCAGAATCACTATAACCTTCAAGAAAAATATTTGTACCATTTTGATACCACAGTCCAAGACTTTTGGTTCCTTTAAGATATTTCAAAATTCTTTTTACAACAGTTAGGTGTGATTCTTTAGGTGAGGACTGAAATCTAGTACAAAGACATGCATTGTGCATGATGTCAGGTCTACTGGCAGTTAGATATAACAAAGATCCGATCATACCTCTATACATCTTTTGATCAACATCCTTACCAGCTTCATCAAGATCTAGGTAGCAGTTTGTAGCCATGGGAGTTGCAGCTTCCTTGCAATATAGCATTTTGAATTTCTTCAACAGATCAATACAGTACTTGGATTGGTGAATGAAAATGCCATTTTTAGCTTGCTTGACTTGAAGACTAAGAAAATAAGTAAGCTCTCCCATCATGGACACCTCAAACTCATTCTGCATAGTCTTGGAGAATTCTTTGCACAAAGTAGGATTAGTTGATCCGAAGATAATGTCATCAACATAAATTTGAACATACAATTTATCTTTATTTGAACTTTTAATGAAGAGAGTTGAGTCAACTTTACCCCTGGAGAATCCCTTCTTTACCAGAAACTCACTTAGGCGCTCATACCATGACCTTGGCGCTTGCTTCAACTCATACAAAGCCTTTTTGAGCTTGAAGACATAATCTGGATGTTCAAAATCCTCAAATCCTGGTGGTTGTTCCACATAAACTTCCTCTTTAATATATCCATTTAGGAATGCACTTTTGACATCCATTTGATATAGCTTGAATTTCATCACTGATGCAATAACAAGAAGAATTCTTATTGCCTCCAGTCTAGCCACAGGTGCATATGTTTCACCATAATCGATTCCTTCCTCTTGGTAGTAGCCTTTTGCAACTAATCTTGCTTTATTTCTTATGATTTCACCTGAATCATCCATCTTATTTCTGAAAACTCATTTTGTGCCTATGACCTGCAGGTTATCTATTCTTGGTACCAGTTCCCATACATTATTTCTCTTAAACTGGTTTAGTTTCTCTTGCATGGCTATCATCCAATTCTCATCTGCAAGAGCATCTTCAACCCTTTTTGGCTCAATCTTAGACACATATGCAACATTCATGCAGAACTGATTCAGTTGCCTTCTTGTAGACACACCTCTTGTAATATCACCAATTATGTTGCTAGTAGAGACATTTTTAGGAACTTTCCATTCCTTAACCGATTCCGTTCTGGGAGAATCGACATCTTCAGAGTTCTCTTCTTCTATAATTTCCTCATTTTCTTCCTCTTCACCAGCAGAGTTGTCAACTTTTGTAGATTTTCTAGTCTGTTCAGGATTAACAGCGGTTTCAACATATTCATCAAACGCAACGTGAATCGATTCTTCAACAAACATTCTTCTCTTGTTGTATACCCGATAAGCTTTGCTTGTAAGTGAATATCCTATCAAAATTGCTTCATCAACCTTGGAGTCAAACTTACCAAGGTTTTCCTTTCCATTGTTTAGTACAAAACATTTGCATCCGAAGATCCTTAGATGTGAGATATTTGGCTTTCTTCCTTTGAATAACTCATATGGAGTTACTTTCAACATTGATCTTATTACATTTCTGTTCAACACATAGCATGTTGTGCTTACTGCATCTGCCTAGAAGTACTTTGGCATGTTCCTTTCATTTAGAATTGTTCTTGTTAACTCTTCCAATTCCTTATTCTTTCTTTCAACCACACCATTTTGTTGAGGTGTTCTAGGTGCTGAGAAATTGTGAGATATTCCCATTTCGACACAGTATTCATCAAATGCTTCATTATGAAATTCTTTGTCGTGGTCACTTCTAATCGATTTGATTATGAGTTCTTTCTCATTTTGAATAATAGCAGCAAACTTCTTAAACACTTTGAGTGTGTCACTCTTGGAAGGGATGAAAAAGGTCCAAGTGAAGCGAGAATAGTCATCCACGATTACTAATCCATAAGAATTTCCACCTAGACTTTTCACCCTTGAGGGACCGAATAAGTGCATGTGTAGAAGTTGTAGAGGTCTAGAAGTTGACATCTCCCTTTTGTTCTTGAAAGACTGCCTAGTTGGTTTTCCCTTTTGGCATGCATCACATAATCTCTCATAAGCGTAGCGAATGTTGGGAAGACCAATGACAAGATCCTTTGATACTAGCTTGTTCAGTTGACTCATGTTGATGTGAGCTAGTCTCTTGTGCCACAGCCAGGCATCATCTTCCTTAGTCATCAAACAAATGATAGACTTGAATGACGTTTCTTTGAAGTCGATTATGTAGATATTATTGTGCCTTTTTCCCACAAGTAACAACTCATCAGTTGAACCGTTGCTGATCAGACAATATTTAGGTTCAAATGTAATCTTCAATCCTCTATCACATACTTGACTGATGCTGAGTAGATTGTGCTTTAACCCTTCACAAGAAGTACATTTTTAATTTCATAAGAAGAAGGAGTTTTGATTTTACCTATACCGATGATCTTTCCTTTGTTGTTGTAGCCGTATGTGACATAACTAGAAGTCTTGTAAGATATACTAATGACATAACCAGAAGTCTTGTAGGACATAACCTTACAAGCTTTCAAACAAACAAAATCTTTGGACGATTTGGTCACCATTATCACTGTCAACTTTAACCTTAACTGTTGAAAATAGAATGACTTAGTTTCAATACCAAGAGGGGGGTGAATTGGTGAAACACAAAAATAATGTTTTCTTTAAATCTTTTTCGCAAAGTAGATGCCTTTAAAAGCTTTCTTGAAACGCAAGGAAAAAGACTTTGTAGTGTAGCGAAATATAATCGAATGAGAAAAATACAAAGTCGATTGAATATAACAAAGTAGGGATAGAAAGATCAAACGTTGAGTTTTTATATTGGTTGGGCCAATCCTACATCCAGTGTCCTTCCACCACAGGAAGAAAATGCACTATAATGATCAAGGTTTTTACAACAAGGCTTTTATAGCGACATCCACGTCAAAAATATAAAACACCTCTCTCGAACCCTCTAATCAAAATATAGGCATATATAAACAAAGAACAACAACAAGATATCCCCTCTTCTATAGTCTTTAACACCTTGAACAATCCTCAAAGTCCAGAACGCCACACGTTCTCTTCCTGTATTCACAACAGGGCAACTCCAATCTTCACAAGATTGATAGAAACTGATCACGAAATAGACACCTCAAGTGTAGGTTGATCAGACAGTAAGAGCACACAAATTCTTGCTCGTCAAGCAATCACCAAAGATGAACACCACAATCTTCTAGATGAATTCTTGGAGCTTTCACACTTTGTGCAAGAGATCAATAATCTGAAAGAAATCAATCAAATCCTTAGAATCACAAAAGTTCTTGCAGAAATCAAATTCGCGTCAATTTATAGCAATTTGCAACTCTGGCGCATTTTAATCGACTTTGCTACTAATGCAGTCGAATATGACAAAACAGTTATAACAGTTAGCAACAATCAATGCAGTTAATTGAATGAACAATTGATGCAGTCGAATCACATAAATGCTTGGTCAACATATTTAAAAATATAGCCGTTGTAACATTTAATTGAAGCATTAACATAATTTCAAAAATGTAACACACTTAGTCGAATGCAGGTTGCATGTAATCGACTTTACAACACAGTTAAACAAAGTTTTGAAAAAATTTCTCTTCAAAAATTCGCACAGCACACTTTGAAAAAGATTGTGCGAATTCAGGAGTTTCAGTCGACTTACTTCATAATGAAGTCGACTTAAAACTGTTGTTTTGCCACATATTATAAGTTCAACAAAACTGCATGCGGTTTTCCTTTTCTAAAATATATGTGATGCATTCACAGATAAGATCTCATGTAAAACACAGTGAATTGCAGTAATCAACACAAACATGTTCTCAAATATTCATAATCATGAAAGTAATGAACATGTAACACATAATACACATGTGTTATTAATTATGTGTTGTCATCATGAAAAACCAGAAACTCTGAGATTGTAGGTTCAGCTAAACCAGTGCTCCCCTATCAACAATCTCAACAGTAATTGTTGACCGTGGGTTACACCTCAAGAGCTTATGTGCATAGTCATAAATCCTTCTAAACTGTTCTTTAAAATCTCCTTCAAGTTGACTTGATGACAGTAACTTTTCCCTTCGTGCTTTCGTAATTGAAACTTTCGTATTCCATTTCCTTAATGCTTTAGTACGTATGTCTTTGACCCTTAAATTAGGATTGTCTTGTAAAGACCTATCTATTTCCTGATTCAACCACTTAGTATTCATCATTTTAATGTTAAGTTGCTTGCTACAACTATGGGTATCAATTATTTTCCTTAATTGCCAAATTTTGTGTGATGAAAAATTTTGTGTGATGACAAATACCTTAAGTTGCTTGCTTGCCCACCTATGCATCTTACCCTCACCCTATGGTTATCATTTTTGACAAACTTCAGAGCCCTCCCAACATGAACAACATAACTTCTAATGGCTTCCTTAAACTCATCCTTATCTGTAAATAGAGTCCCAACTTCCCATTTGTAATCTACCATTCACTTTTGTTTTCCATGTGTAGGAAAGGGACCACGACTTGGCCTATCCTCATTGTCGTCATCCTTACTTACACTATTTTCTGGAGTTAAGAGCACATCAGAATCACATTCATCATCTGACAACCCCTTACAATGCTCTTTTGCTTCATCATCACTATCTTCAGCCCTATATTCTTGATCATTGTCCTCCAAACCAATACCAACATCTTCTGCCTCCTCCACATACTCATCACCACTAAGATGATTTATTTGTGCTTCATCCTCTCTCCAATTCCACTTCTTCCTCACTGTCCAATTCAACTTCTTCCTTAGTGTCTACTCCTCCATCATATGTCTCCACCTCAACTCCACCCTCTTTCTCCACCTTCACTCCACCCTCTCTTCACCTCTATTCCACCTTTTGTCTCCACCATCTCTCTCCACCTCCACTCCACCCTCTATATCCACTTCCAGTCCACCTTTTCTCTCAACCTCCACTCCACCATCTGTCTCTAGCAACTCACCCCCTAACCAACTCACCCACAATCATCAAGTGACCCTCAGACACCAAGTCATCAGCATTTTGCAGGTCCACCTCACCCTTTGTGTGCACCCTCACTTCAGCACAATTAACTGCTTCTTCCTTAACCTCCTTTGTCACTTCAACTTGTTCCTCCATATATCCTTCATCACTAGCCTTAACATGTGCCAAACCTCTAACCCCACTACCTTCACCACTCTCTATAGGTCCTTGTTAAAGATAAAGAATTTGATTGACATCATTTTCTACAACCTCTAGCTCATCCACACCATGTACAAGATACAAGTTTACTTTTCCTAAAAAATTGGCCACTTTCATCATATTCATTGCTCCTCTATCATCATACAACTTATGTAACATATGTGTATATTGTAAAATAACTCTTTCACTTCAACGTACCCTAGATCTGTAAAGGCACCTAGTATTTCAAAAACACTCCATTTATCGGGAACGTCCCAATAAGCTATCTTCTCATCTATATACTTAAAGGACACTTCTCTTATTAAGGTCCCACCATGGTGGACCACTACCTCAAACCTTTCCTCAGACACCCAATCCCTATCTTGCAAATGGAAATGTGGACCACTAAATTAACTTAAAGTAACACCTTTGGGACCAATATCAACCCCCAAAACATGACAACTTCTACCTTACTTAAACCTCCCAAAACGCGACAAGTATAATCATTTTTAAACCCAAACTGATAACGCATTACAAAACAATTATAGATTGAACATATAACCGAACAATAACAGATGATTACAAACTTTATACCACGAAAAACATCCTCAATCAAAGAAAATAATAGATTCAATAAAATTAACCAATTCAACACGAAATTAAACCCTAATACCCAAAACCAACAAGAACAACATCAGCTTAACAACACTTACTTGACCTACGCTCTTCCAATTGCACCTTCAATGAACCACAAACCCAATTTGAAGACCATTAACGAGTGCATATTTATGCTCGTATTTATGCTTTAAAATTCAAATTTTTGATGGGATATTTGTGCTTAAATGGTTGATTTGAAGAGAATTTGTGATGATTGGATTTATTGTGTTTGGAATTAAAGAGACGAAAAAAGTGAGTTTTAGCGCATAAATTATTCTTGGATGTTCTAATGTTTATTTGTGTAGCTGAAATTAAAGCTTTATTGGTCTAAAATTGCAAATCAAGACCCGAATCAGAACTCTCAAAAGGAATTAGTTATTCAATAAAAGGAGCTGAATGCACCCTTGTTTTTACAAATATACACTCCTAATTCTGAAAGAGGCCCAAGTAAACCAAGCCCAAACACTAAGCCTTTTCTCCTACACCTCCCTAACCATTCCTAAGTCAGATTGCCTAAGATGGTGCCACGTGGCAGTCCACCGCTAACACAGATAACCAATCAGATAAGGCCATGACATCCTTCCTTGCACTAATAAGTGAACCAACCAGATTGTGCCACATCTTCACCCTTGACACATCAGCCCTAGCACGTCAACATCTCCTTCAACCCTAATCTTCCTCCACCATCTTCTCCCTAGCGGCGCCGATAGCCGCCACCATCTCCTTTCGTGAGCTACAAGCACCCAAATCAAACCTAAATCACCACCGTGACAGCCTCCACAAAATCGCGCCTCCCTATTTGCGATTCGACCTTCATCCGACATCCATGGAAGCCACTCACAACACAAAAAACATTTCTTTCACCTCCATCGCGAGATTCATCCACACATAAAGCCAATGCGAACCTGTGATAACAGTTGAAAAACTGTTATTTTCATGCTTAAAATTGATACTAAAAGCAACCTTTATACTTAGAAACTAGCTTGAAATCATGCTTTTATTCATATTTTCAGAAATAAGAGAGCTGGATAGGTTTATGCTTGATTTCAGTGTTTTTGTGCAGGTTTTAAGGTGAATTTGGTGAAAGAAGTGAAGAAGGAGAGAGATGGAATCAGAAAAGACATCAAAAAGTGCAAAAGGAGAAGCCGAAGTTACCGCTCAGCGGCAGTTTACCGCTGAGCGGCACTCAGGAGCTTACGGGAGTACCGCTGAGGGGCAAAATGGCCGCTGAGGGGAAGAAACGTCTCACGCACTTACCGCTGAGCGGTAGTTTACCGCTGAGCGGCACTATTTTTGGGCTTGGGCCTAATTTTCTGTAATTTACGAATAGTATATAAGCTTTAGGGTTTCCTAGGGTTAGTATCTTTGGCAGAAACGAAGCAAACACTCTCTCTTCCATCCCTTTGAAGGAGGATCTTGGATGCTCAGGCTACCTCTTCACCTTTCTAGGGTTTTATCTTCCATTCTTTCATTGTTATTCATCTAGGTTCACCATGAATATGGTGAACTAAACTCTGTATGTTTGTTGGGGAATCAATGTAATCTTTTGAAGCTCTCATATATGGAATTTGTTTTTACTTCTTTTAATTAAGACCTATGCTTTCTTTTATCATTAGTTAGGGTTTTTCCTCTTTGCTTAATGCTTGCATTGTTTAACTCATTCGATGCATGATTATTGGTTTTGTCGATACGGGCGCGTACGGGGAAGTCTAGATCCGGGGAATTTCTCCCAATATTATATTGGTTGTCGTTAAGCTCCTGCACTTATGAACTGATCATTAGGAATGCTAGGAATTGTATGAACTCGTGATTGGGGAGAAGCCTTCTTGAAAGGTACTTTAGAGAGTGGCATTAACAATGATGATTTGAATGTTGAATTCCTAAAATATATGAGAGCGGATAAGATGAAATTGACCCCCAACAACATATTCATACATAGATTTCATTGAAAGTGTTTATCTTTTGCTTTTTGCCATTGATCAAAACTTCATGCATACATATTTAAATTTCGTCTTTTGCATATAAAATCCAAATATTTCGTCTTTAAGTCTTAGTTAATCAAGAAACCACACAACTAAACTAGGCCGTGAGTCCTTTGGGAAGAACGATACTTGGTCTTACCAAGTTTATTACTTGAACGATTCGGTCATACTTGCCGATTGAAAAACAAGTTTGTGACATCATATTTTGGTGTTCATAAATTTGTCCATCAACCTGCAATCAGAAAAACCCAAACTGTCACCATCAATTGCAATTCCCAGGTCGCGCAATCCAAAGCCGCCACTCGCCGCCGCCACCGTGAAGCATCTTCACAGGAGCACCACCTCGCGCCAGTTGCCGCGATTGAACCTAGTTCCATCATCATCTTCCTCGCGTACTATCCTCACCGGAGCACCACGTCGTCGTCAACATCCATTGACGCACAACAGCGATTCTCCACCACCACGCGCACACCACTTCTCCTTCGCACAACCTGAAACCCAGAATCACGCCTCTCCAACACCCAAATTTCCTCCTCCATGGCCAAAACTCCATGGATGCCAAACAAACGCAGAAACAAGCAGCCAAAGAGCGCCACCACGTCACTATCCATGGCAGCCTACAAGAAAAGAAACCAAACAATCCAGCAGATCCACAATCACACAACCATCACCACTCCTCCACTGGAAGCAAGCATCCACTACTCCTCTCACTTTTATTTCATCAAGTGTTTCACTCCATTCATGGAGGGCTAAGCTCGTAGGGCTATTCTACTGTAATTTCATTATGGATTCTGAGGTTAAGTTAAATTAATGCAATTGTTTCTTTTGATTATTGATTTTAGTTATTCTTCTTCTATGTCTTTCATCTCTCAATCATATTAAAAGTAATGATTTTTGCATCATATGGTGTTTGAATCTACATGCATAATTATCATATGCGTTCAAGGGTTTCTAGGTTTGGTTGAGAATCTACTTTGATTGAATTTAGGAACTTTCATATGATTAAACGGGTTTTTGCTATCAATTGAGAATGTACTTTGATTGTTGGTAATAATTTCAACTATAATTAATTGAGAATTTACTTTGATTAATTAGTTTTTAATTTGGTTAAGAGATTTAAGAATAGACATGATTAAACACAATAGGATTTGATTGAGAATGTACTTTGGTTGAATTCATTGTGAATAATCTAGAAAGGTTTTTGCATTTGATTGAGAATCTACTTTGACTAATGATAAGGGTAGATTTCACCGTTATTTGAGAGTAAATTTTGATATCAAATGAACCCTTTTTGACTTAGAAACTTGTTTGTTCTTTTGATTTTGGTTTATTTTGGGAAATAAGAGAGTTGAGGTTACACTTGAAGATTTTATCACTAAATCCCCTTGGTTTTGTAGGAAATTGGGGTGAATTGGAAGAGGAGTTAAGTTGTCAAGAAGTTGGAACTCATAAAGGACAGAAAGAGAACCGGAAGAGAAGGTTGTAGAAGGTCGCATCACGCTTGGGCGCCCTTTTCATGACCCTCAGCGCTAGAGCCTCGCAGTCACGCCTGGGCGCCCTTTTTGGGGCGCTGAGCGCCACCTTTCCTACAACGTTTCATGCCTCAGCGACCTCCATTGGACGCTGAGGAGCAAATAAGCCAAAAAAAAGGGAAGTGCTTGTGGAATGGAAATGCACAAGCATTGTTTTCACCCGAGAAAAGACCAATCCACGTGAATTGGCTGACTTGGAATGAGGCATGAACCTTGCTGGCTGAGCTGGAATGAGGCATGGACCTTGCTGGATCAAAATGGACGTGCCTCCTATGTTAAATAGTTTGAATTTAGGAGGGAATTAGATCAGAAATTAGGCTCCTCTTCACCTATAAATAAGAGGGCCTCCTCTTTGTATTTTCTCACTTTTGAGCTTAATGACATTCTGCAAAATTTGCTTTCCAGCTTTTGTGCTCTTAAGTCACCTTTGATTTACTACTTCTTCTTCCTTCCTCAAGCTTTCTTCCTCTGTAGAAAGGCCCTCTAAGCTGTGAGGCTTCACCCATACACCTCTTCTTTATTAAAACACTTCAAACACTACACTGTTTCATCAATCCGCTGCACCTTAAGTCACTACTGGTTTCTTATGGTCTGGAGCTTCTACCTGCATGTTTCTAGCTGGGATTAGTCTCCATCATCTTAATTATATATGTTTCTTTCATTAATTGTTAGGGTAATTTTTCTTTACTCAATGTTTGTTATGTTTAACTCATTCATGGCATGATGTATGATTTGCATGAGTACCGAGAGGTATCTTACAATTCATGTTCTGGAGGATTGCTCCCAAAATTAGTATTGCTCAGGGATGGGGATATGAGTTTTGGTCATCTTAAGCTCCTAATCGTAATGCAAAATTAATTATTAGGGATGCAAGGGATTGTGGTCTAGTAATTAAAGATAAGCTTTCTTCGCCGAGGGATCGGGTTTTAAGTAATTTAGAGAGTGATGTTAACAATTAAGTGAAGAAGATAAATTCATATATGCATGAGAGTTAGTGTCGTCAAAATGGGTTGAAACCCATGAGCCAACCCGGCTCACCACGGGTTTGAGCCGGGTTGGGTTGGAAAAAAATACAAATTTTTTTATGCGAGCCAAATTTGACCCGGCTCACTAAGAACCCGGCTCACACGGGTTGAACCCGTGGTGGGTTGGGTTGGCTCACCAACCCACCTATTTTTTTAATTAAATTAAATTAATTATTCAAATCCTACTTTTTTTTATTGAAATCAAATTAATTAAATTAATTATTCAAAATGCGCAACCTTTACTTAGCAATAGAGCCTTTCGCGCTGTTGTCTTTCCAATAGTTCCCCTATACAAATAAAACCCTAAGATTATAGATTGGATAATATTATAGATGGAGATAAAGAAGAATATGCTTCAAGAGAGCATAATACTGTGAATTTATCCATTTAGGACTCCAATTTAATAAATGGATAATGTTATAGATGGGATAATTCAGGAATATATCATTTGTTGTATCTTGTTTTTAGACCTATCTACAAGCATGACAATTTTATCTTGTGCTATATATTTTTGTTAACGACTATATGTAGTTTCTTGGTCAAACGATTGTGTATGTCTCATTAAACTAAATTGGCAAAATATTATGCTTGATAGCTTATAATATATATAACAATATATTTCTTTTGTTTCATTTTCTTTTATATCAATTGGTTCAATTATTACTGTTTCAATTTGATCGATCAAAGTAACATGTTAAGAATCTGAGAAGAAGAGGGTGAAAAAAAAGTTAATTAAGTGAGCTAATGAGCCAACCCGTTTAACCCACCAACCCGTGGTCGGTCGGGTCGGGTTCAAATTTTTTCGGCTCGCTAATAAATGAGCCGGGTTGGATTGACTCACTAAGTGGCCAACCCATGGTGGGTCGGGTCGGGTCAGGCCGGGTTACCCGTTTTGACAGTTCTAATGAGAGTAAACTAGGTGAAATCTAAACCCTAACAACATATTCATCTCATATTCAATATCATCCATTCACATTGTGTTTTTCTTTCAATTGGTCAAAAGCGCATTCATATTTGATTTCTTGTTTTGCATACAAAATTCCAAATTGTTCTTCTAAAGTCATAATTAGTTGAGTAATCACATAACTGTTTAGTGTCGTGAGTCCTTTGGGATACGATACTTGGTCTTACCATTTTATATTACTTGATACGATTCGCTACACTTGCCGATATCTTAACAAGTTTTGGAGTCGTTGTTGGGGACTCGTGGTTTAAACTATTATATTTGTGTGATTCTTAATCAATTAGACTTTATCTTTTTATTTTATCTTTTTATCTTTTTATCTTTTTTTATCTTTTAGTGCTAATTGGGTGTTCTAGTCTTTTGTTCTCTAGTGTATGCAGGTTACAATTCGGACTAGAAGGACAAAAGTTTCTGAACCTCTTCTTGAAGGTCTAGATAATAGTAGAAGAAAAAGGAGAAACAAGACATCCAGAGAACTTTTCCCTTCTCCTAAGACTCTGTTACAACCTTCACCTCAAAGGTCTGACCAGGAAACTAAAAATATGGCTGAAGAGTAGAATGGTAGACGTACCCTGGCAGATTATGCAATAGTCATTGGCTCTCATCATTTTAATAGCATTGCAAGGCCGAGGGTTAATGCTATAAACATGGAGATGAAGCCTGCGTTGATTCAATTGGTGAAGAGCAACCAATTTAATGGATTGTCACATGAAAATCCATATGAGCATCTGACCACATTCAATGAAATATGCAACACTGTGAAGATCAATGGTGTGCCATATGAAGTTATTAGACTTAGCTTGTTCCCTTTCTCTTTGGGAGGCAATGCTAAGATGTGGTTGAACTCTTTCACAGAGAACAATTTTATTGAGTAGGAAGTTGTGGTTGCAAAGTTTCTGAACAAATACTTCCCATAATCAAAGGTGAATAAAGGTAAGCAGGAAATTTATACTTTCAGGCAGGGCACGGATGAAACACTCGGTCAAGCATGGGACCGGTTTAAAGGCTTGTTGAGAAAGACACCTACTCATGGTTTTGATGAACCTACAGTAGTCATTCTATTCCTTGGAGGTCTAGGCTCACAAACTAAATTGATGATAGATGCCTCAACTGGAGGTAATATCAAATGCAAGACTCTAGAGGAAGCTTATGATCTTATTGAAAATATAGCTACAAATGATAATGAGATGCACAGTGAAAGGACTCAATTGCAACAAAAGAGAGGTCTACAATTGCAATCTCCAGAGGATCTGCTGACACAAAATAAGATTATGACTCAACAACTGGAGACTCTAATGAACAAAATCTCTCAATTGCCAAGGGAGTTGCAGAACGTGTCTCAAGTTCAACAACAATTGTGTGAGCTGTGTGGTGGTGATCATATTAATGGTCAATGTGCTATGCCGGAAGTGATCCAAGAAGAAGTCAATTTTATGGGTCAAGGCAATCAATTTCGTTTAGGTAATTACAACCAAGGATGGAAACCTCACCCAAGCATGGGTCAAGGGCAAGCTGGGAATATAATAGACCACAACAACAACAACAGCAGTGGCAACAATAACCTTCACTATATGAGAGAACTGCAAAGTTAGAAGAGACACTCCAACAGTTTATGCAAGTGTCTATCTCCAATCACAAAAGCACTAAAACTGCTATAAGAAATTTGGAGATACAAGTTGGCCAACTGGCTAAGAAGTTGGAGGAAAAATATGAAAAGCAGTTTGGGGCTAATATTGAAGTTAACCCTAAAGAGGAGTGTAATGCTATCATAAGCATTAGTAGTAAGAGATTGGAAGAGAGAGAAATAGAGAGAAAAGAGGAAGATGAGTTGAGTCAAAAGAAAGAAGAAAGTGAGAGGAAAAACAAGGTTGAGAGGAAGGAGAAGAATAAAGAAAATGAAGAAAGAAAAGAAGAAGGAGAGAAGAAAGAGAGAAAAATTGAGAAATTTCTTCCTTACCTTAAAGAGCTTACTAGAAAGGAAAAAGATAGACAAGTAGGGTGTTTTAAGGAGATATTCAAGAAATTGGGGATTACCATTCCATTGGCTGAAGCACTACACCAAATTCTTGCATATGCAAGTTGGTTGAAAAAGATCCTCAAAATGAAAAATTATGTAGATGAGGGAACCATTGAAGTACAAGGAAATTGTAGTGTGATTTTGCAAAAGACATTCCCTCCTAAAGTCAAAGATCCGGGAAGCTTCATTATTCCTTGCAATATTGGAAAGTGTAAAGTATGGAAAGCTCTAATTGATTTAGGGGCTAGTATCAACTTGATGCCCTTATCCATGCTAAAGAAGATTGGTGGTCTTGAGGTCAAGCCGACAAAGATAGTGTTGCAAGTGGCGGATGGATCTACAATTGACAATGTGTTAAGAGGGGACTAGTACCACATCCATTAATCTTAAGGCATTTCAAGGAATAACAAAGTAGAATGCCTCCTCAAAACTTAATTGAAACCAGTGTTTGTCCTTTTCAATTGTTCTCATAGGTTGACCAAAGCATGCTTTATCAAGCAAATCAAGTTGCTCTGCTCCTACTCCTAACTGTACATTGTTATCAGAGAGAAATCCACAAGTATCTGATTGAACTAGAGAAGACTTGAGTTCAAATACAATCTTTGACATGGGTTCCTTGAACACCCCAGCTTCTGCGTCCTTTTTAGCTTTTGCATCTTTTCCTTTCCGTCTTGGTGCCATTTGAACTTACAAAATGAGTAAAAAAATGTGTCAAATCCAGGTTAGTGCTACTTTAACAAACTTTACTAAAATAAAGGTAATGACGAATGATAGGATATAAAACAGTGGAAAAATATTCAAGTTCCCCGCAAAAATAACAAGAATGTTAAGAAAAGATTTACTAGCAAACTCCATTTGGTTGGACAACTCAAAATTTATAAACACGAGCAAATTGTACACTTACTAACACAACCATTAAGTAAATTACATGACTCAATGTCCTAACAAGAATTACAGTGCTTAAACTATATTAGTTTACTTTGGATTTAGTAAAAACAAAATTAAAAGACAGTTATAACCTAATAGACAAATATAATGTTCAATTTAGAGGGGGCAGGGGAAGGAGACAGGGTAAGAGAGGATCCGACCTTAAATATTTTCTTACCATATCAATTATATGTGCTGAAAATTAACAAATCAAATTCTCATAAAATAAAAATGGTCTCATGTTGGAACAATTTTCCAAGAACTTAGGGAAACAAGATCAACAACAATATGTAGACTTGATATAATCTTCTAGGCGTGAATACACACTTTCCTAAAAGCAATATTTCGTCCCTTATAAGATTTCGTCCCTTATAAGAGTGAAGGGGATCACGAAATCCGCTTTTGAGATACAAAGAAGAAATACAACGATAATACTCACTCTTAGTATTAACTTCAAACAAGAATAAAATTCTCACGAATTGATTTGTGTGTTAAGTGAATGACATAATGTAGAGAAAAAGTCTAACCATTCAATAGAGCACAAGATCCCTTTATATAGATGTTGATAAGGCATCTTTCAAATCCAAGAGATATCGGATTCTCATTAGTTCCATTTCTTCATGAATGATTGTAACTTTTCATGAATGATTGTAACTCTTCATGTAGTTACATTTCTTCATGAATGATTGTAACTTTTCATAAATGGTTGTAACTCTTTATGAATAATTGTAACTCTTCATGAATCTGAAAATTGTCTCTAATACTCTTAAATTCCAAC
Organism: Vigna hirtella; assembly: GCA_027742795.1. NCBI lineage: Eukaryota > Viridiplantae > Streptophyta > Magnoliopsida > Fabales > Fabaceae > Vigna > Vigna hirtella. The sequence goes on from JAHCHA010013455.1 coordinate 1,635,023, forward strand.
AATCCTCCACCATTTGAGAGTATTGTATAATTACTTAACACAAACATCAATTTAATAATTACAATCTTACACATAAATGAAAGTGTACATAGACTTGAACTTTCACTTAGTAGAATACACATTTCATGAATTCGTATTTTATTGGTGTTGAAACGATTTAACCAACATAATACATAATGAAGTCTTGAAGATACTCTACATATAAGATAAATTACATATTCTTGTTATACTTGACACAATAGGGCCATGCGTCCATATCTATTCATAAGCGCAACAAAGTCATGCCCTCCTGACTTCTTGAAGCGGCCAAACTTCGCACTTTCATAGGTTGATTTCTTAGGTAAACATGTTCCTGTGACAAAACATAAATTCAAGAAATCAATTAAGAATTAGTCAACCTCCTAAGCATCACAGATCTAAAGCACTCTTTAAATAATTATTTGTGCTTTCAATAATCAAATAAGAGATTTAATCTTATTGAACTTAAGAATCAATGTCATATAAGCGTTAAGTTAAGATTCCCTTACTTGTGATTAGTTGTGGGCTCCATTCCTATTCCAATTGTCATTTTGGAAATGGAATCTTTAGCCAATGCCTTAGTAAATCCATAAGCCAAATTAAACTTTGTTCGTACGAAATCTACTTTAATAATTCCATCTTTGATGAGTCCTTGGACATAACTATTTAATAATTCCATCTTTGATGAGTCCTTGGACATAACTATGTCTCACACCAATATGTCTTGATTTGCCATTGTACACTTGACTATAAGCCTTTGCCAATGTTGCAACATTGTCATAATGTATTGTTATTGGTAATATTGGTTTTGGTAACAATGATATTTCAAACATGAGATTCCTCAATCATTGTGCTTCCTTTCCTATCGAGGCTAGAGCTATAAACTCTGATGCCATAATGAAATTTTTAATGCAAGTTTGTTTCTTGGATGACCAAGAAATTACACCTCCTCCAAGGAGGAAAATCCAACCACTAGTTGAAGAGTGATCTTCTACATTTGTAATCCAACTTGCATCAGAATATCTTTCCAAAACTGAAGGATAACCACTATATGTTAATCCATAATTAATAGTTTTCTTTAAATACTTAAGTACTCGATGTACTGCTTGCCAATGTAATAGACTAGGGTTACTAGTATATCTACTCAATTTGTGTACCGCAAAAGCAATATCTGGCCTTGTACTTTTCATTGCATACATTAAACATCCTATTACCCTTGCATATTCCAATTGTGAAACTGCTTTACCACCATTAGGTAATATCTTTAAACTATGGTCCATATGGGTTGAAATAAGAGAGCATTCATAATTATTGAATTTCTTGAGTACTTTCTCAATGTAATGAGATTGAGACAAAATTAATTTCTCATTTTCTCTCTTAATCTTTATACCTAGTATAACATCTGCTTCTCCCATATCCTTCATAGAGAAATAAGATGATATAAATGTTTTGGTCAAATTAACTTGATCTAAATTTGTTCCAAAAATTAGCATATCATCAACATATAAGTTGATTATGACACCATTATCGTTGTCATAAAATTTACTATACACACACTTATCTGAGTTATTTATCTTGAAACCATTTGATAACACAACATCATCAAATTTTTGGTGCCATTGTTTTGGCGCTTGTTTCGATCCATACAAGGATTTAATCAATTTACATACCTTGTGTTCTTGGTTTTTCATAACAAAACCTTCTGGTTGTGTCATATACACCTCCTATTCCAATTCTCCATTCAAGAACGTTGTCTTGACATCCATTTGATGAATTATAAGTTTATGAATGGCTGCAATAGCAATCAATAGCCTTCTAGTGGAGATTCTAGCCACTGGTGCATATGTATCGAAATAATCGATTCCTGGTTTTTGGCTAAAACCTTATGCCACTAAATGTGCCTTGAACTTATCGATAGTTCTATCATCCTTCATTTTCCTTTTGAAAATCCACTTACATCCTATTGGCTTACACTTACGAGGTAAGTCAACTAAGATCCATGTGTTGTTTCCCAAGATAGATTCCATCTCATCATTAATTCCTTCTTTCCAGAAAGATGGATCTTGAGACCTTATGGCCTCTTGATATGTCAATGGATCTTCTTCTATATTATAACAATATGAGAACTTTGTTAAGATACCATCTCTTGTACCTTCAACTAAATATACATGAAAATCTGAGCCAAAAGATTTTTCTTTTCTTGCCCTTTTGCTTCTTCTGAGTTGAGATGTAGAAGCATGACTCTGATTTAGAGTTTGATCATTTGATCCTTGATCAATTAAGTTTTGGTATAAATCTTCAATATTAGTTTTAGGAGGTGAATCCTTTGGACGAGGAATTGAAGAAAACTTGTTTTCATCAAATATTGTATCTCTTGATTCTATAATTGAATGAAGCGATACATAGTCATTTTGTTCTATTGCATAGAATCTATATGCTTTGCTATATTCAGCATATCCTATGAAGATGCATTCAATTCCCCTTTCTCTCAATTTCTTGCGTTTGGGTTCTGGCACTTTTACAATTGCCCGACAACCCCAAATTTTGAAATAATTCAAATTTGGCTTTCTTTTATACCAAAGTTCATATGGGGTTACTTCATTCCTTTTCATTGGAACTCGATTTAGAATATAACAAGCAGTTACCACGACTTCACCCCAAAATCCATCACTTAATCCTGTGATAGCATGGAGTTGACCATTTCTTCTAAGGTCCTATTCTTTCTTTCTACTACATCATTTTGTTGTGGTGTATAGGCTGTAGTTGTTTCATTATAATACCCATAGATTGAAAATAAATTGGATCATAATATTCACCACCCTTATCCGTTCTCAATCTTTTAACTTTAGCACTTAGTTGTAAGTCTACTTCATTTTTATAAACTTTAGCACTTAGAAGAAACAATGAATGTCTCATACATTACAATATTATGTTGCTTGAAACTTCCTAGGATTCTTTGGATTTCATGAAATTGTTCCATTATTGGTCTAGCATCAATCATTTTGGAATTATTAAAATTACTAACCAGGAATTTCTTGCTTGATGCATCTTCAGAAATGTATTTGTGTTAGACCCTCGGCAAGTGTAACCGAATCGTATCAAGTAATAAACCTGGTAAGACCAAGTATCATTCTCCCAAACGACTGACGACCTAGACAATTATGTGATTTATTGATTAACTAAGACTTGTACAAACAATTACTTGAGATTTCAATGCAAAATACTGAAAAGTAAAGATGTATGCATGTATTGATCAATGGGCAAGAAGAAACAAAAACACGTGATTTGAATTATATGGATGAATATGTTGTTGGGGTTTATGAATTTCATCTTATCCACTCTCATGTAGTAAGGAATTCATCATTCTTTTCATTAATGTTAATGTCACTCTCTAAATTACCTTAAACCCGATGTCTTGGCGAAGAAAGCCTAATCATAATCACTAGTTTACAATGTCTTATCTCCCTAGCAATTAATCATGCATTATAGTGAACAAAAGCTTAAAGGCAACCAACCATCATACTCCTATGTCTAGGTTTATACTACTGTTGGGAGAGATTCCCCAGATCTAGATTTCCCCGTATGTGTCCATATCGACAAAACCAATGATCATGACATCGAATGAGTTAAACAATGCCTGCTTTGAGCAAAGAGGAAAAACCCTAACTATTAATGAAAGAAAGCATGTATCTTATAAAAGATCTTGAAGAACAAATTCCATTACATGAGAGTTTCAGAGGATTTACATTGATTCCCCAACAACAAAATAAGTTTAGTTCACCATATTCATGGTGACCCTAGATGAAATAAGTTTAGTTCACCATATTCATAAAACCCTAGAAAGGTTACAAAGGAGCCTTAGCATCCAAAATCCTCCTCCAAGGGGTGAAAGAGTGTGCTTCTGCTTCGTCCCAGCCAAAGATGACTGACCTAGGTTAACTAAAACCTTATATAGTATTCTAAAAATTACAGAAAAGTAGGCCCAAGCCCAGAAAAGTGGCGCTCAGCGGCAATAGCGCGTGATCAATTCTTCCCCTCAGCAGTGCCAACGGGTTCTTGAGAGTGCTGCTCAGCGGTAATTAGCGCTGAGCGGTACTTGCGGCTTCTCTTCTTTTGCACTTTTTGTGTCCTTTTCTGATTCCATCTCTGTCCCATTTCACTTCTTTCATCAAATTCATCTAAAAACCTGCAAAAACAAGGAAATCAAGCATAAAACTTGTCCAACTCTCTTATTTCCAAAAACATAAGCAAAAGCTTGATTTCAACCTAGTTTCTAAGTCTTAAAGGTTGCTTTTGATATAAATTTTAAGTGTAAAAATAACAGTTTTTCAACTGTTATCAATTTGCTTTGAAGTTGATCCCAAAGTTCTTTTGTAGAATCCATATATTGATATATGTCAAATAAAGGATCAGACATACTGTTGAAAATGTAACCACGATAGACATAATCATCCTTTTCCGTTGTTCCTCCAATGCCACGTTTAAAGTCGAGAGAAGGAAATGCATCTTCTTTTGCCATCGTCGGAAACCAACGCCTTCAAACTTGTCTAATTGTTGAAAGTTTGCAGACATCTCGCAAATTGTTGTTATCTTAGAGAATATATTGCTTTTAGACTGTTGGAACAATTTTCCAAGAACTTAGGGAAACAAGATGAGCAACAATGTAGACTTGATATAATCTTCTAGGCGTGAATACACACTTTCCTAAAAGAAATATTTCGTCCCTTATAAGAGTGAAAGGGATCACGAAATCCGCTTTTGAGATACAAAGAAGAAATACAACGATAATACTCACTCTTAGTATTAACGTCAAACAAGAATAAAATTCTCACTAATTGATTTGTGTGTTAAGTGAATGACAGAATGTAAAGAAAAAGTCTAAACATTCAATAGAGCACATGATCCCTTTATATATATGTTGATCAGGCATCTTTCAAATCCAAGAGATACCAGATTCTTATTAGTTACATTTCTTCATGAATGATTGTAACTTTTCATGAATGGTTGTAACTCTTCATGTAGTTACATTTATTCATGAATGATTGTAACTTTTCATGAATGGTTGTAACTCTTCATCAATAATTGTAACTCTTCATGAATCTGAAAACTGTCTCTAATACTCTTAAATTCCAACATCTCAAACTCGACTTAGAAAAAATGAACTACCATCTCGATTCTATGCTTAATTAGTACAGTATGGGGCAAAATAGACATCTTATTACAAACCAATTATGATGTGCATTAATCCATTTCAACATTTAAATTTTAAGATTAAAATCAAAAGGAAATGAAAATTTTCACCAAGTAAATGCTACCCAATCTATCATCTTGCTATAAAATGAGCTCAAGTGGTATTATTACTTGGAAGTAAAAGTTTACTGTAGATAAGAAATCGAACATAGACTAATAATAAATTAAGATATCTGTACAAAGTTGAACCCCAAGGTTGAGCGAAGCTTAATTTTATAGTTTAGTATAAACAAACCAAATAAAAAATATGCTTAATTATTGAACAAGTAGATTTTCTTCTTAATGACCTCCACATATATATCACTTGGAACAAAATGACCAAGAAGCATACAATTCATAACAGAAATATTGATGGAAGACCATCTAAGACACACATTGGACCTCTTACTA
>JAHCHA010013455.1:1645680-1667896 GCA_027742795.1 Vigna hirtella
CACTTTTGAGCTTAATGATATGCTGCAGAATTTGCTTTCCAGCTTTTATGCTCTTAAGTCACCTCTGATTGGCTACTTCTTCTCCCTTCCTCAAGCTTCCTTCCTCTGTAGGAAGGCCCTCTGAGCTGTGAGGCTTCACCCATACACCTCTCCTCCATTAAAACATTTCAAACATTTCACTGTTTTCATCATTCCGCTGCACCTTCTTGCACTGCTGATTTTTTCTGGTCTGGAGCTTCTGCCTGCATGAATCCAGCTGGGATTAGTTTCCATCAAATATTTTGCTTCAGTTGTACACCATTTCACCTAATAAAATTTCAATGTGTCTCATATTTCACTCCCTTAACTGGAGATTCCACTTATGAAGTCCCAAAATTTTCCATTTTGTATATGAAATTAATCTTCCTTGTTAACATTAATATAATGACCAGTCCATGATTTATATATAAAACATCCCCAAAAGTAGACCATTCCTTTATCTTCTCCTACCACTATACAACTCACAGAACCACCAAATATGAATCTTTATTTTAAACGTGGGATTCTATGGGAAACCATTTATTTAAATCTTACACAGTGTTGTCTATATGGAAAATTGATACGCTATCGTTGAAGCTATCAAATTAATACTACTTTTCAAGGAAACTTCAGTATTGCCAAGTAGTATTCAAGAAAGTAGATAGGGTTAAAGTAACCCTGAGTCGTCTCCCAACGACTACGGAATTGCTTTTCAATATTTGAATCTTATGAATGCTATGCAATGCTCTAGAATAAAAGTGAGAAACTATGCTAATAGAATTAATGTTTGAAGAATGTTTGAAGAACAAAGACGAAACTTAGAAACAATTATGATGAAATAGGCTAATTTCACTGCTTTCTCAAGATAGATTCATCATCGGTTATCCACAGACAATTGTTCAATTGATTATTGTTCAAGTTTCAAATTAATTAAAGTACATTCTTAATTAATTTGAGGGCGATCATGCTCTTAACCAAAGTAGATTCTCAATCAAATGCAAGACCTTTCTAGATTATTCACAATGAATTCAACCAAAGTACATTCTCAATCAAATTCTATTGTGTTTAATCATGTTTATTCTTAAATCTCCTAACTAATTTAAAAGCTAATTAGTCAAAGTAAATTCTCAATTAATTATAGTTGAAATTATTACCACCAATCAAAGTACATTCTCAATTGATAGCAAAATCTCGTTTAATCATATGAAAGTTCCTAAATTTAATCAAAGTAAATTCTCAACCAAACCTAGAAACCCTTGAACTCATATGATTAATATGCATGTAGATTCAAACACCTTATGATGCAAAAATCATTGCTTTTAATATGATTGAGAGATGAAAGACATAGAAAGAAAGCAACTCAAATCAATAATCAAAAGAAACAATTGCATTAATTCAACTTAACCTCATAATCCATAATGAAATTACAGTGGAATTGCCCTTGAAGCTTAGCCCTCCATGGATAGAGTGGAATGCATGGCAAAAAAAAAGTGAGAGGAGTGGTGGATGCATGAGTTCAAGTGGAGGAGTCTGAGAATGAATGAGTTGTGTTTTCTACCTCTCCTAGGTCTCTTTATATAGGCTTGATTGGGCTTGGACTCTGAATCTTCTGTTGATAAGATCTTTTATCTTATATCTAATATCTTCCAAATATTCAATATATTTAATCGGTTTTTGAGAATATTTGATAATATCTTTTCTAGATACAAAAAGATTTGGCAAATATTATCTTTTGATTTTTATTGATATAGTTTTAAATAAGGTAATTATTTAACAATATCAAATAAAATATCTTAAGATATATTTTCTCCAAATTATCTTTTAAAATAAACTTGCCCAAAATTACATTTCAACCCTTTTTATTTTTTCAAAATTGCATAGAAGTTCAGAAATTTCCTCTAATTGCAATTCAAACTTTATTGCAGCTGCATCAACAAAAATTAGGCTATCCAAAATAATTTATGCAACTAAAATCACATTTTAAGCCTCTTTAATTCCCAAACCCGATAAAGCCAATTATCATAAATCTTATTTTAAATCAATCATTTAAGCACAAGAATCTCATAAAAAATTTGAATTTTAAAACATAAATGTGGGCATAAATATGCACTCATCACAAATTTACACACATATTGTGAATTGAATACGTTTCCTAAAAGGAGGCTAAATTAAATTAATACCACTACAAATATCTTCCACAACAAAATTTGATGCTTAAAATCCCCAGTAAATTCAAATTAAGTTGGAAATTAGTAGAAGGCATTCAACTCCATTACCAATCCTTTTGAACGAAAATGCTTGGATTTCTACCATGTTTTAAGTAGTTGCGGAGAATATGAGAGAACATATGAGTAAAAAAAATCAATAGCACAATGATAGAAAATAATAGAACAAAACAAATATTAAGTAACATTGCAATTCAAGGTCAATAGTTTAGACTAAGTAAACGTTGCTTGTGATTTTGCCTCTTTATATAGATAGCGTTTAGCATTGTTTATGTTTTCTTGAATGTTTTAAGTTTTAGTCTTTTAGAGTGTTTCTGTCAATGACATCGTCTTGACATTGTTTCGTTTTCCCAAGAGTTAAATTGAATACCTTTTGGGTATGATAAGCTTTACGCGTTTAGCTTCAACTCTCTTAGACAATTTTGACTTAACAATCATTTAACATAGCGTTTGGTTGTTATAACTTAGTTGTTTTTCTGTTTTCTAAAGTCTTAAGTGTTTTCCTAAGGTTTTTCTATGTTGGGGATTTGGGTTCTAAGTCTTATGTTGCTTCTTATGTTATTTCCAGATTATTATTCTGTTTAATGTTATTTGGTTAAACTTCAAAACATGAGAGCGTTTAGGTGCATAGACGATTTTGTCTTAACAATCTCCCTCTTTTTTTATGTTTAACAAATACAGATCTAAATGATATATAATCTTTCTTAATTTAGCGTAGAGTCTTAAGTTTTATGTGTTTTGAGTTTTTGTGTGTTTTACATCTTTTATTGTTTTTATCTTTTGCATGCGAGTTAGTGGATAAAGTCGAAATATATATAAAACAACAGTTAAGATAATGTGTGATAAAAACATAAAGTAAGATGTTAATTAAACAACAAAACAAATATAATATATAACGGTAGACAACGAACAACAAATTTTATATTTAAACATAAAAATATATTACAATGTAAATATGGATTCCTAAGATAAACTCTAAGAATCTAGAGACTCCCCTTGATTCTCCGCTATCCGATTATATCCTATCTTTTGGTCTTACTCCTTACTTTCCTAAGTTGTTTACCATGTTTTAGTTTAGATATGAAAGTTTGGGTAACCCATGACCGTAAACTATCAGTAATCAGAATCATTCAATCAAGAAAAATGACTACTAATAACATGCATCCTACTCCTATCTTCCCCTTATTTGATAAACAACCAAAAAGGGTCTTGCAAGGGGAGAACTGACTTCCAACCAATTAGTCAGAGGGTGTGTGAGGGTGTATATTATCAACAACCAGAAACATATACAACAACAGGTAATGTTAGATCTACATGTATATTTATATAAGAGATTTCAAGAGATATAGGTTGATTTCCACAGATATAAGTATTTATGAACATAGTAAGTTACGCAATCAATAGTATTCTAGTCATAAGTTTAAAGGTGTGTGATCGAGGCCGTACCCGAATCAAATTAATGTGCAATTAAGTGCAGTATACTAGGAAGTGACTCTTAGGTCCTCTCACAAGGACCAAATGTGGCTCAGGGAATAGGTCAAACATGTATTGGGTGAGGGTTTTGGACAATTTGTGCTAATTAAATTAACTAACTCAAACACTAATTCAAACACTAATTAAAAACGGTTGATCACTAACTCAATTGCATGCTTCCATCACAGATTAACAACAATTACCCACTCATCTAACCCCTAATCCAACACGAATTAACCAACTAAGCGAAGATCAATCCAATTTTTATAAAAACGAATTAAGCAAACGTTAAGCACCTATTCAATCAGTACTGCACCATACAGTTTAATCAACTAAGCGGAGATTAAACACCAATTAGGCAACTAAGCGTGTACCTAATTGCAAGTACATAACAAATTCAATATGGTGCAAGGCAAGGCAGCAGAATACAATCATAGTGTAGAAATCTCATGGAAACGATGCAATGTTGCTAATAACCAACCAAACAGCATTACGCTTTCATTAAACGAATTTGAAACAACAAAGTGAGATTGAAAACATCATTGTAGAAGCAAAACGAAAGCAAAGCTAGAAGCAACAATAGAGCACAGAACAAAAATTGAAACTTAACCAAGAAAACAAAACTTAACCCAAAAACGAAATTTAATTCAGAAACGAAATTTGAAAACGTAAATGCAGTGAACAAAACGTAATTGGAAATAGGAAATGAAATTCAAACAAGAACAAAAATAGAATTGAAATTAAAATGAAATTGATTCACTTCAAGAAAAGAAAATTGAAAGCAAACCTAAAATCGTAGAAGGGGGAGTCGAAAACATCCAAGCATCTAAAAATGAGAATGCAAGAGTATGTACGTCTTTTTGCTCCCTCTGGGTAGTAAAACCTAGGTTGCTAAATCAGCCCCCAAAATTGGCTCAAATGTAATTTTGGTCCAAAATGCAATGGAAAATGAAATTAAAATAAATGCTGAGGTGGAAATGAAAAATGACGTGGCAACACTCTTGTCCCAAAATATGATACCAAAATTGTCCTGCAAATAATAATTAGAATAATTAAGCCTAAATAATTCAAATTAATTAAAATAAGAATTATTAGTCAAATTAAGCCAAAATAGTGAAAATGACACAATAATAGAGAATTAAACACAATTCTGATGGACGAGGCTCCAAGGAAAGGTCGATTGAAGCTGCGCGAACACGAACCGGACCTCCTCGAAGCTTCTCCGACGAAGAAATACGCAGCGGAATGAAGACGAAGCTCTAGATTGAGAGCTGACTCGAAGGAAACCGAGAGAATCGAAATCGATTGCAGAAAACCCTAAAATCATGAACGAACCCTAGAAAAGAGGGAAAACTCAAATTGGACCGATTAAACGGTTCAAACGCAAGATTGATCGGTTCAAAAGCGTTTAAACAGTGCAAATGGAGGTTTAATTAGTAGAAATCAAAGAAAAAATGGTAAAAATGGAGGAAAATGGTCTGAGAAGGAAGAAACCCTAATGTGTGGTTGGAGATTGAAAAAGAAGAACGAAGATGTGGTTCTGCGAGATGGAGAAATGCTCTCACGAAAGAGAGAATGTGGATGTGCGTGTATGATGTGCGAGAAGAAAAGCCATGTGGAATGAGGGAGCTGACGCGTAGCTGAAGAAGGAAATGGAGAGCGCTGACGCATGCGAGGTGGCAGCGAAGGAGAGGTATCGTGGAGGAATGAGAAGCACCGTGAAATGGAAAATGGAAGTGAGAGTGTGCTTGGAAGGTGGCTAGAGGGAGTCTTTGGACTCTCTAACCTGACTTTCAAGAGAGAATAGTTTCTATTTCAGAAAGCCTAATTCTCATTAATCTCAAAAGTCCAATTACAAGAGAGGAGTTGGGTATTTATAGTAACCCATGCTCCTTAAAAGCTAAGTTGTGAAAGGTAAAAATACAAAAGGAGGACTACGTCAAGCAGGATTCCATCAAATTCACTAATAAAATTTGGTGCGGAAAGCTAAGTGAATAGTACAAAATAATTTATGAACATAGTAAGTTACACAATCAACAATATTCTAGTAATAAGTTTAAAGGTGTGGACACAACATTTATGCCTCATGATTTGAGGTTTTGGGATTTGTTGAGGGAGAGTTAGCTATGATATGTTGAAGAAGAAGTTGTATTTGAGAAGATAATACGTCAAGTTTTGCCTCAACCTTGGCATCTTGTTCGGCTAGGACTGACTTGACCTTGGTAAACACTTCTTCAATAATTGGTTGTGAGGCAGATAGGGTAGATGCAACTAGTTGTGGTTGATCTGGCATAGATGTACTTTTAGGTTGATTTTGTTCAGGTGGCTCTTCTCTATTAATTTCTTCTATTTCGGGTGGCGAAGTGCAAGCCATTGATTTAAGCATCTTATCCTTTTCTTCTTGTCTTTTCATTAGCCTGACAAGGTTTCTACATATGGCATTTGGTTTGGCATTCTTCAGTCTAACTAGTAGCTTGTCAAAAGGAGGTATGCGAGGAAGACTAGGTAGGAGTCAGTACCAAATTTCATATGGGTCATTTAGGAAGGAGCATTGGTGTCATCAAAGTGGTGAATGCGGTTCGGTTGCAAAAGACATGCTCCTTTGGGCTTTGCTTCATCACTTTCATGCTTGAATGAATAGGGACTTGTTGAAGCATGATCAAAGTTGACTCATCAGTCGAGTTGAATATGTTTGCTTCGAATAGAGATAAGCATCTAATTCATCATTATGAACGTGAATATCCTTGTCCTAGAGTTTAGGACAAGACAAACACGTCTATAAGAGTCCTGATTTTGAAGTTTAACTAAACAACATGCTAAAGTTTATCTAAACAAAAAAGTTCCATAGAGCAATAGGAAAACTCATAGGATAGAAAACCTTAAGATAGGAAGAACATTAAAAGCTACACAAAAAAACTACAAGTTAGAAAGAATAGGTAACCACACAATAGATAACCTCATAGAACAGAAGAATAGAAAACAAACCATAAACGATAGAATGGAAAACCCTAAATTTGGAAAGAACAGACATCCACATAACATATCTTAAAACACTAAGATGAAAAGAAATAAATGATCCTCTAAATGAAATCTAACAGACCGAAAATAAGACAAGTAGAAAACTAAACACTAACTGAATACAACATAAGAAATATAAGATTAGACCAGCTGAAGAAAACACTCATGAAACAATAGGAAAACACAAACAAAACATTAGAGTCAAACAAGGTACACACTTAATATTTTAGGAAACGAAAAAACAACCAAACGCAATGATAAAAAATTATCAAGTCAAAAGCATCTAAAAGAGTTGAAGCTAAATGCATAAAGCTCGTCACACCTAAAGAGTACTCAGTTTAGCTCTCAGGAAAACAAAACATGTCAAGACGATGTCATTAAAAGAACACACTAAAAGGCTAAAACTTAAAACACAAAGAGAAAACTAAAACTAAGCTAAATGTTGTCTGTTTGAAAAAGCAAAATCACAATAAGTGTTTACTCTATCTAAATGATACCACGAGCCAAAACATTACTTCATTAGATGATTAAGTCTTTAATCAATGCTTGGTATTTGTAGAAGAAAAGCTTAATTGTCAAATGTTACCTCAATGGTAGGAAATCAAAAAGGCACCTTGTTGTTCTGCACAAGAATTAAATGACATTAAATGCTCAACGTTCAAAAACAAAAAAAAGTGACATTTGATGAGTAGTCTACACAATCAGATCAGTAGAATGTGTCAATGACAAGAAAGACATTCATGGAATGTTCGTATCTTAAGAAATTGTGATATCAGTCAAACACCAACCAAGAAGACATGTACCAACGTCAATAAGTAAAACACCAACCAAGAAAAAGACATGAAGACAATAAGTAAAACACCAACCAAGAAAAAGTCTCTCAAGAACTAAACGATATCAGTCAAACACACAAATAAAACAATAGAAAACAACAAAATCATGTACCAACGTCAAAGCTTTTCAAACACCAAAACAAACAGGAAATAAGACATACTTGCTATACAAACTTCTGTTTTATCTTGTGCACGACATTTTTGCTACAAATGATTAGTTACCTCTTCATGTAAGTATCAAAATGGAGGTTGAAGATAAAAGAAGAATTGATCAATTTATCAAAAGTCGCGCCAAATGAGAAGTCAAATCTGCTTTTGATAAAAGCTCTAAAAAGCATGTCTGCTCTGACAAAAGACTCCATCCTATGACAAACATCCACACCAATAGCCACAAAAGAATAGATATGAAGACAAGCTTCGTCAAACGGTCATATTGTCAGATCTTAAGAAAAGCTTCGCCATAACGACTAGATCATCAAGGTGTATAAATAGAAGATAAAAAGAAGAAGAATAAGAATAAGAAGAAGAAGAAGAAGATGAGGAAGATGAGATGAGTATGAAGATATATCATCATTTGAGCAAGGATATCTCTCGGAGCTACTAAAAGCAAAATTCCTTTAACCAAGGGAATAGTAGAAGAGAAGAGCTCAAGAAATGAAAAATACTCTCAAGCTTCATCTCAATGCCCACTTGAGGGAAGCAGAGAGTAATTGAGTGAAACAACTATAAATCCTCTCAAACCTCATTGTTATATCTACTCACCTTGTGAATGAAGACAAGAGTCCATCAAATTCAAGTGCATTTTTCCATTAATAAAAACATATTTTATCCCAAAGACAATATCTATAAGGAGTGATTCTTACTAGAAGTGCTTAGCCGAAGCTAGAACTTTTTCTTTGTCAAGCAATACAAAAGTATTTAGATTCATAATACTAACTAACCAAAAGATGATATAATTGTAACATAAGAAATCAATATAGCATGGCACAACATAACCTAAGCAGGATATTGATTTAGGTACAAAGTCTTCCATCCTTTGCTTTAAGGAACAAATTCAATATTCCTTTTTAGTCATTTGACCTAGAGGCTCGTGTAAAAGTAAGGAATGGAAAACAAAATTAATATGAAGGGAGAAAACGGAGAATCAAATTTATACGTTCTTGTTTTAAACTACGGTAATTTTGATTTTTAAGGTTGAACTTCCATGTTAGAATAGGTATTACATTAAAATCCTTTATACCTACAACTTCATTATTTTCTAAAACCTTATCTAAGACCATTTTGTTGCAAGTCACGCAAAACCAATGACTAAAGTAATGACTCTTCTTCTCGGGAAGGTTTAATAGTTCAACAGAATAAGGAGCATGGATATCTACTACCAAGGTTTAAAAATAACTAATAATAAAACAATCATCTCAAAATTAAGTTATTAAGTTTTCAAAATTCTTACTTTCCTGCAATAAAAGGGACACCCTTTTGTAAATTATCAAGGATGTGTCACCTTGCAAGTCTGGTATAATTTCAGTCATGGCTTGTACTAATTTAGGATCCTCACTGTATCTTTCATAACACCGACCCCATCTTCGATATCTACATACCTTCAATGAGTATAATGATACTTTTAGAGATGTCTCTAACTTAAGAGCATAAAAGACCAGTTGTAGTTACTTATTGCTATACAAGGTGCATAAGCGTATTGAATTCTTGATGCTCTAACTTCAAGGGCAGTTGTAGCACCAATTCTCTTGACTAATTCAGGGTCACTCTGTTCAACATTTTTGTATATTTGAGTTTCATTCATGTAATTTTTCTGTTAATTTGTTTAATAATAACAATGAAAGAAGGAATGCAAATAGAAGTACCATTCTTCAACTTTTTAGAACATGGAAAAATCCCTAGGCTCAAATCAAGACTATGGCAATTGCCCGCTTAAATTAAAAGTCAATTTTCATTAATCAATCAATATGACTGTAGAAAAGAAACAAAGCAGAAAAAATAAATTAGGCATATCATCAAAAACCTGCTATATGTGACGGAAGACTTGGGATAAAATTGGCCTGAAACCCTATAAATTTTGAAACAGTCTAAGAAACTATACCAAAATATGATGAAAGGCATATTCATCAAATCATCAAAAGTCAGTCTAGATATAAGCAGAAGTTATACAATACAGAGGCAACATATCAAAGACAAAAGAGGTGAAAACAGGGGCTGAGTTTGCTAAAAATGGAACAAGTTTAGCCATAAATCATGTCCAACGGCCTTAACTTCTCGGCCTCCAAAGGCCTCAATCGTTCGGCCATTTCTTGGCCTCAACCGTTCGGCCTCCTTGACCTCAACCGCTCGGCCTTCAAAGGTCACAACTTGGCCTCCAAAGACCTCAACTTCTTGTCCTCCAAAGGCTTCAACCTCTCGCCCTCCAAAGGCCTCAACCTCTCGCCCTCCAAAGGCCTCAACCTCTCGCCCTCCAAAGGCCTCAATCGTTCGGCCATTTCTTGGCCTCAACTTGCCCACCGAAGGCCTCAACCGTTCGGCCTCCTTGACCTCGACTGCTCGGCCTCCATGGCCTCATAAGTACTTAGCCAAATCTAACATCAAGTGTTCAGCCTCACAAGTACCTGGCCAACCATTTGGCTCAAGCTCGGCCTCCAAGGCCTTAACCAAGTTGATGAAGGGAAAGATGTCATGTCAACTTGGCCGGGCGGTGAACAGGACACCCTGTCGCCCGAGGCGTTTCAAAGTCCGAGTTGATGAAGGGAAAGATGTCGTGTAAACTTGGCCGGGCGGTGAACGGGACACCCTGCCGCCCGGGGCGTTGATAACAGTTGAATTTATCGTTATTTGATACTTAATTTTGATACTAAAAACACCATTTTTTACATAGAAACTAGCTTGGAATCATAGTTTTGATGAATAAGAGAGTTGAAGGTGAATTTAATGGTTTTGTGCTAGATTTCCTTGTTTTCAACAAGAATTGAGATGATTTAGAAGAAGAGTTGAAGTAGTAAGGAGTTGGAACTCAGGAAGAACTGAAAAAGCATAAAAAAGGAGGATCGCAGCAGTACTGAGCGCCACTTTAGGGGCCCTCAGCGCCAGAGTATACTGTCTCACGCTTGGTTGCCCTTTTTTGGAACCCTCAGCGCAGGATAACCTTGGCTCGCGCCTGGGCGCCCTTTTCAGGGGCGCTGAGTGCAACTTCCTCGAGTCACACCACGCCTGCTTGCCCTCTAAGCTGACCCTGAGCGTCAGTTCTAACCCGCACACTGCCTGGGCGCCCTAAGTGAGGCGCTGAGCGCCAGTCTCGTGGGCTTGGACCTATTTTCTATTATTTTTATGTTCTTTTTAAGGACTTGGACGTCCTAGGGTTCGTATCTTTAGACGAAATAGGCACAAAAACACACTCTTTGATCCTTCGGAGGCGGATTTGGGTGCGGAAGCTCCTATCTTCAATTTCTAGGGTTTTATCTTTCATTCTTTTTCCATTGTTCATCTAGTTTCACCATGTCAATGGTGAAGTAAACTCTATTTGTTGTTGGGGAATGATGTAACCTTTGTAAACTCTCGTGTATTGAATTGATTCTTGATTATACATGTTTCTTTCATTAATTGTTAGGGTAATTCTTCTTCGCATAATGTTTACTTTGTTTAACTCATTCTTTAGCATGATGTATGATTTGCATGAGTACTGGAAGGTATCTTACAATTCATGATCTGGAGAATTGTTCTCAGAAGCAGTATTGCTCAGGAATGGGGGTATGAGTTCTGGTTGTCTTATTTTGTTCTTCAGAATTAATTATTAGGAATGCTAGGAATTGTAACATCCCTAACGGATTGCCACTTGAACTCTAAAATTTACGCCAATTTTTTTTATAATATCGCTTATAAACGTTTATATAAAAATCACGAAAGCAAATAAAACATGAGATGTTCAAACGTATTACAATATAAAATTCAAACCTTACAATTGTTAAAATCCAGTATTCAAAAATATAAAATCCTTTAAACATAATAAAATTCCCAAAAGCTAATCCCATGTCTCTCATCGCGTTACTCTTGCCCTGCCTTATCTGCAATGTCATCTACTCCTGTACAAGTACGATCATTGCAGATGGAACCACAACCACAAAAGGAAAGGGTGAGTAACTAAGAACATAACATAGCATATAATTTAACATCATAACATCGTATCACAGACTAAAATAGTCATAACATCACACACAGACTAAGTAGTCATAACCTCACAACACCTCTTAGTGTTCAACTCATAACTCAGATCATCACCACCCAGACTATCATAGTCATAATATTACAATACATCACAATATTCGACTCACAACTCATATCATTTACACGAGCTTCTGTTTTTTCCTTAAATTTTGTTGTACCAAACCTGTTTCGCAGAACAAGGCGATTCGAGCCGTCTTCCATCGCAACTTCAGACCTATCTCCCCGACTCCTCAAGGAATTACGAGTAAAAACTTCGGTTAGGCACACCCACCGAGCACTATACTCACACGAGCCGAAGTCATTGGGCGAGACATCCAACCCTCTCTAGTCCTCGCGCACGAGGAAAGGGTTGACACTCGAATCTCTTTCTCCGCAGAGACCCAACACTCCATCGTATCGCAATACGAACACATCGGTTCGACAAAAATTCTAAGGAAATGACAAAACGCCTGCTCTCACAACCTCACCATCACAACCATATGTATTGCACAATCACATGTACAAAGTCAACCAAAATTCATTGACCAACAAATAATTAAAAATAAAATTCACAAATAATTAAATAATTAATTTTCACAATTAAATCATTTAATTACATTTCTACTTACGCATCCCCGTGAAATAATTAATTCACAACTCATCCACTAAAATCAACGTGAAATAATTAATTCACAACTCATCCACTAAAATCAACATTTATAGTGCACTCTCATTCTTACTAAATTCACAACATCAAATAGGACACATTTTTTCAATGTACCCCTTTTTCCTCTAAAGACACTCCGTTGCTTTTCCAACAACTTTTTCAAATGGCCTCACACTCTCCTTAATTTAAATAAAAAACATTTTCTCTTACCAAGGTGGGTCCCACGCGGGTCCACCCAATTATTAAATTACAACTCCTTTTCTCTCTCCTTTCTTTCACTTTTACGTAACCTTCCATTTCTCTCTCCCATCTTCATTTTTATTTTTAATCAAACCAACTTCTTTCTCTCTCTAACTTTTTACGTGACTCTGTACTTCCTTTCTCTCATCATTTTCTTTTTATTTTACCTTTCTCATTTAACTAAATTTCACATACTCCGTTTTCTCTCTCTCTCTCATTTACGTAAAACACACCCCTTCACTTTTCTTTTTCAACTAATACCCATTAGACAATTCCATTCTCCCTTCTTTTTTTCACTTGTACGTAGTCTCTCTTCCCACATGCACCACCTCTCTCTTACTTTTTTTTCACTCACGTCACACATCATTGCTTATCTCTTCATATACTTTTCTTTTCATTCACTTATTCCACACAACACACTAATTCTCAATCTTCTCCCTCGTAAATTCACGTAACTCACACACACACCTTCTCTCAATCTTTCACTTTTTCTTTCTCAAACTAAAACTCAAAAACCAGGTTTTTGCACCAAAGTAAGCAAATATGTCCTCTTTATTACCAAAATAGGCAAAATTTGACCCAAAGTGAAGTCGTGGGGGGCCAAAACGACTTCAAAGGAAGAAGTCGTGCCCCCCTGCACGACTTCACACTGTACATAGCTACAGTGTTGAAGTCGTGCACCCCAAAAACGACTTTTGGGTCCTGTAATTGATTACATTGATTTGGTAATCGATTACAGAGTGTTGAAATCGTGACCCCCTGCAGGACTGGAAATGTGTAGGCAGAAAACGTACTGGTAATCGATTACGACATTTCGGTAATCGATTACCAGGTTGGTTGTGTAGCAAGAAGCACTCTGGTAATCGATTACAGGGTTTGTGTAATCGATTACCAGTGTGTTTTTGATTGGTTTATGAAAATGATTTTGCATTTTACATATGTTATGTATTGGTTGTGTTATAGGAAAAGAGAAAATAAATATTAATAAGAAATATTAATAGTAATATATCAGTCATCGATTTGATTACAATTGGGTAAGATTAAGAAATAACTAATGACGAAAAGGACAATTTCCCCTATGATGACCTTCGTTGCGACAGTAAGAGCATTTTTTTGGCTTATCTGGATTGGATTGATCCATTTCATTATGAAGCCTATTTGTAGATGGTCTTCCGGATGCCTTGCGTCGCATTTTAGGATCTGGTATGAAGTTTGGACCTGTATACACAGACCAATAATCTTGATTTTGGATTGGGTGAAATTGTACTTCGTATGCCTTGAAAATGTTGTTAAGACTGTACACTGGATCGATTACTTGGGTTAGTGGAATATGCGAAAATGCACAAACAGCAATGACATGATGACATGGGAGACGAGTAGCCTGGAAGTGTCCACAATCACACCACCATTCATTTAGGCTGACCTTGTAGGAAAGTGGAACAGGGCGGTAGTGGTGAGGTGTTGAAATTTCCTGAACATCAAATTCAGAATTTTCACGGTTGTAGCGATGAACATGACAAAATGCAGATTGTTGTTGATTTTTCCTAATGATGTCGGCGATTTGTTCAAGATATTGGTGTCCTGCTTGTAGCATACAGTTCGCCTTTAATCCGCGTTCAACAAACCATGATTGTGTCCTCTCAAATGTTGTTCTGATGAGAGCACATATTGGTAATGAACGTGCTCCCTTTAAAATGGAGTTGGTGCACTCAGCAAGATTAGTCGTCATATGTCCATATCTTCCTCCATCAAAAGCCGGAGACCATTTTTGTAATGGGATTTTATCTATCCATTCCACTTGTTGTGGGTATTGGTTTCTCAATGCAGCAAGTTTTGCCGTGACAGTTGGTTGCTTGACCTCGTAAGCTGTAATGATGTAATAAATAAATAAATTAAAGAATAATGTTAACAAAATTGTAAAAGTATAAGTGTTTGAAGAATGTTTGTAGTAGTACCTAAATTGATGAATTGTTTTTTGAGGTCGTGATTTTTGAATTTGTTGTTGAAGTTGGATGCTAGATGACGTATGCAATACACAGAGTTCAAATCATCTTGTTCCCAACCAACTTCTTCTGATCTTAAGGCGGATAGTATACCCTTTCCTCTGTCAGTGATGAAGAAAATATTTTGTTGATGGCAAACATGTTCTCGAAGTAGTTGAAAGAACCATATCAAGGCCTCCTTTGTCTCACCTTCTACAATGGCAAAGGCCAATGGGAAAAGATTTCTATTGCTATCTTGACCTATGGCGGTGAGCAAAGTTCCATGATATTTACCCGTTAGAAATGTACCATCAACTTGGAGAATGGGTTTACAGTATTTGAATCCTTCTATGCAAGGACCGAAAGACCAGAAAACTCTTTCCATAATATAGCAATTATTGTCGGTTTGTCCATCAATATGCACCGGAGAACCAGTGCATTGTAAAATTGTAAGGGCTGTACAAGAGTTGTTGTAATACATAACCAAATAGGCTGGTAATCGATTACAGGATTTCTGTAATCGATTACCAGATCACCATTGTAAGGACTTACAGGATAATTTGTATTGTGCATTACTAGACTGACTGGTAATCGATTACAGCGTTTTGGTAATCGATTACCAGAAACTTACTGTAAGGGCTGTACAGGAGTTGTTGTAATACATAACCAAATAGGCTGGTAATCGATTACAGGGTTTCTATAATCGATTACCAGTGGGCTATGGTAATCGATTACAGAAAACCCGTAATCGATTACCAGCCCAACCCTAGTCTATAAATTCAACTTTTTCTCTCTCCTCACGAACCCACACCACTCCCACTCCAGCAGCAGCGGCTCCCAGCGTCTTCCATCCTCTCCAAGGTCCAAAATCATCTTCTCTTCCACCATTTTCACTTCAAAACACCATATTTTCACTCCCCTTTCAATTTTGTTCAATTTGCACCGATTGGATTTTGAAATGGCGGAATCTTCAAAAAGGCAAAGAGTAAGGGGGTCATCTTCTACAGGTGGGGGACGTCGCCGCCGTCAACCTTCACCGGCAGAAAACTCACTGTCACCCTCACCACCACCGTCACCCACTACTGAACACCAAAATCTTCAATTTTCAATTCCTGCACTAGCCCAAAGGTATTTCTCCCTATATAAAGACCGTCAAATCATTGAGCCAAAATATCTAGATGACGATTATTTTGAGAGCCATAGTTTTGAATTTTTTGGCATGCTCAAAAATTTGGGATTGGATGAATTTTTCTGCGATTTTGCTCCATATTATCCTGATTTGGTACGTGTGTTTTATAGTAACCTCAAATTTTCTGAAAATGGAACAATGAAAACTGAGGTGAACAATGTCCAAATTATTATTAAACCCAACATTTTTGCTTCTATAGCCGATCTTCCCTCTGTTGGGTTGCCCTTTGAGGGGAAATTATTTGAGGATTGGGCCAATGAATACAATATAGACGTAGCCAGACAATTAATTTGTTTGCCACACAATCCCCCTACCAGTAGAATTCTAGCAGGGAATATGACAGCTGAGGCTAGAGTATTACATTATACTATATGTCGTGTTTTGTTTCCACGTGTTTCTAACTTTGCACAGGTAACCGAGGAAGATCTTCTAATAATGTGGATTATAATGACGACAAAGCAGATAAACTGGACCCATCTCATCCGACATAGGATGAAGAAGGCTTTGAGGCCAGGTGCTCCTTTACCATATCCAACTTTGGTCACCCGCATCCTGGAACATTTTGAAGTTCCATTGGAGGATGAAATATCTGTCCCACCTACTAGGCATTGGACAATATCAGGACGAGTCATACAATCATTTGGATTCACCCAAAATGCTGACAACAGATGGGTGCACAGAAATTATCCTCCTCCACCTCAACCTTAAAATCAACCACCTCCTCAACTACAACTACCACCAGTTCGTCAACAACAAACTAGTAGATTTGATGATGTCATGAGGGGGATAAACGATCTCCGAACATTTGTTGGGGACAGCTTCAATACACTCAATGAAAGCATGAATGCAAGATTTGAACAATTGGAGCTGAACATGGGTGACCGCTTCGATACTATTGATGCTCGAGTTGAGCATGTGGAGCACGACATTGAGTATCTGTGTCGTCATTTTGGTCCACATAGTGGATCATCTTCCTAGATGCCTTTCAATTTGTACTGTCCTTTTCTTTTAATTTTAGCTTGTTCCTTATGTAATGCACTTTTAATTCAATAAAATACTACAAATTTCATTTCTCATTTCATCTTATGATTTTCTCTTATTTCTATTACATAAAATCATATACTTTTCCTATACAAAACAATACATCACAATGTAATCAACAACAATGCGTGCTTACACAAATTCATATCAATACACTTAATAAACTTCAAAATATGCACCACAATTACAATACAAAATTTCAAAAACCAACCAAAAACACACTGGTAATCGATTACAACAACCTTGTAATCGCTTACCAGAATGAATCTTGCACCAAATACAACCTGGTAATCGATTACAGAAGTGTTGTAATCGATTACCAGTGCGTTTTTGGCATACTTATTTGAAGTCGTGCAGGGTGGTCACGATTTCAACACTCTGTAATCGATTACCATTACATTGTAATTGATTACGGTCATCAGAAGTCATTTTTGGGGTGCACGACTTCAACACTGTACATATGAACAGTGTGAAGTCGTGCAGGGGGGGCACGACTTCTTCAATTGAAGTCGTTTGGGCCCCCCACGACTTCTCCATTTTCGTAATTTTGGTTGAATTTGCCCATTTTGGTAATATTATAGGCAAATATGCCTAGTTTGGTGCAAAAACCCAAAAACCACCTTTTCTTTCTTCTTTCATCCTTTTAACTTCTTTTCTAATTTCCAGTACCACTACCCTCCATGCACCATTATGCCACTGGTTTCTTTTTCATCAACTACAAGCTCTAATTCTAAGTTGAACCCCACTATCAATTCCACCTCTCTTCTCCCTTACTCCAGCATTCAAGTACCAACTTTTCTCTCCTCCTTCTCCTTGAGTTTTCACTCCACCAACCTCATTTTACTCACTCAACACATGCATCCGCTTTACACCTTACATAAAACTAACCCATGCAACTAAATCATCCCTCTTTCCTTCTCTTTGTCTTTGCTTTTTGTCATCACTCGCTCAACCTTCTCTTCCACTAAAAGGAAGACGAATTCTCAAACCCTCCATTCACCACACTCTTGATTAGAAAGTGTAGGAGTGTGCCCAAACTTTAGCAGCATGAATATAGCAACATGCAAGGGAAACATTAACAACCCAAAACAACATGACTTCGACATCCACACATAGTCTAGCTTTGAAACAACCCAACATACGAAACATAGCCTTAAGATGAACATTTTTTGCAACATCATTTCAACAATCACATCTTACCCATCATACACCATATTATATCCCAAGTTAAACCCCTTACCTATAGTTTCAAAGAGTTCCCAAGGCTTCTAAGGTTCCCAAACAATGACCGAAAATGGCTTCACTCTTCTTGTTGCAACCCAAAGTCACTCCACACTTCTTTGTTCTTCTTCAACTCACGGTCCTAGTGCAAAAGACGCTGGTGGCTCAACTCTTTCTCACAAATGCTTTAGGTTTTAGAACAACAAGGTTAGGTGTCTCACTAGCACTTACCTCACGGTTTTTCAGAGTCTTTTTTCCTTCCTAGGTTTACATAACACCACTTAAATGCTAACTAACCCTACCATATACCAAAGCATACCCTATCCACTTAGGTTACCCGAAAGTCTCACGGTAAAACTAACCTTGGGTCTCCTTTTTCTTAACTCTTCATTCCTCTAATAATTACCAATTTTAATGGGTGCAAATGGGGGTTTTAAGAGTATTAAAGATACCCAAAACGTTTTATAACTTGCAATGAAAGGTTGGAAAGAAGACCCTTCTTTGGAACCACCAACTCACGGCCAAAATGCTACTTCCAACGTTCACAGTTTATGGACCATGCATACAGTAGAGTTCCCAAGCAAAAGTCATAAAAAAATGAAGCAAATAACTCAACTACTCTTCTCTATTCACCTTTGACTTTTCAAAGCTTAACTATTAACTCCCTCACTCAAAGCTTAAGCAAAACAACAACTAAAACCAAAGCTATGAAAAACAACATAGAACCTCTACACCTCACGTAAATTAGCGTACCCATGCAAGCCATTCACGATTTCTCTTTCATCCAAACCATGCAATAAAAGCAACACTAAAAGCCTTTTCAACATTTTGAAAGCCAAAGAATACCCCTATGCTGAAGGGACGATTTACCTATCTTCATTAAAGTAGGAAAACCAAAAGAAAGAAAACTTTTAAAGCCATACACATAAAACATAACGCTGCACACAACTTATCACGGCCAATGGAGATCATTCTCCTCTTTCTTACCTCATGGTGGGTCCCACATGTGCCAAGGTGAAAATAAAAAGAATTAAAAATCTTTATGGCCCTGGAGAGTTTGAACTTAAGACCAAGCACAGACCCCCTCCCATGCACACACAACAACTACTAGATCAAACTCCGTCCATTTATATAATAACGCAACAATTATATTTATAAGTACTCTTTCAACTCTTTTCGTAAATTAACATTAAAACAATTATTAATTTTATTTTATTCACTTCTTTAAATATTTCTCAACACCATTTTACAAATAATTTATTATTTATCATCCCAAAATAAAATAATTAAAATAAAACATTGTTTTATTTATATGGGTTTTAAAGGAATCGTATGAACTAATAATTAAAGATAAACTTTCTTCGTCAAGGAATTGGGTTTTAAGTATTTTAGAGAGTGACATTAACATTAATGAAGAAGTAAAATTCGTATATACATGACAGTAAATTAGGTGAAATCTAACCCCAACAACATATTCATTCCATAATATCAAACCCGTTCATCTTTGCACTTTTGTCCAATTGATCAAATTGCATGCATATTTACTTTTCAGTATTTGCATTCTAAACCTAAAAGAGTTTGTTTTCAAGTCTTATTTAATCAAGAAATCACATCATTGTTTAGGCCGTGAGTCTCTAGGGAAACGATACTTGGTCTTACGATGTTTTTTACTTGATACGATTCGGTACACTTGCTGGAGTCTTAACAAGTTTTTGGCACCGTTGTCAGGAACTCGTGGTTTAACTATTCTATTCGTGTGTCAGGAACTTTGACTTGATTTTTCTTGTTTTAATTTTTATTTTTATTTTGTTTTTGTTTGTGTTGTGCTAACAATTGTTTTCTAGGGGTTGTTTTCTTGTACATGTAGGATACAATTTGCACTAGAAGCAAGGAAAAATTCTAACCTCTCTTTACAGATCAGGAAACAGAGGACATGGCTGGCAATCGAAATATGGGTCTAGTGAGACGAACTCTGGAGGATTACGGTACAGTCACTGGTCCTTTGTATTTTAACAGTATTGCCAAGCCAAGGGTAAATGCTACCAACATGGAGATGAAGCCGTCTCTTATTCACTTGCTGCAGAGCAATCAATTCAATGGATTAGCAAATGAAAATCAATATGAGCATCTGACCACATTTGATGAGATATGCAATACAATGAAGATTCAGGATGTACCAGATGAAGCTATTAAACTTAGTTTGTTTCCCTTCTCTTTGGGAGGCAATGCTAAGATTTGGCTAAATTCTTTCCCTGAGAATAGTTTCACTAAGTGGGAAGAGGTGGTAGCAAAGTTCCTGAATAAGTACTTCCCTCAATCAAAGGTAAACAAAGGTAAACAAGAAATATCTTCTTTTCAACAGGGCATGGAGGAGACATTAGGTCAAGCGTGGGATAGATACAAAAGCTTGCTGAGAAAGACGCCCACACATGGCTTTGATGAAGCCATTATAGTCATTCTATTCCTTGGAGGATTTGGCTCACATACTAAATTGATGCTAGATGCCTCAGCTGGAGGTAATATTAGATACAAGACTCCAGAGAAAGCGTATGAGTTGATTGAAAACATGGCTACTAATGATAATGAGATACAGAACGAAAGAGCTCAATTTCGACAGAAAGGATTTCTTCAGTTACAATCTCAAGATGCTCTGTTGACTCAAAACAAGAGGATGACTCAACAATTAGAGACCGTGATGAAGAAAATCTCTCAACTACCGAAGGAGTTGCAGTGTGTCTCTCAAGCTTAACATCAACTTTGTGAGCTATGTGGTGGAGATCATGTTAATGGACAGTGTGCCATGCAAGCTAATATCCAGGAAAAAGTAAATTATATGGGTAACCAGGACCACCCAGGTAATTTCAACCAAGGGTGGAAACCTCACCCAAGCATGGGTCAAGGGCAAGCTGAGCAATTTAATAGACCACCACAGCAGCAATGGCAACCACAATCCTCTTTATCTGAAAGGATGACAAAACTGGAAGACACCCTTCAACAATTCATGCAAGTGTTTGTCTCTTCTCAGAAGAGCACTGAAGCTGCCATTAGAAACTTGGAGATACAAGTTGGTCAATAGGCTAAAAAGTTGGAGGAGATGTTTGGCAGGAGTTTTGGGGCTAATATTGCAATTAACCCTAAGGAGGAGTGCAATGCCATTATAACTAGAAGTGGTAAGATGTTAGATGAGAGAAAAGTTGAGAGAAAAGTTGAGAGAAAAGAAAAAGCTAAGTTGAATGAAGTGGAAGATGAGAATGAAGAGAGAAAAGAAAGGGCAAGAAAAGAGAAAGATGAGGGGAAGGAAAAAGAAAAAGAGAGAAAAGAGAGAAAAAAAGAAAAAATAATTGAGAAGCCCCTCTCTTATCCAAAAAGTTGTTCAAAGATTGAAAAAGAGAAGCAATATGGGTGTTTCATGGAGATCTTCAAGCAATTGGAGATTATTATGCCCTTGACCGAAGCACTGCAGCAAATCGCTGCTTATGCGAAGCACATAAAGCAATTCCTCAAAACGAAGAAATATCTAGATGAGGAAACAATTGAAGTGCAGGGTAATTGCAGTGCCATTTTGTAGAAGACGCCACCTCCCAAATTCAAAGATCCGGGGAGTTTCACCATCCCTTGCACCATTGGGAATCATGATATAGGGAAGACTCTAATTGACTTAGGAGCTAGTATCAATCTAATGCCCTTATTTATGCTTAAGAAGATTGGTGGTCTGGAGGTCAAACCTACAAATGCAATCTTGCAAATGGTAGACAGATCCATTAAGCATTCTTATGGTGTTGTAGAAGACCTGGTGGTGAAAATTGATAAAATCAATTTTCTGGTGGACTTTGTAGTGATGGAGATGGAGGAAAATGTAGAGATATTGCTCATCCTTGGAAGGCCATTTATGAAGACAACTAAGGTTGTCATTCATGTTGATGATGGAGTTATAACGTTGAAAGACCAAGATGAAGAGGTGACTGATGGTATCGGAGGGGGTATTTTTCGAAGAGTATAGCGCAGCGGAATTAAAACTCAGAGAGCGGGAAGCGTATTCGATCACAATTAAAATTAATTTTGTCCTTTTAGTAAAAATAATTTTCTTTCAGAAAATTAATCAA
>JAHCHA010013455.1:1667906-1703668 GCA_027742795.1 Vigna hirtella
CATCAAAACACATCTTCAGGTTTTACCAATACTCCTTATTGGTAACAGTGACTTTCAATGTCTTTGAAGATCGGCAGCTAATACAAGCAACAAAGCTAGTCCTAAAGCTAAAGACGAAGTTCTATCAGTGACTAGTCTACCTCATAAAGCTGCCAAGACGATCAAGAGGAATCATAGTTGTTGCTTTCCAAGGCCGAAGGAAGATGATGGAGATAAGGAAGAAAAACTTGTTCACCATGACTTTGTGATGGAAAATAATGAACCCTACCTTGGCAAACCAGTGAAATTCAAGAACAGGTTACGGTTATCAAGGATATAAAGGCAAATGGAGTTCTTGAGATTGAGGCTCCTTACTCTAGAAGAGTCAAGTTGGTGACAAGAAAGATGCTGAGATTATGTTGGTGTCATGAAAGGAAGAAGCACATCAATATTGAAAATCAAACTTGAGCTTTATTGGGTCAAGCTAGTGACGTTAAAGAAGCACTTACTGGGAGGAAACCTAGCTTTCTAAAGTTATCTTTTTAATTTATGTTCGTCTTTATGTTATTAGTATAGGATTTGATGTACTTGGCTTAAAACTTAATCTGTGATGCAATGATTTGATGATGATATGATGTTTGGGATGAGTGCTGCTTATGATGCTGACTATATTGATTGATGTTGAGATGATGCATGATGCTAATATACAGGTGGTTGCTCACAATATTGTGAAACAGATGCATGAAGTAAATTTATGATTGTGATATTGAGTAGGATGTTTATCTAAATGTTGGAACTTGAATTAGCCTGTGTGAGGATTGAACTCCAGAGCTTTTGTGAATGATTGTTATTACTTTGAAAACATGAATGACTTTGCTCAGGTTTCTATGATTGAATCACTTGTTTGCATGTGTCATATGATCAAGGTCATCTGTTGTTATCCCTTTTTAGCCAATGCATGATTTTAGCCCAATAAAAGAGAGCACAATGTGTTCTATCCTTTGAACCTTTAGCCTTAAGCATCATATGAAAACCCTTTTTGAAAATCTTTACCTTGAGTTAAGTTGAGAATATTTTGTGGTATTGATAAAGGTTCAAGTTTGGGGTTGTTGGGAAATCTGAAAAGGGAAAATAAAGAGAATGAGCATTGAGCTAAGTATTGAGAAAATGAAAAGCAAAAGAAAAAGAGAAGAAAGAAAAGAAAAGCTCAATGCATGGGAAAGTTGGGAATAAGTGAGATTGGTTTCTTGAAAAGAGAGATTGTGTTGAAATGATGAAATTTTGAGTGACTCTCTTAACTCAAGGATTTTGTGATCCGGAAAAACCAATTTTCTTCGTAGCCCAACCACATTACAAGCCATAGAAAAGCCCTTGTGATGATACTTGCTTATGAGTTTGATTGATTGTGGTTAAATTAAAGGCAAAGTTGATTTATGTGACTGTTGATAATATTTTTGGTCTCCAGAAACGAAACCAAAAACTTGTTGATGGATCGGCAAAAGTGTACCGAATCGCACAAGTAATATAAAATGGTAAGACTTTGTATCCCACTCGGCACTAAACAATTGCGTGATAACTCAATTAATTAAGACTTAAAAGAAACAAGATCATTGGTTTAAAATGCAAAGACAGAAAATTAAAATGCAAATTGATCAATAATAGAGTAACACAAAGATGAACGAATGTTGATTAATATGAGATGAATATGTTGTTGGGGTTAGATTTCACCAAGTTGCCTCTCATGTATATAAGAATTCCTCTTTATGCATTAATGTTAACATCACTCACTAAATTATTTAGAACTCAATCCCTTGGCGCAATAAGCCTGCCTTAATTCCTAGTTCGTGCAATTCCTAGCGTTCCTAGAAAGTTAAGTCTGAAGATCAAGAGCATAAGACGACCAAGTACTTATACCCTCATCCTTGAGAAATATTACCCTTGGGAGAATTCAACAAGAACCTGAATTGTAAGGAACCTCCCGGCAGTCATGCAATTCATAAATCATGCAACTAAATGAGTTAAATAGAACAAGCATTGAAACAGATGAATTCCCTAACAATTAATGAATAAAGCATATATGATTAAGAATCAATTCAAATACATGAGAGTTCACAAGGTTACATCATTCCCCAACAAAAAATAGAGTTTAGTTCCCCATAGACATGGAGAAACTATATGTACAATGGAAAATAATGAGATAGTAAAACCCTAAGAGTAGAAGAGGAAGCTTCCTCCTCCAGATGCACCTTCAGAGAGTAGAAAACTGTGCTGTTGTGTTGCTCCAGCCAGAGATACAAAACCTAGAGCGCTTGGGTCCTTTAAATAGAGTTGGAACAGAGTAGAAACAGGGCCCGGTCCAAAAAAGTCGAAAAAGAGCAAAAACTGGGCCGGATCTGCAACGCGCGACGCTCGGGCGCCCCATTTAGGGCGCCCGGGTGGTGGACGTTGATTTCTGATAACGATTGAAAAACCGTTATTTTTATACTTAATTTTGATAATCAATCAACCCTTTTTGACTTAGAAACTTGCCTTAACTCATGTTTTTGCTTTAGTTTTGTGAATAAGAGAGTTGAAGGTGAATTTAATGGTTTTGTGCTAGATTCCCTAAAGTTTGTAGGCTAATTGAATGGTTTGAAAGAAGAGTTGAAGTACCGAATGGTTGGAATGAAGAAAAGTCAACCAGAAACCAGAAAAGTCAACTAGTCAACCAAAAAACTCAACCAATCAACCAGAAAAGTCAATCACTCAACCAGAATGCAGAAAAGTCAACAAGAGTGCAGAAAAGTCAATCACTCAACCAGAATGCAGAAAAGTCAATCACTCAACCAATCCTCTTCTCTTTCTCGGGTTTTTCTATCTCTTCCATTCTTTCACTCCATTGTTCATCTAGTTCTTCCATGACGATGGAGAACTAAACTTATTTTGTTGTTGGGGAATCAATGTAAATCTTTAGAAGCTCTCTTGTATGGAATTTGTTCTTCAAAATCATTTATATGATACATGCTTTCTTTCATTAATAGTTAGGGTTTTTCCTCTTTGCTCAAAGCATGCATTGTTTAACTCATTCGATGTCATGATTATTGGTTTTGTCGATATGGATACATACGGGGAAATCTAGATCTGGGGAATCTCTCCCAACAGTATATTACAAACCTAGACATAAGAGTATGATAGTTGGTTGCCTTTAAGCTTTTGTTCACTATAATGCCTGATTAATTGCTAGGGAGACAAGACATTGTAAACTAGTGATTATGATTAGGCTTTCTTCGCCGAGACATCGGGTTTAAAGTAATTTAGAAAGTGGCATTAACATTAATGAAAAAAATGATGAATTCCTAAATACATGAGAGTGGATATGATGAAATTGATAAACCCCAACAACATATTCATCCATACATTTCAATTCACGTGTTTTGTTTCTTCTTGCCCATTGATCATCACATGCATACATATTTACTTTTCAGTCTTTTGCATTTGAAACTTACAACAATTTGTTCACAAGTCTTAATTAATCAATAAATCACATAACTGTCTAGGCCGTGAGTCTCTTGGAAAACGATACTTGGTCTTACCAGGGTTATTACTTGATATGATTCGGTTACATTTGCCGAGGGTTAACAAGTTTTTGACTCCGTTTTCGGGGATTGAAAATTTGTTCAACAAGTTTTTGTCGTCGTTGTTGGGGACTCGTGGTTTAACTAGCCTATTTGTGTGATTTTTAATTACTTTTGACTTGTTTTGAATTTTGTTTTTCTGTTTTTTATTTTCTGTTTTTATTTTCTGTTTTTATTTTCTATTTTTATTTTTTGTTTTTATTTTTTGTTTTTATTTTTCTATTTTTATTTTCTGTTTTTATTTTCTGTTATAATTTTTTTTTCTGTTTTTATTTCCTATCTTCTTATCTTTTCAATCGTATCCTTTGATTATTTCTTCTTTTTTCTATCTTTTTGTGCTAACAAAATTTTTCTAGGGTTTTGTTTCCTTGTGTATGCAGGGTAATATTCGGACTAGAAGCAAAAAGATTTTTGACCTCTTCTTGAAGGCCTGGACGAAAGTAGAAGGAGGAGAGTTAGAACTTCAAGAGAACTATTCCCTTCTCCTGAGACACTCTTACAACCTTCACCACAAAGGTCTTACCATAGCACTGAAAATATGGCAGAGGAGAATAATGGTAGACGGACCCTTGCAGATTACACCACTGTGGTTAGCCCTCAACATTTTAACAGTATAGCAAGGCCGAGGGTCAATGCTGCAAACATGGAGGTGAAATCGACATTGATACAGTTGGTGAAAAGCAATCAGTTTAATGGGCTATCACATGAAAACCCATATGAACATCTCACTACCTTCAATGAAATCTGTAACACCGTGAAGATAAATGGAGTGTCGGATGAAGCCATCAAGCTTAGCTTGTTTCCTTTCTCATTGGGAGGCAATGCTAAGTTGTGGTTAAATTCTTTTCCAGAAGGTAGTTTACAGAATAGGAAGCTGTGGTTGCAAAGTTTTTGAACAAATACTTCCCACAATCTAAAGTCAACAAAGGGAAGCAAGAGATCTCTTCTTTAAGACAAGGCATGGAGGAGACATTAGGTCAAGCATGGGACAGGTACAAAAGCTTATTGAGAAAGACTCCCATGCACGGTTTTGATGAAGCAGCAGTAGTTCTACTTTTCCTTGGAGGTCTTGGTTCACAAACCAAGTTGATGTTAGATGCCTCAGCTGGAGGTAATATTAAATGTAAGACTCCAGAGGAAGCAATAGAATTGATAGAGAACATGGCTGCTAATGACAATGAAATGCATAGTGAAAGAGGAGCCTCTATTCAACAGAAAGGGGTTCTACAATTGCAGTCAAATGATGCCTTGCTTGCTCATAATAAGATTATAACTCAACAGTTGGAGAATTTAACAAAGACACTTTCTCAATTTCCAAAGGAATTAAAAACTATTGCTCCAGTTCAACAACAGATGTGTGAACTATGTGGTGGTGACCATATCAATGGTCAATGCGCTTTTCCAGTGGAGGCCCTAGAAGATGTAAATTTCATGAACAATCAATTTCCATACCGCCAAGGTAATTTGAACCAAGGGTGGAAACCTGATAACAGTTGAAAAACTGTTATTTTCATGCTTAAAATTGATACTAAAACCAACCTTTAACACTTAGAAACTAGCTTGGAATCATGCTTTTGTTTATATTTTTGGAAATAAGAGAGTTGGATAGGTTTATGCTTGATTTCAGTGTTTTATGCAGGTTTTAAGGTGAATTTGATGAAAGTGAAGAAGGATAGAGATGGAATCAGAAAAGAACTCAAAAAGTGCAAAAGAAGAGAAGCCGCAAGTACCGCTCAGCGCCATTTTACCGCTGAGCGGCACTACTTAACACTCGTTGGCACCATTGAGGGGTGAAAGTGCAGCTGAGGGGAAGAATTCAACACACACACTTACCGCTGAGCGCCATTATTTTGGGCTTGGGCCTACTTTTCTGTAATTTTTAGAATAGTATATAAGCTTTAGGACGTCCTAGGGTTTGTATCTTTGACAGAGTACGAAGCAAACACACACCTTTCCACCCCTTGGAGGAAGATCTTGGATGCTAAGGCTACCTACTCAACTTTCTAGGGTTCTATCTTTCACTCTTTCATTATTGTTCATCTACTTTCACCATGAATATGGTGAACTAAACTTTGTATTGTTGTTGGGGAATCAATGTAATCTTTTGAAGCTCTCATATATGGAATTATGTGCTTAAACATCATATTTATGATACATGCTTTCTTTCATCATTAGTTAGGGTTTTTCCTCTTTGCTCAAAGCATGCATTGTTTAACTTATTTGATGTCATGATTATTGGTTTTATTGATATGGACACATACGGTAAAATCTAGATCCAGGGAAACTCTCCCAATAGTAGTATGAACCTAGACATAGGAGTATGATGGTTGGTTGCCTTTAAGCTTCCGTTCACTATAATGCATGATTAATTGCTAGGGAGACAAGACATTGTAAACTAGTGATTATGATTAGGCTTTCTTCGCCGAGACATCGGGTTTAAGGTAATTTAGAGAGTGGCATTAACATTGATGAAAAGAATGATGAATTCCTAAAATATATGAGAGTGGATAAGATGAAATTGATTGCCCCAACAACATACTCATCCATATATTTCAATTCACGTGTTTTGTTTCTTCTTTCCCATTGATCATCACATGCATACATGTTTACTTTTTGTCTTTTGCATTTGAAACTTATAACAATTTGTTCTCAAGTCTTAAATAATCAAGAAATCATATTACTAACTAGGTCGTGAGTCCTTTGGGAGAACGATACTTGGTCTTACCGAGTTTATTACTTGATACGAGTCGGTCACATTTGCCGAGGGTTAAACAAGTTTTTGGCGCCGTTTTTTGGTGTTCATAAATTTGTCATCAAGTTTTTGGCGCCGTTGCCGGGGACTCATGGTTTAACTAGTTTATTTGTGTGATTATTGATTATCTTTGACTTGTTTTTGAATTTTGAATTTTAAATTTCGAATTTTGAATTTCTGTTTTTATTTTTTTGTTTTTGTTTTTCTGTTTTTAAATTTTTCTGTTTTTATTTTTATTTTTTCGGTTGTTATTTGATTTTATTTTCTGTTTTTATTTTTCGGTTATTATTTTATTTTATTTTATTTTCTGTTTTTATTTTTCTGTTTTTATTTTATCTTCTTATCTCTTATTTTATATCTTCTCTATCTTTTTGTTCTAACAAATTTTTCTAGGGACTTGTTTTCTTGTGTATGCAGGAAGCAGTTCGAACTAGAAGCAAGAAAACCTCGGAACCTCTTTTTGAAGGCTTAGACGAGAGTAGACGGAGGAGAAGAATCCGTACATCTAGAGAACTTTTCCCTCCTCCGGAAGATGTTTTACAACCTTCAGCACAAGGTTCTTACTACAGCACTGAGGAGATGGAGAATAATAATGTTAGACAGACTCTTGCAGATTACACCAATGTGGTTGGCCCTCAACATTTTAACAGCATAGCAAGACCGAGGGATGCAGCCAACATGGAGGTGAAACCGGCGTTAATCCAACTGGTTAAGAGTAATCAATTTAATGGGTTGTCACATGAAAGCCCATATGAGCACCTCACAACCTTTAATGAAATTTGCAATACAATGAAGATAAATGGGGTGCTTGACGAAGCAATCAAACTTAGCTTGTTTCCTTTCTCATTGGGAGGCAATGCTAAGCTTTGGTTGAACTCTTTTCCAGAAGGGAGCTTTACAGAGTGGGAAGCTGTGGTGACAAAGTTTTTGAACAAATACTTCCCACAATCCAAGGTCAACAAAGGGAAGCAAGAGATCTCATCTTTCAGGCAAGGCATGGAGGAATTACTAGGTCATGCATGGGACAGGTACAAAAGCCTATTAAGAAAGACTCCCACGCATGGATTTGACGAAGTAGAAGTAGTCCTATTCTTCCTTGGAGGTCTTGGTTCACAAACCAGGTTGATGCTAGACGCCTCAGCTGGAGGCAATATTAAATGGAAGACTCTAGAGGAAGCAACTGAAATAATTGAAAACATGGCTACTAATGACAATGAGCTGAATAGTGAAAGAGGAGCTCCTATTCAACAAAAAGGAGTTCTACAGTTGCAATCCAATGATGCCTTGTTAGCTCAGAACAAGATAATAACTCAACAACTGGAGAATCTCACAAAGGCACTTGCACAACTACCAAAAGAGTTAAAGACTGTTGCACAGGTTCAACAACAAATGTGTGAACTATGTGGAGGTGACCATATCAATGGTCAATGCGCCTTTCCAATGGAAGCTTTAGAGGATGTTAACTTCATGGCCAATCAATTTCCATACCGTCAGGGGAATTTCAATCAAGGGTGGAAACCACACCCAAGCATTGGTCAAGGACAAAGTGGGCAAGCTGGACAAGTAGGGAAATTTAACAAGCAACAACAACAGCCAACCTTATGGCAACAAATGTCTACACTTAATGAAAGATCAATAAGGATGGAAGAAATTCTTCAGCAATTCATACAGAAAACTGAATCCACTCAAAAGAGCACTGAAGCTGCTATTAAGAACTTGGAGATTCAAGTGGGTCAACTTACAAAGCAGTTGGAAGAAAGGCCTGACAAAAATTTTGGGGCTAATACTGAGGTTAACCCTAGGGAAGAATGTAAGGTGTTAGTGAGTGTAAATAGTGAAACAATTGAGTTAGAAAGAGAGAAAGAAAAAGAAGAGAGAAAAAAAAGAGAGAAAGAAAAAGAAAAGAGAACAGAGAAAGAAGAGATGAGAGAAATAAAGAGTGAAGACACTCTTCCTTTTCCAATAGATCATGAGAAACAATTTGATTTTACAGAAATATTCAAGATGTTGGATAATGATGTACCTTTGAAGGAGATATTACAGAACATTGCAGTTTATACAAAGCTTGAGAAAGAAGTCTCTACAAAGAAAAAGACGTAGAGAAGATGAGACAAAGGAGTATAAAGCTGTTAAAAAGAAGCCACTCCCTCCAAAAGCAAAAGATCCAAGAGGTTTCTCCATTCCATGCGCTATAGGGAAGAAAAGGATAAAGAAGGCTTTGCTTGATTTAGGATCAAGTGTTAACTTGATGCCTTATTCCTTACTTGAGCAGATTGGTGATCTTGATGTGAAGCCTATAAAGATGAATTTATTAATGGCAGATGGATCCTCAAAGAATCCCTATGGTATAGCAGAGGATGTTATAGTTTGTGTAGGCAAACTACAGTTCTTGGTGGACTTTGTGGTGATGGAGATGGAGGATGAGAGGATACCCATTATTCTCGGAAGACCGTTTATGAAAACGGCCAAAGCCATCATTGATGTGGATGAAGGCATAGTGGTGTTCCAAGACCGAGAAGAAAGAGTTGTTGTAGATGTCTTCAAAGAAGAGAGGCAGATGTAGGAGGAAGAAGCTAGTCATAAAGCTACATATCAAGATGTACTCATGACTATCCCTGAAGATGCAAAGCCAAATGTCAAAGGTAAACATTGTTTTTTGTTTTAGGTAAAGGAAGAAGAAAAAAATAGGAAAGGAAGAAAGGTCCATGATGACTGGATGCAAGAACAACTCCAACTTGGTAAACCTGTGAAATTCAAAAACAAGTTGAGGGTTGTGAAAGACTACAAAGAAAATGAGGTGATAAAGAAAGAGTCTCCACATTCCACAAGAGTCAGAAAAGTGGATCGGAAGCAGTTGATGAGTTGGTGTGATATGAACATCAACCATGAAGATGGAACATGAGCTTTATTGGGTTAAGCTAGTGACGTTAAAAGAGTTTTTGCTGGGAGGCATCCCAGTGATTTGAGGACAATTTTTCTTTTGATTTTATTTTGGTTATGTAAATTTTTATAAACTTGGACATTATTTCTGTAAATTTTTTTTTGGGTATAACATCTACTGAAGGATGCTAGGTGGTTAAGTATCTACTGAAAGATACTAGGTTTGACACACCTACTGATGGGTGTTGGTGGATTTTGGGTCAGGCTCGTGACGTTAAACAAGCGCTACTTGGGAGGCAACCTAGTTGACTGATTGTATATTTGTTGTTTGTTCTGCTTTAGTTGCATGATAGGGATTGGATGCATGAGTAATTTGAGAACTTAATTGTAGGGAGCAAGTGAGGGGCATGAGTAGAAGGCACCTAGGTTATGCTAGGAAGAAGAAAAGCACAACACGAAAGTGCCGCTGAGCGGTGGTATCGCAAAATGGGCTTAGGTTGCCCCTTAGTGGAACTCGAGCCCATTAGGGTATTTTTATACCTTAAGTCACGCCTTGGCTTCTATTTTTAGATTCTTCTCTGCACACACACTCCTAAACACTTTTCCAAAGGTTCTTTGCATTATTCCCTTCATTCCTCTTTAGAAAATCTCCCTTTCACTTACTTTCTAACTAGTTTTCCATCTAAGTTTGGGGTTGGGAGAGAGCATCATTGTTCTTCACAGTTTAAAAGCATTCTCCACTCATCTAGCATCTCTACCCAAATAAGTCAAGCATTTTTCATTCTAGGGTTCTTGAGGATGAATTTGATTGTTGAAGCATGAATTTTTAGGGGTTTTGATTCCTATGCATGATTTGATGAATTAATTGATGTTTGAACCGATTGATTTTGATCTAGAAGTATAAAAATTGTATGTGGGTGGAGTTAGGAAAGGTCAAAAGAGTGTTTTTCAAAAATTTGTCAGAGTGCCGCTCAGCGGAAACTTACCCCTGAGCGGTGATTCTGCATATTTTGATTTTGGCTGAATTTTGTGCTGGATTGATGCACTGGTGGCGCTGAGGGGTGATTTTGACCCTCAACGGTGGTTTAACATGGATTTAGTGTGTTGTTTTTGTCTTTCTAGTGATTAACGTTATGTTTTGTGGTTTTGTAATCTGTGTTTGATGTAGGAATGACATCCTCTTCAGGCAAAATAGTGAAGACCATAGCATCCAAAAGGAAAGATAAGGAATCAGAACAACCCCACTCTAGTAGGTTCCTATCTCGCAAACATGAGAACCATTTTAAGGTGGTCCAAGATAGGAGGCTCCTTATGGAGAGGAAAGTTGGAATGATACCTAACTTTGCTCCTCAGTTTAGAGAGCAACTGCTGGGAACAAATTGGGGGAAGCTAGCCACATACCCTGCACCAGCCAATATAGCTGTGGTGAAGGAATTCTACACCAATGCAAGGAAGATTGGTGATTATCCCGCTGAGGATTACCTAGGCTATGTCAGAGGCCACACTATTAGGTATGATCCTGACTCTATCAACAACTTTTTGGGTACTGAATGGGTTGGTGAGCAGTGTCAGTTTGCTCTATGTATGGAAGAAGGCATTGATTTTGATGATGTGGAGAGTGTTCTATGTGTACCTGGAGGACATTTTCAGAAGAACAAAACTGGTTCTGTGGTGAACATTAGGAGGACTGACTTGAATCCTCTTGCAAAGTATTGGATGGCATTTTCTCATGCCAACATTCAGCCATGTTCTTAAGTTTCAGACATCACTCTTAACAGGGCACTCCTCCTCTACTGTGCGATCAGGAATTTGAATGTCAACATTGGACAGGTAATAGCTAATGAGATACGGATGTGTGCTAACACAATAAACATCAAAGCACCCTTAGGACATCCTTCTTTGATCACACACCTGTGTAAGTGATAACAGTTGAAAAACTGTTATTTTCATGCTTGAAATTGATACTAAAACCAACCTTTAACACTTAGAAACTAGCTTGGAATCATGCTTTTGTTTATATTTTTGGAAATAAGAGAGTTGAACAGGTTTATGCTTGATTTCAGTGTTTTATGCAGGTTTTCAGGTGAATTTGATGAAAGAAGTGAAGAAGGATAGAGATGGAATCAGAAAAGAACTCAAAAAGTGCAAAAGAAGAGAAGCCGCAAGTACTCCTCAAGGCCATTTTACCGCTGAGCGGCACTACTTAACACTCGTTGGCACCACTGAGGGGTGAAAGTGCAGCTGAGGGGAAGAATTCAACACACGCACTTACCGCTAAGCGGTATTTTACCGCTGAGCGCCATTATTTTGGGCTTGGGCCTACTTTTCTGTAATTTTTAGAATAGTATATAAGCTTTAGGACGTCCTAGGGTTTGTATCTTTGACAGAGTACGAAGCAAACACACACCTTTCCACCCCTTGGAGGAAGATCTTGGATGCTAAGGCTACCTACTCAACTTTCTAGGGTTCTATCTTTCACTCTTTCATTATTGTTCATCTACTTTCACCATGAATATGGTGAACTAAACTTTGTATTGTTGTTGGGGAATCAATGTAATCTTTTGAAGCTCTCATATATGGAATTATGTGCTTAAACATCATATTTATGATACATGCTTTCTTTCATCATTAGTTAGGGTTTTTCCTCTTTGCTCAAAGCATGCATTGTTTAACTTATTTGATGTCATGATTATTGGTTTTATTGATATGGACACATACGGTAAAATCTAGATCCAGGG
This sequence comes from Vigna hirtella, assembly GCA_027742795.1. Lineage (NCBI taxonomy): Eukaryota > Viridiplantae > Streptophyta > Magnoliopsida > Fabales > Fabaceae > Vigna > Vigna hirtella. Next base: position 1,679,870 of record JAHCHA010013455.1, read on the forward strand.
AAACTCTCCCAATAGTAGTATGAACCTAGACATAGGAGTATGATGGTTGGTTGCCTTTAAGCTTCCGTTCACTATAATGCATGATTAATTGCTAGGGAGACAAGACATTGTAAACTAGTGATTATGATTAGGCTTTCTTCGCCGAGACATCGGGTTTAAGGTAATTTAGAGAGTGACATTAACATTGATGAAAAGAATGATGAATTCCTAAAATATATGAGAGTGGATAAGATGAAATTGATTGCCCCAACAACATACTCATCCACATATTTCAATTCACGTGTTTTGTTTCTTCTTTCCCATTGATCATCACATGCATACATGTTTACTTTTTGTCTTTTGCATTTGAAACTTATAACAATTTGTTCTCAAGTCTTAAATAATCAAGAAATCATATTACTAACTAGGCCGTGAGTCTTTTGGGAGAACGATACTTGGTCTTACCGAGTTTATTACTTGATACGATTCGGTCACACTTGCCGAGGGTTAAACAAGTTTTTGGCGCCGTTTTTCGGTGTTCATAAATTTGTCATCAAAACCTCACCCAAGCATGGGTCAAGGTTAGGGACAATCTGGACAAGCTGGGCAATCAGGACAATTGAATAGGCCACAGCAACAACCATCATTATGGCAACAAATATCTAGACTCACTGAAAAACATACAAAGTTGGAAGAAATATGGAGGTAACCATCTCCAATCATAACAGCACTCAAGCATCCATTAGAAATATGGAGATGCAAATCGGACAATTAACTAAGAAGTTGTAAGAAAGGCCTGATAAGAGTTTTGGGGCTAATACTGAGGTTAACCCTAGAGAAAAGTGTAAAGTTTTAGTGAGTGTAGATGTTGAAAATGTTGAGTTAGAGAGAAAAGAAGAAAAAGAAGAGAAAGAAAGAGAAGTGGTTGAGTGACAAGAAAGAAAGAGAATGTGTGTAAAAATAAAGAAGTTGAGTGGAAAAATAAAAGGGAAGAAAAAAATAAGAGAAAAGAAAAAGAGAAAATTGAGGGAGAAGAAAAGTAAGAAAAAGAGGATGAGAGGAAAGAAGAAGGAATCATATGAAAAACCCCTACCTCATCCAAAGAAGTATCATAGGAAAGAGAAGGACTTTGAGCGCTTTATGGAAATCTTCAAGAAGTTGGAGATTAAAGTTCCTATGATTGAGACATTGCAACAGGTTCCTGGTTTGATCAAATTTCTGAAAAAGTTCAGTAGAAAGAAGAAGAAAAAGAAGATGGAACTTGAGCTTTATTGGGTCAAGCTAATGACATTAAAAGAGTGCTTGCTGGGAGGCAACCCAGTGATTTAAGAACTTTTGTTTTTGGTTTGGTGATGTAATTATGAACTTTTGTTATTTTTGTTTAAGTTATAAATTTTTTTTTACAGGGTATAGCATCTACTGATGGATGCTAGGTGGTTAAGTATCTAGTGAAGGATACTAGGTTTGTTACACCTACTGATGGGTGTTGGTAAGAAAGATTTGCACCTACTGATGGGTGTTGATGGATTTTGGGTCAGGCTCGTGACGTTATACAAGCGCTACCTGGGAGGCAACCCAGTTGATTTACTATATTTTGTTTGTTTGTTTTGATTATGCTTTAGTTGCATGTTAGGGATTGGATGTATGAGTGATTTGAGAACTTAAATGCATGAAGTGAGTGAGAGGAATGAGTATAAGGCACCTAGGGCAAGCTAGGAAGAAGGAGAGTATGTCACGCAAGTGCCGCTCAGCAAAAATTTCCGCTAAGCGGTATCACAGTAGCATGTGTTTTTAGGGTTACCCTTAGCAGGACTCGAGCCCATTAGGGTACTTTTATACCCTAGGGTGTAGTTTTGGTTTTATTTTCAGCTTTCTTTCCTCCCACACACTCTTAAACACTTTTCTAAGAGTTCTCTACACCTTTCCCTTCATCCCCACTTATAAAACCTCTCTTTCATTCATTTTTGCATCAAGTTTCCATTCAAGTTTGGGGTTTGGTGAGAGCATTGCTGTTAGGGGCTGATTTCTTTACATTCCTAGAGAATTCTTCACTATTTTGCTTGTTGCTTTTGCTGCACAGGTGATAACAGTTGAAAAACTGTTATTTTCATGCTTAAAATTGATACTAAAAGCAACCTTTATACTTAGAAACTAGCTTGAAATCATGCTTTTATTCATATTTTCAGAAATAAGAGAGCTGGACAGGTTTATGCTTGATTTCAGTGTTTTTGTGCAGGTTTTAAGGTGAATTTGATGAAAGAAGTGAAGAAGGAGAGAGATGGAATCAGAAAAGACATCAAAAAGTGCAAAAGGAGAAGCCGAAGTTACCGCTCAGCGGCAGTTTACCGCTGAGCGGCACTCAGGAGCTTACGGGAGATCCGCTGAGGGGCAAAATGGCCGCTGAGGGGAAGAAACGTCTCACGCACTTACCGCTGAGCGGTAGTTTACCGCTGAGCGGCACTATTTTTGGGCTTGGGCCTAATTTTCTGTAATTTACGAATAGTATATAAGCTTTAGGGTTTCCTAGGGTTGGTATCTTTGGCAGAAACGAAGCAAACACTCTCTCTTCCACCCCTTTGAAGGAGGATCTTGGATGCTCAGGCTACCTCTTCACCTTTCTAGGGTTTTATCTTTCATTCTTTCATTATTATTCATCTAGGTTCACCATGAATATGGTGAACTAAACTCTGTATGTTTGTTGGGGAATCAATGTAATCTTTTGAAGCTCTCATATATGGAATTTGTTTTTACTTCTTTTAATTAAGACCTATGCTTTCTTTTATCATTAGTTAGGGTTTTTCCTCTTTGCTTAATGCTTGCATTGTTTAACTCATTCGATGCATGATTTTTGGTTTTGTCGATACGGGCGCGTACGGGGAAGTCTAGATCCGGGGAATTTCTCCCAATATTATATTGGTTGTCGTTAAGCTCCTGCACTTATGAACTGATCATTAGGAATGCTAGGAATTGTATGAACTCGTGATTGGGGAGAAGCCTTCTTGAAAGGTACTTTAGAGAGTGGCATTAACAATGATGATTTGAATGTTGAATTCCTAAAATATATGAGAGCGGATAAGATGAAATTGACCCCCAACAACATATTCATACATAGATTTCATTGAAAGTGTTTATCTTTTGCTTTTTGCCATTGATCAAAACTTCATGCATACATATTTAAATTTCGTCTTTTGCATATAAAATCCAAATATTTCGTCTTTAAGTCTTAGTTAATCAAGAAACCACACACCTAAACTAGGCCGTGAGTCCTTTGGGAAGAACGATACTTGGTCTTACCAAGTTTATTACTTGAACGATTCGGTCATACTTGCCGATTGAAAAACAAGTTTGTGACATCATATTTTGGTGTTCATAAATTTGTCCATCAACAGGTTGCATTGAGGAGTTTTGATTGCCCTCAGCGATTATAGGAATGGTTTTAGGGTAATGGTTGTGGTTTACTAATGCTTAATGATTTGTCTTGTGGTTTTGTGAATTGTGTTTGATGTAGGGATGGCCTCCTCATCGGGCAAGAGATTCAAGACTATAGTGTCCAAAAGGAAGGGGAAGGAACCAGATCAACCCTATTCCCGCAAGTTCCTTTCCCGCAAGCATAAGCAACACTTCCTCATTGCCCAAGATAGCATGACAAGAGGAGCAGTCATAGGCTAGTAGAGTTGGACCAGCTGAAGCTCTAGCTATGGAGGAAGAACTGATGGATGCTATCAGCACTAGAGTAGGACCTTTTCTATCTTTGGTTTTGTAATATTGAACTTAGTTGATTCTGTTTTTAGAATAGGGTTTGATGTACTCAATTTAAACTTTATATGTTATGATGGTTTGCTTATGACTTATTGCATGATGAGTATTGCTTAATGATGTTTAGATCTTGATTGATGTTGAGATTGTGCACATTATATGCTTATACAGGTGGTTCACGAGCTTTGTGAACAAATGCATGATGTTGTGATTGTGATTATGATGCTAAGCCGGATGTTTATGTGGAATGTGAATGAGCTTATATGTGAGATTCTGAGCTCCAGAGTTGTTGTTGAATGTTATTACTTTGAAAGCGTGAATGACTTTGCCCAGGTTTTCTATGATTGAATCACTTGCTTGTTTGCATCATATGATCAAGGCCATTTGTTGGTAACCCTTTTGTTAGCCAGATGCATGAATTTAGCCCACTAAAAGAGAGCATTAAGTGTGTTATCCTTTGAACCCTTAGCCTTGAACATGATTTGAAAACCCTTTTTGAAAAGCTTTACCTTGAGTTAAGTTGAAAATATTCTATGGTATTGATAAATGTTCAAGTTTGGGGTTGTTGGAAAATAGAAAGGGAAAATAAAAAGCATTGAGCCAAAAGTTAAGCATGTGAAAAGTAGAAGAAAAAGAAAAGAAAAGCTCAATGCAAAAGAAAGTTGGGAATAATTAAGAATGGTTGTGTTTAGATGATTCTCTTAACTCAAGGGTTTTATGATCTAGAAAAACCAATTGTTATTGTTAGCCCAGCCACATTATAAGCCAATTAAAAGTCCTTGTGATGATGCTTGCCTGTAAGTGTTTTTGATTGTGGTTAAATGAAAGGCAAAGTTGATTCATGTGAGATTGTGATAGTAAAGTGAATGAGTGAATACCTCCTATACACTTGTGTGTTTGAGTGAAACACTTTATCTAGTGAGGATAGATTCCATGAATACATATGAACATCTATGCTTAGTTGATTGATCATTCATGAAAAGAACATTTGTTGGATATTATGTGATTGCGGGAACACTAAAGCATGTGCACATCCTGATTGAAGTCTTTGTGATGAGCTAAATTGAGTACTTACTTGTCTTGAAAGAAGAATTGTTGAATGTGGTGAACCATTGTATGGATTGGTGAAAGATTGAGTTACATCTTGTTTCCTTGAGGACAAGCAAAGTTCAAGTTTGGGGTTGTGATAACGGTTGAAAAACCGTTATTTTTATACTTAATTTTGATAATCAATCAACCCTTTTTGACTTAGAAACTTGCTTTAACTCATGTTTTTGCTTTAGTTTTGTGAATAAGAGAGTTGAAGGTGAATTTAATGGTTTTGTGCTAGATTCCCTTGATTTTGTAGGCTAATTGAATGGTTTGAAAGAAGAGTTGAAGTACCGAATGGTTGGAATGCAGAAAAGTCAACTAGAAACAAGAAAAGTCAACCGGTCAACCAGTCAACCATAAGGCAGAAAAGTCAACCAGAGTGCAGAAAAAGTTGCGTTGAGCAGTCATTTCCGCTGAGCGCCACTTTTCAGGTGCCGAAATCACCGCTGAGGGGCAAAAACACCAGTTGGGGGGCAAAACTGAAATGTCGCACTTGTCGTTCAGCGGTAAAAATCGCTGAGCGGCACTCTTATGGGCTTGGGCCTAATTTTCTGTATTTTTTTTAGAATAGTATATAAGCTTTAGGACGTCCTAGGGTTTGTATCTTTGGCTGGGACGAAGCAGAAACACACTTTTCACCCCTTGGGGGTAGAATTGGAGATGGTAACGGCTCTCCTCTTCTCTTTCTCGGGTTTTTCTATCTCTTCCATTCTTTCACTCCATTGTTCATCTAGTTCTTCCATGACGATGGAGAACTAAACTTATTTTGTTGTTGGGGAATCAATGTAAATCTTTAGAAGCTCTCTTGTATGGAATTTGTTCTTCAAAATCATTTATATGATACATGCTTTCTTTCATTAATAGTTAGGGTTTTTCCTCTTTGCTCAAAGCATGCATTGTTTAACTCATTCGATGTCATGATTATTGGTTTTGTCGATATGGACACATACGGGGAAATCTAGATCTGGGGAATCTCTCCCAACAGTATATTACAAACCTAGACATAGGAGTATGATAGTTGGTTGCCTTTAAGCTTTTGTTCACTATAATGCATGATTAATTGTTAGGGACACAAGACATTGTAAACTAGTGATTATGATTAGGCTTTCTTCGCCGAGACATCGGGTTTAAAGTAATTTTGAAAGTGGCATTAACATTAATGAAAAGAATGATGAATTCCTGAATACATGAGAGTCGATAAGATGAAATTGATAAACCCCAACAACATATTCATCCATACATTTCAATTCACGTGTTTTGTTTCTTCTTACCCATTGATCATCACATGCATACATATTTACTTTTCAGTCTTTTGCATTTGAAACTTACAACAATTTGTTCACAAGTCTTAATTAATCAATAAATCACATAACTGTCTAGGCCATGAGTCTCTTGGGAAACGATACTTGGTCTTACCAGGATTATTACTTGATACGATTCGGTTACACTTGTCGAGGTTTAACAAGTTTTTGGCTCCATTTTCGGGGATTGAAAATTTGTTCAACAATTTCCGTAGGGCTTGAGCCTTCAATTTCGCCCAGGCTTCGGGGTTCGACGCACAAGAGGCCTAGGGGGCCCAGGCAGCGGACATCGATTTTTCCACGCTCAAACCTCCAGCAGGTCGCCCAAGCTTCGTGCGGTTCCCTCTTCTGGTGCTTTTCTAGGCATTTCTGAGCTCTATACCCTTAGCACTTCATCTATGGTTCTTGTATTAACTCATTTTCTAATAAAACAAAGGGAATTAGTCATAAAATCATCAAATTCAACCTCAACTCTCTTATTCACACAACTTAATGAAAAAGCATGAGTCCAAGCAAGTTTCTATGTCAAAAAGGGTGCATTTAGTATCAAAATTTCCTCACAGATAACAATATTTTAAACCGTTATCAGTGACGTTGTCATAGTAGAGTGAATGACTCACCTCTATATACATCTGTGTGTTTGAGAGAAACATTTTTTCTTCGTGAGGAGTAGTTCCATGTATGCATGATTACAACTTTGCTTGGTTGGTCGTTCATGAGATTAGCATCTGTTGAATATTTTGTGATTAGGTGAGCACCACAATGAGCTTAATTGAATCAAGGCATTTATTCATCTTGATTGATATTCCTTATAATAGGCTGATATGAGCAACTACTTGTCTTGAAAGAAAAAGTTTTGAAATGTGTGGAACCATTGTATGGATTGGTTGAAAGCTAAGTTACATTATGTTTGCTTGAGGACAAGCAAAGTTCTAAGTTTGGGGTTGTGATAACGGTTGAATTTACCGTTTTTTGATACTTAATTTTGATACTAAAAACACCCTTTTTGACTTAGAAACTAGCTTGGAATCATAGTTTTGATGAATAAGAGAGTTGAAGGTGAATTTAATGGTTTGGTGCTAGATTTCCTTGTTTTCAACAGGAATTGAGATGATTTCGAAGAAGAGTTGAAGTAGTAAGGAGTTAGAACTCAGGAAAAACTGAAAAAGCATCAAAAAGGAGGATCGCAGCAGCGTTGAGCACCACTTTACGGGCCCTCAGCGCCAAAGAACACTGTCTCACACTTGACTACCCTTTTCTGGAGCCCTCAGTGGAGGATACCCCTGGCTCGCGCCTAGGCGCCCTTTTCAGGGGCGCTGAGCGCAACTTCCTCGAGTCGCACCACGCCTACTTGCCTTCTAAGCTGACCCTGAGCGTCAGTTCTGACCCGCACACCGCCTGGGCACCCTAAGTGGGGCGCTGAGCGCCAGTCTCGTGGGCTTGGACCCATTTTCTGTTATTTTTATGTTTTATTTAAGGACTTGGACGTCCTAGGGTTCGTATCTTTGGACGGAATAGGCATAGAAACACACTCTTTGATCCCTCGGAGGCGAATTTGGATGCGGAAGCTCCTATCTTCAATTTCTAGGGTTTTATCTTTCATTCTTTTTCTATTGTTCATCTAGTTTCACCATGTCAATGGTGAGCAAAACTCTATTTGTTGTTGGGGAATGATGTAAACTTTGTAAACTCTCATGTATTGAATTGATTCTTGATTATATATGCTTCTTTCATTAATTGTTACGTAATTCTTCTTCGCATAATGTTTGCTTTGTTTAACTCATTCTTTAGCATGATGTATGATTTGCATGAGTACCGGAAGGTATCTTACAATTCATGATATGGAGAATTATTCCCAAAAGCAGTATTGCTCAGGAATGGGGGCATGAGTTCTGGTTGTCTTAAGCTTTTGTTCTTCAGAATTAATTATTAGGAATGCTAGGAATCGTATGAAGTAATAATTAAGGATAGGATTTCTTCACCGAGGAATCGGGTTTTAAGTATTTTAGAGAATGACATTGACATTAATGAAGAAGTAGAATTCGTACATTAAAAGCAGAAAGAGTAAACATGCAGAATTCAAAACGTAGTGTAGCGAAAACGAAAATCAAACGCAAATTAGAAAATGAAACCACATGGATTCAAAAGCTGAAAGCGTAAATTAAAAGCATAAACTAAATGGTTCAAAATCTAAATGTTAAAACGGGATTGGAAACGAAGTTCAACAGTAGAAGCATCAATAAACGAAAACTGAGATTGAAACAACAAATGGAGAACGAAATGAATAGTAAAACGCGAAACCAGAAATGCAGCACAGCAGCGAAGATGATGATGAACAGTTAAAACGCGACCAGTAAAGACGAGAAAGAAAGTGAACAGTAAATGCAGGAACAATTTCAACTCTTAAATTGCAATGTAAAAGGAGTTCAATACATGAAAATGGAATGAAGGCAAAACCTAAACCTCCCCAAAGGGGGAGGAGGAAGAAGAAGTTCCTCAAGAACAGAGAACGTGCGTGGCGGCTGAGAGACTTGGAAAGTGAAAGTGATTTTAGGGTATATAAACCCCAAATTACAAAATTTCCCTTCTAATGGGCTTGTCCTACAAAATGACCTAAAATTGGGCCCAAAGTCCTAAGGTTTGACCCAATAACATTCTAAAACGAAATTACACTCTAACACTAACAGGGCGACTCTCTTGAAGTCCCAGAAAGTGCTTCCAACACTGCTGCTGAGTTCCTCTAGTCACCTCATCTGACTGATCGGTCATGAAAGGATTCGACAGTATGGTCCTGGTGTGTTCGTCCATTCGGTTCAGTCGTGGCCGGCCCAAAGTTCTTTGTCATTCGGTTGAAGAAGTACTCATGCAGGTCAGGAACTAGTGATCGGTGCAAACTTCAACAAACAATTCGGTCATCAAACAACAATTGAGCTCGAGTTCCATAGACCGTTCGGTGCATGATTAGCAGACCATACAGTCATCACACAACAGTTGATTGTCGTTCGGTCATTAGTGTTCGACCATTCAGTACGGATTCTTCTCCTCCGTCTACTCTCGTCTAAGCCTTCAAGAAGAGGTTCCGAGGTTTTCTTGCTTCTAGTTCGAATTGCTTCCTGCATACACAAGAAAAAAGTCCCTAGAAAAATTCGTTAGCACAAAAAGATAGAGAAGATATAAAATAAGAGATAAGAAGATAAAATAAAAACAGAAAAAATAAAAATAGAAAAATAAAAACAGAAAACAGAAAAAATAAAAACAGAAAAATAAAATAAAATAAAATAATAACCGAAAAAAATAAAAACAGAAAATAAAATAAAATAAAATAAAATTAAATTAAATTAAATAAAAACCGAAAAATAAAAGCAGAAAATAAAAACAGAAAATAAAAACAGAAATCAGAAAAATAATAACAGAAAAATAATAACAGAAATTCAAAATTGGAAATTTAAAATTCAAAATTCCAAAACAAGTCAAAGATAATCAATAATCACACAAATAAACTAGTTAAACCACGAACCCCGACAACGGCGCCAAAAACTTGATGACAAATTTATGAACACCGAAAAATGGCGCCAAAAACTTGTTTAACCCTCGGCAAGTGTGACCGAATCGTATCAAGTAATAAACTCGGTAAGACCAAGTATCGTTCTCCCAAAGGACTCACGGCCTAGTTAGTTATATGATTTCTTGATTATTTAAGACTTGTGAACAAATTGGTATAAGTTTCAAATGCAAAAGACAGAAGTAAACATGTATGCATGTGATGATCAATGGGAAAGAAGAACACAAACACTGAACGAATTAGATGGATGAGTATGTTGTTGGGGTAATCAATTTCATCTTATCCACTCTCATATATTTTAGGAATTCATCTTTCTTTTCATCAATGTTAATGCCACTCTCTAAATTACCTTGCGAAGAAAACCTATCCTTAATTACGAGTTCATACAATTCCTAGCATCCCTAATAATTAATTCTGAAGCACAGAAGCTTAAAGGCAACCAACCCTCATATCCCTATGTCTAGGCAATATGCTATTGGGAGAATTTTCCCAGATCTAGATTTCCCCGTATGTGTCCATATCGAGAAAATCAATAATCATGACATCGAATGAGTTAAACAATGCATGCTTTGAGCAAAGAGGAAAAACCCTAACTAATGATGAAAGAAAGCATGTATCATAAATATGATGTTTAAACACAAAATTCCATATATGAGAGCTTCAAAAGATTACATTGATTCCCCAACAACAACAAGAGTTTAGTTCACCATATTCATGGTGAAACTAGATGAAATGCAATGAAAGAGTGAAAGATAGAAAAACCCTAGAAAGAGAAGAGGAGAGTCGTCACCATCTCCAATTCTACCCCCAAGGGGTGAAAAGTGTGTTTTGCGTCTTCTCCAGCCAAAGATACAAACCCTAGGACGTCCTAAAGCTTATATACTATTCTAAAAAATAAAGAAAATTAGGCCCAAGTCCATAAAAGTAATAGAAAATCGGTCCAAGCCCATTTAGAATGGCGCTCAGCGGTACTAGCGCATGATCCATTTTGCCCCCCAGCTGCTGTTTTGCCCCTAAGCGATGATTTCGGCACCTGAAAACTGCCGCTCAGAGCCAAATTACCGCTCAGCGCCACTCGGTCACACTTTTTCTGCATTCTGGTTGACTTTTCAACATTCTGGTTGACTAGTTGACTTTTCTGGTTGACTAGTTGACTTTTCTGGTTTCTGGTTGACTTTTCAGCATTCCAATCATTCGGTACTTCAATTCTTCTTTCAAATCATTCAATTAGCCTACAAAATCAAGGGAATCTTGCACAAAACCATTAAATTCACCTTTAACTCTCTTATTCACAAAACTAAAGAAAAAATATGAGTTCAAGCTAGTTTCTAAGTCTTAAAGGTTACTTTTGGTATCAATTTTAAGCATAAAAATAATAGTTTTTCAACTGTTATCAATGCACTATCAGTGTTTCTCTCAAGTGTCTAGGGTAACCAACGTCAACTCAATGAACTCAAGAAAGCAAGCAACAAACAAACTTGGCAAGCCTCTAATATCAACACTCAAAACATATGCATGTTCAAATCTAAAGGTCTTTTCATGGTTATAATGGGGCCAAGAACAAGGGAGGGTATAATATGGATGAGAAGCTATAAACCACAAGAAATAGAGGAGTAATAACAAGTGAGAACACAATCAAATCACACCCAAAACCTTTAATTCAATCTTCTTCTTGACTCCATTATTCAAAAAATTTTATTTTTCTCATTTTTCTCTATATTTGTTTTCTTTTTTTTTCATCTTTTCTCTTTTCTTTTCTCATCTTGTTTCTTTTCTTTTCTCTCTTTTTTGAACATAATTTTAAGAGACAAGATGCACACATATAAACAAAACAACTAAGAAGAGGAACCAACTAGTCAATTCATCAGAATCCCCAGAGAGACTACACTTGTTCCCAAAACACTTCCAAAGCTCCAAAATTCCCTAAGGTTAAGGTAAACATGGTTTTCCACTTAGAGCTAGTGTATGAGCTTTAAAACAAAGAAATGGAGAAAGTATAGGCTCAAAAGGGTTATCAAAGGGTCAAACAAGGTAACCTTATTTGGCTAGAGAGGCTCAAGAACAAAATTGCCTTTATCACTTCCAAACATGCATATCAATCAAGAATTATCATCAAGAGTCAAGCCAAGGCATAAGTGCAAACAATCAAGAGACATATCAAACACAAGAAAGCACATCAAGTGGCTCAAATTCTCACACAAGGTATTTCTATCACAATTAATCAACCTCTCAAACATCATAATCACCTTCCCGAGCAAAGAAAAGCAAGAATTTCAAACCAGAAGTATCAGTCAAGTGGAGTGAAAGACGAGTCTACAACTTAAACAAAATCCAGAAATAAAGAGAATCATGCAAAATTGTACACAAGAGACAACAAAAACAACCTAGAAAAGAAAAAATTTAACAAAGAAAACAAAAGCTAACAAAGAAAAATCAAAATCTCCTCCAATAGACCACACTTAAACTAGACATTGTCCTCAATCTGTCATAACCATAAGATCAGAAATCAGAACAGTGAACAGATAATGGAAAAGTGCAATAAAAGAAGGGAAAGGGGGAGAAGGGAAAAGAAAAACTCCCCTGGTCAAGGTGGCAGTTGCCAATTTTGGACTATCAGGGAGATGTTTTCCACCACTGGATCCAGCAAGGAAGTTTTGAGGAGGAACTGCTTCATCCTCCAAATTTGATCAAGCAGGAAAATGTCTTCCACAGCTGGATCTAAGAAGAAGTGATTGTTGATGAGCGGGTTCAGCCGGTGCCTGTTGATACTCAAGCTTTTGTGTATGTGAGCACCTTTATCTTCCACTGTGGGTGTTTGTTGGTCAAATTCATGTGTACCTCCTGCAATAGGGTTAGTGCAATGTGGTTCCAGAGAAATGACATGCAGGGGTATAACACCCATCAGATATACTCTTAGAACATGAATCAATTTCAATTTTTGAAGCAATATTAAGCACAGGCTCGGATTCAAGTTCAGTGCATGGATAAGAAGTATTCAAATAGGATGGCAAAAATTGTTTCTCATCATGCAAAGAGTGGAAATGAAAAGCATGCTCATCAACAATATACTCATCAACATACCCCTCAACAGCATAATCATCAACAACATAATCAAATTGAGGTATGTTTACCTCCACTTCCCTAGAGGTGGCTAAAGTGGTGGAAGACGAAGTTGGTCTACCTGGCTCAAAAGTGTTGCTCAGACCTGCCTGGTCCTCCAATTCTTCATCAGTCTCCTCAAGTGCAAGAGCAGGGTCATAGGAAGGTGGGAAAGTAGGTGGCACAGTAATAAGCACATGACTCTGCTTCCTATCTCCTAGGTAGATGGCAATGACATCATTTGGAATCTGAACAGTCTGAAATGGTAACTCTGAATCTTGAGATTGTTCCTTAGTGAGTTGAGTGGCCATCTGCCTCATCTGATCAGTCAAGTTTTGAATGTATGCTCTGGTCTCTTGCTGAAATTGCATATTTTGAGCTCTTGCTTCCTACTGAAACTAAATGTTCTGCATGGTCATCTGCTCCAACAACTCCTTCAATGTAAGCTCAGAAGTAGAAGGTTGAGGAGCTAATTGAGCAGGCTCATGAAGCTGTCGCTATTGTTGTTGCTGGACTAGTGGAGGCATATAAGTGCTCTGGAATTGTGGTTCTTGATATTGATGTTGCTTTGGGGTACCATACCATCCCAAGTTAGGATCATTCAATCCAGGATCGTTGTTGTAACCATACTGATCAAGGAAGAATTTGTCCAAAAACATATGCTCAAGATTTTCCCAACTAGCTTTGGATCCTGAAGAAAGATAATAAATTCAATCCTAAGCTACTCCTTGTAATGAGTGCGGAAATGCCCTTAAGAAAATGTGATCATACCAGACATGTAGAGGTTTCATTGTAGAGCAAATGAGATGGAACTCCTCCAAATGTTTATCTGGGCATTCACCTGCAAAACCATGAAACTTAGGCAGAAAAATGTATCAGTCCAGTGGTGAAAACGCAATGATCATCATCCCCATTTGATGTAACTGGCTCCCAATGAGCACTCTCACGAGTGGGAGGATGAGTCATATTGTTCTCAACATAAAAATTAGCATGAGAACCATAATCAGAGTAACATGCAGAAGGAGAATCATAATTATAGGCACAAGCAGAAGAAGTAGTATGCTCATAATCAAAATAGATAGACATGGTGAAAGAAGTGGGAAAGGAAAAATGCAATGAAAATATGCAACTAAAGCTATCTAAATGCAACACACATGATAGCACACAAAAAACAGAACAACACACTCACAACACAAAACAAAACACAACACACACTAACACAACAAAAGACCTAAGACCGAACCGTTGATCCCCGACAGCGGCACCAAAATTTGATGGGTGTCGTGGCCCATACAAATTTGATGTGCAATAAGAATGCAGTATATACTAGGAAGTGACTTCTAGGTCGTCTCTCAAGGAACAAATGTGGTTTGAGACTTAGGTCAAGCACGCAGTGGGGGGTTTTGAAAGTGTTTTTGCAAGGAGAATTAAACTTAATCAAAACTGGAAAATTAAATACAACCAAACGTAATTAAAAACGCTGAGAGATATGGAAAACAGTAAAGACGAACAGTGTTCTTCACAGGGCCGAACGGTCATATGCACAAGGTCGAACGACTCTAACAACAAGTGTGTTAGAGACCGATCGGTTCTGGTCACAGACCGAACGGTCCTAACGAGGAGACCGAATGGTAATTGAAGGAAGCAAGCTACAAATGGAAATGAGCAAACTAAAGTCGAACGGTAAAAGTAAAATTGAACAACACAAGTAAAAGCCGAATGGTCCTATAGATGGACCGAATGGTTAACATAAGCAAAGACAATAGGTCGTTCGATCCTGATAGACCGGACGATAGCAATGAAAAACTGAACGGTAATTTGGTAAAAGCAGAAACAGTAAACGTGCAGAATTCAAAACGCAGTGCAACGGAAAAGAAACTCAAACGCAAATTAGAAAATGAAATCAGATGGATTCAAAAGCTGAAAGCGTAAATTAAAAGCATAAACTAAATGGTTCAAAATCTAAATGTTAAAACGGGATTGGAAACGAAGTGCAACAGTAGAAGCATCAATAAACGCAAACTGAGATTGAAACAACAAATGGAGAACGAAATGAACAGTAAAACGCGAAACCAGAAATGCAGCACAGCAGCAAAGATAATGATGAATAGTAAAAACGCGACCAGTAGAGACAAGAAAGAAAGTGAACAGTAAATGCAGGAACGATTTCAACTCTTAAATCGCAATGTAAAAGGAGTTCAATACATGAAAATGGAATGAAGGCAAAACCTAAACCTCCCCAAAGGGGGAGGAGGAAGAAGAAGCTCCCCAAGAACAGAGAATGTGAGTGGCGGCTAGGAGACTTGGAAAGTGAAAGTGGTTTTAGGGTATATAAATACCAAATTACAAAAGTGCCCTTCTAATGGGCTTTTCCTACAAAATGACCTAAAATTGGGCCCAAAGTCCTAAGGTTTGACCCAATGACATTCTAAAACGAAATTACACTCTAACACTGACGTGGAGGCTCTCTTGAAGTCCCAGAAAGTGCTTCCAACACTGCTGCTGAGTTCCTCTGGTCACCTCATCTAAACGATCGGTTATGAAAGGATTAGACTGTCTAGTCCTGGTATGTTCGTCCATTTGGTTCAATCGTGCTCGGTGATAACAGTTGAAAAACTGTTATTTTCATGCTTAAAGTGATACTAAAAACAACCTTTAACACTTAGAAACTAGCTTGAAATCATGCTTTTATTCATATTTTCAGAAATAAGAGAGCTGGACAGGTTTATGCTTGATTTCAGTGTTTTTGTGCAGGTTTTAAGGTGAATTTGGTGAAAGAAGTGAAGAAGGAGAGAGATGGAATCAGAAAAGACATCAAAAAGTGCAAAAGGAGAGGCCGCAACTGGCGCTCAGCGGCAGTTTACCGCTGAGCGGTACTAAGAAAGTCACGGGAGGTCCGCTGAGGGGCAAAATGGCCGCTGAGGGGAAGAACCGAGCTCACGCACTTACCGCTGAGCGATAGTTTACCCGCTGAGCGGCACTATTTTTGGGCTTGGGCCTAATTTTCTGTAATTTACGAATAGTATATAAGCTTTAGGGTTTCCTAGGGTTTGTATCTTTGGCTGGAACGAAGCAAACACTCTCTCTTCCACCCCTTTGAAGGAGGATCTTGGATGCTCAGGCTACCTCTTCACCTTTTTAGGGTATTATCCTTCAGTCTTTCATTATTGTTCATCTAGGTTCACCATGAATATGGTGAACTAAACCTTGTATGTTTGTTGGGGAATTAATGTAATCTTTTGAAGCTCTCATATATGGAATTTGTGTTTACATCTTAATCTAAGACCTATGCTTTCTTTCATCATTAGTTAGGGTTTTTCCTCTTTGCTCAAAGCTTGCTTTGTTTAACTCATTCAATGCATGATTATTGGTTTTGTCGATACGGAAACATACGGGGAAGTCTAGATCCGGGGAATTTCTCCCAATAAGTATATTGGTTGCCTTAAGCTCCTGTGCTAAATAAAATAATTATTAGGGATACTAGGAATCGTATGAACTCGTAATTAGGGAGAAGCCTTCTTTGAAAGGTAATTTAGAGAGTGGCATTAACAATGATGAATTGAATGTTGAATTCCTAAAATATATGAGAGTGGATAAGATGAAATTGATAACCCCAACAACATACTCATTCATATATTCCATTGAAAGTATTTGTATTTTGCTCTAGCCATTGATCAATCTCATGCATACATGTTTATTTTCGTCTTTTGCATATTAAAAATCCAATTATTTCGTTCTTAAGTCTTAGCTAATCAACAAATCACATACTAAACTAGGCCGTGAGTCCTTTGGGAGAACGATACTTGGTCTTACCAAGTTTATTACTTGAAACGATTCGGTCATACTTGCCGATTGTAAAACAAGTTTGTGACATCATATTTTGGTGTTCATAAATTTGTCCATCACTCGGCCCAAAGTTATTTGTCGTTCGGTTGAAGAAGTACTCATGCAGGTCAGGAACTAGTGATCGGTGCAGACTTCAACAAACCGTTCGGTCATCAGACAACAATTGAGCTCAGGTTCCACAAACCGTTCAGTGGATGATTCAGCAGACCGTACGGTCATCAGACAATAGTTGATTGTCGTTTGGTCATTAGTGTTCGGCCATTCAGTGCAGGCTTTAGCAGATCGTTCGGTATAGGATTCCACAAACCATTCGGTGTAGGATTCACCAGTTCGTTCGGTCAAGTCTTCAACTGACCGTTCGGTTCTATGGTTGTGCTCAGTCATTCGGTGTAATGCTTCAGCAGATCGCTCGGTCAATATTGCAACAGACCGTTCAGTGCATGATTCAGTAGACCGTTCGATTTTGAGCATAACGTTGAATCTCTTTCTCAATCTCTCAAACAGTGATTGTCCTGCACATAATGATTGAAATAATTAAACCCAAATATTTCAAATTAATTAAAATAAGAATTAGTCTTGAAATTAAGCCCAAATAGTACAAATGAGATAAAAATGGAGAATTAAACCTAATTCACTAACACAATATGGTGCGAAAAGTTAAGTTAGTAGTAGAAAATAATGACTGATCACCCTCCATGGCCTCACATTTACTTAGCCAAATTTGGCAATCAACCATCCGGCCCCGACCATTCGATCACAGTCACCTACCCTCAGTCATCTGATCATGACTTGACCTCGGCTTTTTAGCCCCAATGGCTCGGTCATCCGTGGCCTCAAGTACTGTGCCAAATTTAATATCAAGCATTCGGTCATTCGGCCTCACAACGGTTCTTCTTCAAAGGAATCCCGGCCGGCCTCCCCGAAGGCGGACGACTGGATCTTCAACAAAGGAATCCCGGCCAGCCTCCCCGAAGGCGAGCGACTGTGGATCTTCAACAAAGATATCCTGGCTGGCCTCACCGACAGTGGGCGACCGTGGATCTTCACGACTTGTTACTTAAAAGTAAGGATCAGTAGATTATCCAGCTCGGCGGACGAAGGCACGACTCGTTTTTGTCTTCCATCCACTCAACAAGCAGAGAGGACTTAAAGACAAAAGCAAAACAGGAGATCCCGTCCGTATCAGGAAGGTCGTGCACAAAACCCCTTCCCATAATTAAATCATGATCGGGCTTGGGGGGCCTTTGTACCGTATGGCCCTCCCGACCCCGTGAACCGAACAGCTCTATATAGGCCGACCAACCATCTTGACCGACCAACCACCAAGCCAACCGTATGTACCATATGGTCCTCCTGACCCCGTGAACTGAACGGCTCTATATAGGCCAACCGACCATCTCCGCCAACCAACCACCAAGCCGACCACCCATACCGGTCAACTGACCATCCCGGCCAACCAACCACCAAGTCGACCGCATGGTTAGATTATAAATAGTGATAACTCATTAACATCCTAATGCAGGTAAAGGTGTCATTAGGCCGTTATTAGGCTCGTGAAAGGTAAAAACCCATAAGCCCATCACAACTAGTATAAATAAAGGTCTTATGTATGACTTCGGGCCAGACTGCAGACGCTGCACATTATGCACACCACATGCATCACTTATAGTGATAACCGTTCGGTCATTTTTACTGACTTGAGCGTCGGAGTGCCTTTGACAAGTACCCGCCCGCCCGACTTGGAGAAGAGGCACTACAAGAAAAAATAGAATTAAATACAGCCAAAATCCGTATATAAGGTCTAAAATCCGTATATAACACTTGGTTACATACGACTTATATACGGACAAAAATCCGTATATAAAACTGTCGTAGATAAATTATATACGGATATATCCGTATATAACTTATATACGGATTTTTTCGTATGTAATTTATGTACGGAAAAATCCGTATGTAATTTACATACGAAAAAATCCGTATGTAAAATCCGTATATAATTACATACGAAAAAATCCGTATATAAATCCGTATGTAACATTTTTTACAGAAAAAAAAAATTATTCAGCACTTACACATACATTAATCACAAACTTGTAATATACATATAACTAGTAATCACAATAACTTTTTTTCAACACCATATCAAACATTTCACATTTAAAAGAGATATATATTACATAAAAATCATTATCAAAATAAGTTTACAAAAATGTCTAATATATTCATAAATAGATTGTATTGCTCCTAAGATGCAAAACAATATAAATTTTACAATTCATAAGATGTCAAACAACATAGAATGACAGGTGTAGAGTTTCCTAATATGCAATCTATAAATTTTACAATTCATAAGATGTCAAACAACATAGAATGACAGGTCTAGAGTTTCCTAATAATCAATCACTAAGGATTTTCTTCATCTGGGCGTTGATCTTGTTGCACTCCATCACCATGATAACAACTTCACCACATATTGCTTTTTCCCTTCTCCTTATTAGATTGTGCTGAGAGTGGAGGAGGTGGGTCAGAACCACTAGATGCCATGTCCTGAAAAAAATAAATGCAATTGGATGGTCATACATAAAGTTGACAAACTCTATTAAACAATTAAGATGGTCAAAACATTGAAGAACATTAAGATGAATTTAAAAAAACTCATAGCATTATAAAAGGTTTTTTACATTGTGTTAGGATAAGAAGAATGAAACCAAGATTAATGCACAGTAACCTAATCTACTAGAATGTGATTTAAATGTTGTTGGAGGCCCTTCTATACAACAGTATGTAAATAAATACAATTGCAATCTGCACAAAGGTATTTTGATTACTTGGTGGTATGAGTCCTTTGTTTAGGTATCAGTTTGCATGTTAAGAGGGAGTGGGACATGATAGGAAATGTAGGAGGGAAATAGAAAGGTATTATAAAATATAAAAGGTTAAATATAAACCATATAAAAAATTTCTAATTAAAACATCTCTCAACCAGACTCTTAATCTTTAAATCTTATATATCTTTTACATTGAAATAAAAGTTGTAAAATAATTTTAAAGATTAAGGGAATAGATAGAACTTGTAAAATTAAAATTAAAATTTGATATAGTGAATAATGAACTTAACACATGGTTTGGATTGAGCATGATAAAAGAAAAAAAATAAGATTAATGTATCAAAAGTTTAATGAGTGTGACTTTTCATTTTCTAAATTTTAAAGAGCCAAGTGAGTATAACTTTTCATTTTTCTAAATTTTAATGAGTTTTGGAAGTTTAATTACCTGTCGCAAGATCCAAATAGGGTTAACATTGACGAGATACTCCTAATATTTTGAGAAAATAGGTTAGAAAACTTTCTATTTCCCTCCTATATGTTTCCTATCATAATGGGTAAGGCAATTTTTGACAGTATGTAAGGCAATTTTTGTAAGTGAGTAAGATGTTCTAAACTAAACAATAAATGACATAAACATATTTGCATTGTTCCAAACAGGTTCATAACTAATAAGTGGTTATAATAAAAAAAACTTAACAGGACCATTAATGCAAACAGAGCAATCCAAATATCAGATGATTCATGCACTTGCAATATTTAAAAGCAACCAGAAAAGGCATAAATTAAATTTAAAGTAATCTTCAAAAGCTTTATTCTTGAAATTTTTCACAACTTACAAGAGAATATGGTCTTAGAAATCAGGATGAGGTATATGGTGTCTAACACATAATTTTGTTGAAACTTTCCTATCTAGCCTTCCCAGCTCTACTGCATAAGATGGTCCTCCTGCTTGAAACCAACTGAATGTTCATTTTCTGTTCAGCTAATTGTACAAGGAATAAAATGTCAAACATTATTTTCCACATAACCAAAAAAGAACTATTAAGACAAATCAAAGAAAATATCATACTCTATGGATTATGCAGGGATCCTAATCTTCCTAAAATACTTGTCTAATTCAATCCCAAAAGTAACAATAATTGCCCTCTTAAATCTCCCGTTCTTCCTTTATACAATGTAATAAACTCTTCTTGCTATGTCTCTGGTGACCTTTATATAGTATTGTTACTTATTGTATAGACAAATGCTATACTAGGATTGAACTTACTTTACAACCGATACAATTTATGAATTTTGATTAGAAGTTGTATTGCAAAAGATATAGCTTATTATAATTACCAGAGTTATGGCATCCCTAGTTGCCATTGCCAAAATGTCAGAACAGGAAACCTTATTCTGGAAGCCAGGTACACTGTTGACTGCAGCCTTGGCTTTGATCACAGTGTCAAATCCATCACCAGCTAGTGAAAGATTTATTTCATAATCAACACATAATCATTTGCACCATCCTCGGTTCATATCAAAGCCTTAGTCTAACAAACAAAGAGAAGTTGTCTCAAGTGACAGAATCATTACTTGAGTACTCTTTTCAACAAAAGTTCCAAATCGTCCACTGTCAAGTTCTCAATCAAGGTTTCATAATTAGTGCCCCCACTTTTGTATTTTTTTCTTTTCCTTTTATCAAGAATGCAACATATGATTGGTACAGGTCGTAGTGCTAACCTACAGTATAGCAATCCAATAGCATTCTTTCAATTTTATTAAAGAAAAAGGCTTCAAAATTACATTTAAAGCTTCATTATCAAAACTTTCATGAAACTTTGATCTGTTTGTAGAAGTTCAAGTATTCCCCTGAAACACCTAATGGATAGTAGTAGATAGGCAGTTAGATACACTTATACTTGAAATGGACTAAAGAAAGTAAGGCACAGATATCAAGTAAGGCTGAAAAAGGTAAACAACCTATAGATATTATGATAAAAATATAAGACTCAACTTATTTAAACAATAAGTCATATTATTAACCAAAGAAAAAAAATATTGTTAGTCAAAACACAATGATAACAATGACAGTAGAAAAAAAAAGTGAATAAATTATGTAAAACTGAAATGAAAACACTTCTAGCTTTAATTTTGAACATCTCACTCTCAACTTATCCCCTCCCGCTGCCTCCACTCTCGAATCCTGGACAAAATAACCATCATTAGTAAAAAAAAAATTACTTCTGAATGAGAAACATGTTTGGAGAAACAAGCTTCGAAACTGAGATAAGATTATACTTAAAGTATGGTATCAAAGGAACATCAGTTTGATAACCCCATTATGTGTGGCTTTATTCTTTATACTTATAGGTCTCAAACAACCCTTTTCCAAAAACATGCCCAATCCAAACCATATTTAACAAAGTAATTAACTAAACCTAATATGAATGCACTAACCTTGGAAACCCTCGTAGGAGGTGAGAAGATGCAATGGTGGTTATGGAACAATAGCCCGGTCACACAGCGGCTACGGTTTAAGCTTTCACGAGTCCAACAACCTCAACCTAGCTTCTTCTCGAGCTCGCGAATGTCCTCACCTCATCACTCTCACAGAGCCTTCATCGTCGTGATTGACATCACCGAATCATATTTTGTGACTTCATTTGTCCTCGTTACAGCCTTTTCCATCGATTACATCCTCATTTTGGCACTGTTTCACCGATTCAGTCGTTGAATCGTCCTTTTCCACCGAACACGCAACCTAAATCGCATTTCTCACCGAACAATCTTCCTATTTTTCACTCCGCTTCGAATCCTTTTCGCTCCTAGAGTATCATCGCGAACCTAGGGTTTTCCAAGCGCGTTCCTCCTCTTTCGAGTTCTCTTGCTAAGGCCCTTCATTGAATCCGGTCGTGGTCTCACTGTTAACTCGTAGAGGAAGCTTCGAGAAGTCCAAGGAGCGTCTTCTATAAAGAGGGTTCTTCGTTGAGAGAGCAGAGGAAATTAAGACCTGGGGCAAGAGGGTTTCTTAATACAAATACTATATAATTTTTTTTTAATAAAATCTTTTCCAGATCCGTATGTAGTTTTGGTAGGAAAGATTCATTTTTAATTATACACACATTGGGGCCATTACATAAACTTCAGTCTTTATAAATCTTTCCCGCCACAGCGCGCCTTACTTACATGTCCACATACGAATTATAGGTAGATAAAAATCCGTATATAAAATCTATATATAATTTATTTTTCTAAGTCCGTATATAAAATCCGTATGTAATATTTACATTACATACGGATTAGAATCTGTATATAAATATCGGTAGGTAATTTCAGTTTTTCTTGTAGAGAGGGGAAAGAACGAACCACTTGGAAGAAGGAAGACCAAGGTAGCTGTCCGACCTCCAACCAGTCCATTCGATCTTCAAGGGCCGCCCAATCGTTAAGAACCGTCCGGTCTTCGAGACATCTCGGAATGTTTTAAGGACCTCCACACCCCAAAACAGAAGTAAAACTAATTGGAAATGTCTAACTTGACTAATACATATATGCTTCACAAGATAGGTAGTAGGACAAAGTAGTAAGGAATTTTTGGTCATTAATTATTAACCAGCGTATTCAGCTGCTCTAACTGTTTCCCTCCAGTTTTGTAGGCACTCTACAAGTGCAAGGAGACAAATTAATCCTGCCATTAAATACACCTTTTCTTAATTGTATGAAAATAAGACAAATATCATGCATCATGCTTAATGTCGCTATAGCCATGACTTGGATAACATTCCCATAAACTAAGGCTATATTTCTTCATAATAGAATCCCAACAAAACAAAAACAAAAAGGGAAGACTAACTTCTCATTTAGCATAGTGCCATCATAACTCATACACACAACTCCA
Source organism: Vigna hirtella (assembly GCA_027742795.1). Classification (NCBI taxonomy): domain Eukaryota; kingdom Viridiplantae; phylum Streptophyta; class Magnoliopsida; order Fabales; family Fabaceae; genus Vigna; species Vigna hirtella. Next base: position 1,703,213 of record JAHCHA010013455.1, read on the forward strand.
GGAATTAGCAAACTAGGAACAAATCCAATCACCCTAACTTATTGTGATGAAAACACATCTTGTATTTTCTATTTCTTACAAAATCAAGATCACTGATCTTAACTTGCAGAATTAGTATTTGTATGGAGCAGTTTTGCTTTATTGATTCATGATATATTAAAATATATTTTTGTTTTACTTAAAAACGCAGAATTATAGTTTTAATGTGAGTTGGTTATAGTAATATAATATACGTAGTTAATATATAAACGAATAATTGTATTTAGTGAGTTGGTTATAGTAATATAATATACGTAGTTAATATATAAACGAATAATTATATTTAATGGTGTTTTAGTGTTTAATTATTATTATATGGAAATAAACATTTATGAATTTTGATATTAAGTATATTTTATATAGGTACTTAGTTTTTATATACAAAAAAAAAACGTATATGATTATGATAAATATAAA
>JAHCHA010013455.1:1703768-1717088 GCA_027742795.1 Vigna hirtella
TATATATATATATATATATATATATATATATATATATATATATTTCGTTTCTGCTGCAATTGGGTATCTTCATTTTCGTTTTTCTCTCCTTACTTGCTGTTGCATTTTTGTTTTCGTAGTATAATTTCGAATTGCTTTGTTGTTTCAATCCCAATTATGGTTTTAGAGGTTCAATTTAGAGTTAGGGTTTTTCTTTCTACATTGGGTTTTCGTTTCCACATTGGTATTGTTCTAATGTTTCGAAACTCGCTTTGTTGTTTGGAAATTGTTTTAATGGAAGCTTAATTGTGTTGGATTGGTGATTAGTGATGTTGCATTACTTCCATGAGGTTTCTGAATTGTATTGTTGAATCTGTTGCTCTGACTTTGCTCACATCCAATTTGTTTGTGCAACTGGAATTAGTACACGCTTAGTGGTCTAATTGGAAGTTTAATGCTTAATTCAATTTTAGGAAAACTCAATTAATCTCCACTTAGTTGGTTAATTGGTGTTGGAATACCCTGAGAGCAGCGTTTAATTTATTGCTAATCAAGGATTGGAATTATTATAACTTAGCTAATGACCAACCTGTCCTTAATCATTGTTTTAATCAGTGTTTTAGTTGTTAACTGAAATTCGTAAATTGTTCACAAAACCTTCTCTAGTACATGTTTGACTTATAGCCTGAATCAATTGTTGGTCCTTGAGACACGACCTAAGAGTCACTTCCTAGTTTATTCGACACTTTAATTGCATATTAATTTAATTCGGATACGGTCTCGACTAATGATAGGGATAGGTAGCTCTCAACATTTGAAAGCTTGGTCCCAAAGTTGCTCTCCACCACATGGTGACAAATTTACATTCAGGCCCTTTCGCATAGAGTCTATGTAAAAGTATGGATAAGTTGTGACAAAGAGCCGCCAAATATATGCAACTTGAAGAGTTGAAGGAGTTCAAAACCAAAGTTATAGTTGAAAGCAGTGTAATTGACAAAAAACAAGACAAAGACAATGCCTTGGCCTCTGTTATCTAAGGCACAAAAATTCAACAAATATAACCTCATTGAACACCCTCAGGTCTTGAGCATTGGAGGAAGCCTTACATCCTGACCTCCTCGCAACCCTGAGGAAAGCAAACTCACCTCCCAATGAAGAAACTACTCGGCAATGCCGATATCATAGGATTTTTTGTCACAATACTAACTGTAAGACCGTGGTTGTAGACTTCCTTAAACGTGTGATTGGAATCTTGACTATTAATAAAATAGAGAATATTATATGCAAGTACCATGTGATTTATTAGTTAGAGTTTGTTGTGGTGGGGTAAAGGTCTCGTATACATGTCATTAGTGGTGTGAAATAATTAATTGTTTAATTTAAAAAATGTAAAAATCAGAAATAAGCAAAATAGAATAACTTAAATAAATATTAAATGGTTATGATATTAGCGAATTTAATTTGGTCTTATTGGTGCATTCTCCTTTACTTTAACAGAACTAATCCCTCTGAACAAGAATAAAACAATTTCTTGGCCAAATACAAGGCTTTTTTAAGCTATACTACGTATTTAAAAAAGTTTACAAAATAAAAGAAGACTAAAAAAATTGATCCTCCATAAGAATAAAAATCTTGAAGCTCCATTTTCTTCTCCCATATTTTTGACCTTGGCTCTTTGTGAGTGGTCCAAAGTCCTCTAAGGCTTAAAAGAGAGAAAGAATAAGCTTGAAAGTCCTTCTTCTTCTTCCAATCTCCTAATCCTAGCTAAGTTGATACTTCCTTACAGGTCTCTATTTAGTTTCCAAAATGGATTCCATCATATATGCAATCTGTTTTGAATAAAAAAAATGGAACAATAGGGAAAAGTAGTTTTTAATGTATATAATGTTAAGTTCTCTTTAAACAGAAAAGAAATTGATGCTTGAACCTTTGGTATGTGCATGAAAAATGATTTTTGGTGCAGAGATAATATAAATTGGTTAAAGCTGCTGGTTCTTCTTGGAAAAATAATCATGGTTTGCTGATTTTATCAAATGGTGAAAACTATTTCAGAATTTATTGATGGTATAGTATTTGATTGAACCATGTGCATATGAAAACCTTGCTGGTCCTATTCTGTTTCTGGGTGTAGTTAAGCGTTTAACACCTTGTTGTCCTGAACCATATCATTGTTGAATTGGTTATAGATTATGCCTAATATTATTTCGGACTTGGTTATAAATTCTGCACAAAATCCTGGTTTCCTTGTTTGTAATATGCGTTAAGAACATGACTGTTTGTAAATGGATACTGGAAATAGTTGAAGACAATGGCTGTAACTTCTTAATTTAAGATTGCAATTGGACGTCCAATCTGTAAGTGTTGAAATGACATGTTATGTTTTAGGTCAGACTAAACCTTTAAGTACTGGAATCACATGTTTTAATATTTATCACGCTATTTTGGGCTGCATTTTTTGAAACTGATTAATGGTTCACTAGGTTAATAATGGTTGTTGAAGATAATTGGGGTGAAATTACACGAGATAGGGGTTAAAAGGTGTGTATATATATATATATATATATATTTTGTTATTATATTCTGTCTAGACTTACAAAAAACACTATTTCTGAAATTGTTGCTTCTGCACTATTTTCTTTGTTGTTTCTGCACTGTTTTCTGCTATTTAAAATTGATTACTAAGACATGGTTATGGTTGTATGTTGATGCTATAGTTGCTATGAAATTCCAATTCTGGTCTGTATAAATATGTTAAGCTTTGGTTTAAAGCTATTTGAAATTGGGTGCTAATACATAAGAGTAATTTACATGGGAAGTATGCTTAACTTTGAATCAAACTTTGTTTGCTTTGGAAAGAGATAATTGGATTTCTGTTCAAATTGAATGAGTACATTGTGTTAGCTTTTGGTTGAGATAGTGCATTGATTAATATTATGATTGCTAGTTTGGTAGAACTTTGCACAGTAATATTTTAGTTTGTAGCAGAAACGTGATTTTCAGATGTGCAAAATATGTTAAATGGTATTAATGTCGTTTTAGGCAATAGATGATATAGTTCATGGCTGTTTAGATGGATACATGTTCTAGAATTTTCTGTTAATTCTGATTGGTCATTAAAAATTCTGCTATGAAATTTGTCATGAGTTTGTGAAATGTGAGTATGTGATGTTACTTGATTGATTTAGCGCTGTTCAGATTGGTGTGATTATAATATATTTTAACCATGGGCTAATTGAATGTGTGCATGTGATGTTATTGAGAGCTGTCTCCATTTATGTAGATTGTATATGTTCTTGAGTAACAATGGGTAGACTTTGTTTAGAATGAGATTGAGATTAGACTTTGTTTAGAATGAGATTGAGATTGCATAAATGTTGGACAGTTTTGTGTGATCAAATTTGTGAGTTGTGAGTTATTTAGAGAACTGTTCTTGACTTGATGGATAGTTGGTTGTGATATCCTAACGTTGTCGTTGACCCAATTAAATTAATGCTAAGGATAAATTAAACTTTAAGTCGTTTCCATACAAATACAAAATTACGAAATTGATTCTTAACAAATTAGTTTTTATAAAAACTATACAAAAGGGTTAGTAAAACAAAAACAATAAAGAAGACAAAGATCAACAACAAATTACAAAACAAAATAAGAAAAGATAGAAATAAATAAATTTATTAAAAGATTTAAAAAGATAAAAATAATGATAAAGAAAATAGGTTGATTTCACTCATTTTTCAAAATAGGATTCATTATTAGTTATCTAAATATTTTGTTCAATTAATTATTGACTTAGATTTTCAAATTAATCAATGTAAATTCTCAATTAATTTATTGGCATTCACACTCTTAACCAAAGTACATTATCAATTAAAAGCAATAACTTTTTAGATTAATCGTAGTAAATTTAACCCAAGTACATTCTAAATTAAATATTACTATACTTAATCATGTCAGTTCTTTTACCTCTTATATCAAGAAAAAATTTAATTAACCAAAGTACACTCTTGATTAATTATTGTTAAAGCTTTTACCACTAACCAAAGTACATTCTCAATTATTGACAAAAACTCATTTAATCATGTGAAAGTTTCTAACTTTAATCAAAGTAAATTCTCAATTAAAAATAAAAAACCTTTGAACTTATATGATTGATATGTTATGTAGATTTAACACCATGCTAACTTGATATAATGAAAAAATAATTATTTTTACTTGATTAAGAAGCGAAAGACACAGATAAAAATAAATCACAACGAGAATAAAAAAGAACAAACAAATTTATTTATCTAACCTCATAATCCAATTAATAAATTACAGCAAAATCAACCGTAGAGGCTTAGCACTCCATGGAATGTAGAAATAACATGAAAATAGGAGAAGAAATGATGGAGAACATGAGAGGAAAGAGAGGAAGAAATTCGAACCCCCAAAAGGTTACTAAGCTCCCCTAATGTGTTTCCTTAAATCTCTTTATATAGAAATTAGATTGGGCTTTGTTTTAGGCTTTTTTTTTGTTGTAATCTTCTTTATGATAATGTAATTTCCTCCAATTATCTTCTAAATAATTCAATATCTTCAAGATATATTTTATTGTTGTGGAAATCTAAAAAACATTTACAAGATATTTGCTAGATTAAAAGAGATTTAGCAAATATTATCTTTTGATATTTATTGATATAGTTAAATAAGATAATTATTTTACAATATCAAATAAAATATCTTAAGATATATTTTCTCAAAATTATCTTTAATGATAAACATTTATCCATTATCAAAATCCTTTTAGTAGAAAAAATAGAGAAACCGCAAGATCCAATTTTTGTTGTCGGTTCTCTCTTCTTAGCTTAGCCAAATTTCTTCACTTCTTCATGTTATGCTTGGATTGAATTTTTATGGTCTTGATCATTTGTTATTCTTGGATATATATTTAAAGTGTCATAACACTTTAACCAATTTATTTTCAGACCCCCATGGGCTCAACTAGTTGTAGTTACACTAGCACACCTCAAAATATCCAAAAAGCATGTATGCAACTAAAAAGCTATTTTTATCATATTTTTGTATCTCCTGCTCAATAAACTCAATTATAACAAGTCCTAATTAAAATATTCTATTAAAGTACAAAAACCAATTTAGAAATACATTTTTAAAGATAGAGATAAAGATAAAAAAAATAAAGAAAAAGATAAAAACAAAAAGATAGAAGATAAAACCAAAACAAAAAAAAAAGATAAAAAGATAAAAATTCAAAAATCAAGTCAAAGCTAATCAATAATCACACAAATAGAATAGTTAAACCACGAGTCCCCGGCAACGGCGCCAGAAACTTGTTAACCCTCGGCAAGTGTAACCGAATCGTATCAAGTAATAATAAAATGGTAAGACCAAGTATCGTTTCCCAAAGGACTCACGATCTAAATAGTTATGTCATTTGTTGATTAAATTAGACTTGTGAACGGATTCTTGTAGGTTTAAATGCAAATACTGAAAATTAAATATGAATGCATGTATTGCTCAATTGGATCAAAAGAAGCAAAAGTGGTTGATGTAAATTATGGAATGATGATGTTGTTGGGGTTTTCAGTTCATCATATCCACTCTCATGTATTCAAGAATTCATCTTCTTCATTAATGTTAATGCACTAGTGCAGAAAGGGCTTTAGACGTCTGTTCTTTTGGCTTTTTGACGTCCGACCTGTACTCGACGTCTTTGTGGGTGACGTTACTCAGACGTCGGGGGTATACCTCGGACGTCTATATAGACGTCCGATCTGGTCAGACCCGACGTCTATATAGACGTCCGAGGTATGCCCCGACGTCTATATAGACGTCGGAGGTATACCTCGGACGTCTATATAGACATCGGATGAAGCCACCCCCGACGTCCATAGGCCTGAAACGGGTTGTTTACGGTTTAGGGGTTGGACGTCGGTTTGTGCACTACCAGACGTCTATAGACGTCCGTCAGTGCACTAACCGACGTCTACTGGGTGTTTTTTTTAAAAAAATTAATTTATTTTTGCAATAAAACCACACCTGAAAAGCAAAAAATTGTCCCAGAACAATATAGTATAATATATATATGCGTTTCATATAAAGAAAGTTCTACTTAATGTAAAAAATAATCCAATACCAAAACTATCAAGATATAAACTTAAACTAAAACTAAGCAATGTTCAACAACAAATAAAACTGTTCCTAGCTCCATCTTTGCAGAAGATAAGTTGTCCACTCCTGCCTTATCTGCCTAATTGTGTCCTCTGGTATAGGAGATGTACTCTTGAAGCGCTGCAAAATTGAAGAAAGATTCATTATGGTTTCATATATGTTTAAAGATGAATTTGATTTGTAATGTATTCAAGGTATGCATCATTACCTCATTCCAGTCATCTATAATGACAACTCGAATAATGGTCTTAATCCAACACATGACATCGAAGCCACATTCCCATGAATCTAGCTGCTGGTTACACTAAAATGAAAAATTAAATAGTCAAGAATTTAGATCATTCAATAACATAGAAAATGAATTAGAACTATAAATGACTTACAACCTTTGGATACAAAATTTGAACTAGTTGACTTCGAGATTTACCATAACTCTGTACAGATTGAAAACACAAAGTAAAATTAATATAACTATATTTATCATAAAAGTTTAAGGTGAACATCAAATTCAAAGTCATTTTTGGAGAAACACTTACCCTTGAAGCATGGTTCTCAAGTTATTTTTCATCTTCCTGTGCAACGAACAAAACCATATAATTTTACATTGTTTGGGAATGATGACCATCAGCTGCCAGTGCGACCTATCACGAAGGACAAATAGTTATTTAACTAATAAAGGAAACTTTAATAATGAACTTTTACATATAACAACACCTACCCATCATGTATGGCACAAGGTATACGTCTCTTTTTGACTCATCCATCCATGTTTGCAAATAATGTTGTCTGTTTTCAAGTGTGTTACCAGAAGGTTGAATGGTCTGAGGTTCAATAAATCCGTACATGGAAGACCGACCTTGGTCTACAACGATTGTGTCCATGTACCTAAAACAACAAAGTTAAGTTGTTAGAAACTATAGGAATCTAAATAAAAGTAATATGGAAGACAAAATTAACTATCTTACATGCACAACAGTTGAATGATGGAAATATTCAACATCCTGTCTCCCCCAATCACCTTCAATGCATCAAGCAATGTGATATGAACTGGCACATGGGGGGGAAGACCAAATACTCTCAAATCCCAGTATAGTTCTAATGGTGCTCTCTTCAACCTGGGTAATCTTGTCATTAGCTTTGATAGAGGATCATCCTCCACTTTAGCCATGTCATCATCTTCATGTATGACTGTATCATGAATCGGCTGCTTCTGAGGACGTGTGAACTGAAGATAAGAATTTCATCAAAGAGTTATCAACAAATATTTTTAAACTTAACATATAAATACTAATAAGAAAGACATTATACCTGTGGAGTAGCGATGTGTGACATGATCAATGCTCTAGGCCAGGCTATAAATGATTCTATGGCCTCCCCCACAAAATTAATTTCTGGAGTGGGTACAGGCACCTGAGCCTGGGGATCCCGAACCTCGTCAATCGTCACACGCACGTGGTGGGGTAATATAGGAACACCATGAATAGTCTGCCCTCCCTCAAGCACTCGTCCAACAGCCACAATGTGTGGGGGATCCCCATCAACCAACAGCTCATATTGACCGCTATACTGAGTAGGTTCTACAGCAGAGCATGATCCTCTAGTGTTGACAGGAGGTGGTGTGGGAGTTTCAGCGGGCCCCATGTTGCCCTGCATCATGGAATGCAGCTTCTCTTCAAGCGTTCTTTGTATTTCTTTTTGTTCTTGTAGATGCTCCATAAATCGTTGCTCCATTGATCTCATGCTTTGGTTGAGTCTTTCCTTCCACTGAAGATCCATCTGCCTCAGTGCCTCCTGACTCATTGATTGAGTGGTTTTCTATGTAGGGCCAAAGTAGTCACGAAGACCAATCGCCCCAGGAACTCCACGTACACGTCCTGGGTTCTCGGGCTTTCCAATGGCCGTTGTTAGAATGTCGTCCCTACCTTGGCCAGCAAATGTTCCCTGAGTCTGATGCTCAACCAACTCATCCTGCACATAAAAAAACCAAGTTACTTAGAAGACATGTTGTGATAGATACACAATCAAACAATGTTTAGAATTTGAACTTATAATTCTTTGTGAGATCAAGGCAGCTGAGGAAGATGTCATGTTCCCATCATATTTAGTCCGAGCATCCTTCCACAGCTCGTACCTAGCAGGTGCAGGTGCTAGGTCCGGCGACTCAAGTCCCAAGGCATCCGCTCGAGACTTTCTAATTTTATTTTCCAGTTTTGCATAACCACCTCATGATAACAAGTGTGGTGCATCGTTTAGCCTTTGTCTTTCTTGGGCGGCTAACCTTTTACCTTGTCCAACCATGTATATAAATAAGTGTAAAATCATAACAACTCAATGAAAGACTTTTTAGATGTTAAGAAACATACCTTCCATTCCTAAGACTCTCTAGATACACGAAACTGTATCCACTCCTCCTCTGTGAAGGTATACTGCTGACATGGATTTTCATGTTGTCTGTCTCCAAAGACATATAGTTGTGTCAGCCTTGTCTTGAAATCCCTCCATCTTATCGCTATATGCGATAACGCTTTCTTTCTAATTTGTATTGTGTTTGGAATATCATAATATTGCTGTTTGAAACAAAAAACATGTTATTGATAAGAAAAGATGAAAGAAATAAGTATATCAAAATTCTTTTAAGTAAACATACCTAAATATCTTGCCATAAGAGGTTCTTGTCGACCTCTGGGACGTCATCCCAAGTTGCATGAAGGATAAAGACATGACTTTTTGCTAACTTACCCAGATAACTCCTAAATCTATCAGCATTTGGCCCTGATGCCTGACCTGATCTGGGGTCAATGTCAACATGTCTCCTCTGCCCATCAACGGTCCGGATGTCACATCTGCCAATCGTTTGACGCCTCGACCACGTCTGGTCTGTCCGATCCTGAGTCTGAGGCCGACATACCTGAAAAATTATACAAGGTTAGTAATAATTCAATTATGATGAACATACATATAAAGTCAATACAAAAAATATCACAACCTATTAAGATATTGTTTTCTCCCAAATCCCTTCATTGTGATCATTACGAATTGCTTGGATGTCATCGGCAACGTCATGAACTGGGTCTTCAATGGGTCTTGATGCAACAGATGTTGTCTCAAGTATATCAAGAGAATCGTCATCATCATGTCCATGCATGTTTTTTCCTTCTAAAACCACTGACCATTTTTTATTCGCTGGATCATTTACGTAGAATATTTGTCTTGCTTGACTAGCCATGATTAATGGTTCATCAGTGTATTCATCTTGTTCAAGTCTACCAATGTGAAACCAAAGTCATCTGTCATGACACCAGAATTTATATCAACCCATTTACACTTGAAAACTGGGACTCTAAAAGTGACATAATCAACTTCTCATATTTCTTGTATTATTCCAAAATAACTCATGGATGCTGTGATTGGATTTTTGTCTTTAGAACTAGCAAAGTGCACAGCCTCAGCTTGTAGTGTGACGCCACTATTTTGAACTCTACTTTTGTCATATTCTACCTTTGTCTGAAAAGAAATATTGTTTATATAGTACCCACCATATGTAATGACATTTGTGTTCGGCCCACGAGATAACCTCAATAAACTTTCAGAGACATGTGGAGTCGCATAAATTTTTTTCTTAAACCATTGTAAAAAGGTTTTCACATGTTCATTAAGATTCCATTTTTTACTCATTCTTGGGTTTGCTGCCTTTATTTCATTAACGTGTTCAGAAATGTAAGGAATCACATCAACAATGTTGATTAAGATGTACAAATGAGCTTGGTCAACTTCTTTTCTGCTAACACTTTGAATTCTCACACCTCGAACACCCTTACCTTCACAATTTCCTTCATGTCTGCTCTTGGGAAGACCCACTGGTTCACAAGATGGCATATAACTTGAACAAAATTCAATGGCTTCTTCTGCAACGGATCGCTCTATGATTGAAGCTTTTGGTCTATACTGATTCTTGACATATCCCTTTAAGATCTTCATGTATCTTTCAACTGGGTACATCCACCTTAAGAAGACCGGCCCACATATTCGAATTTCTCTGACTAGATAAACAATCAAATGTACCATGATATCAAAAAAAGAAGGTGGAAAATACATCTCCAATTGACATAGTAGTCTTATTCCTTCATTTTCCAATTCATCTAAACCTCGAGGGTCAACAACTTTCTTGCAAATGGCATTAAAGAACAAACTCATACATGTCAGAATACCCCTAACAGAAGGAGGTAATATGCCTCGAATAACAACAGGTAACAATTGTTGCATCAATACATGACAATCGTGAGACTTTAAACCAACTAACTTTAACTCTTGCATAGAAACAAGGTTACCAATATTTGAAGAATAACCTTGTGGAACCTTCACACTTCTTAAACAGTTACAAAAACTTTGTTTTTCTTTTTTAGAAAGTGTGTGACAGGCTGGGGGCAGATAGGTGCGTCTTCCTATTATCTGTGGATGTAACTCAAATCGGATTCCCATGTCAGCCAAATCTTGTCGTGCTTTTATTTCGTCTTTGCTCTTCCCTTTGACGTTTAATAAAGTTCCGATGACACTGTCACAAACATTTTTCTCAACGTGCATCACATCAATACAATGTCTAACATCAAGTTTACACCAATATGGAAGCTTAAAAAATATTGATCGTTTCTTCCAAATGTTTTTTGCAAAGGTACTTTTATGATGTTTTCCAAACACAATGTCAATGTTTTTGACTTCATTGTACACCTGTTCACCATTCCGGGGTCTGGACACAACCTCATCCTCAGCACTTCCATTAAATGCTTTTTTCAATCTATGATAAGGGTGATTACGAGGAAGGAATTTTCGATGTCTTGTATATACCGTCTTCTAACCATGCTTCAATTGAAGGTAACTAGTGTTTTCTTCACATATGGGACATGCAAAAGGACCTTTAACACTATAGCCGCTCAAGTTTCCATACGTTGGGAAATCATTAATAATGCAAAACAACATTGCACGCAAACGGAGCTGTTCCTCAACATGTGAATCAAACACGTCAACCCCTTCTTCCCACAACAATTTCAAATCATCAATTAAAGGTTTTAAGTAAACATCAATGTCATTTTCAGGTTGTCTAGGACCCGATATCATCGTGGACAACATCACATATTTTCTCTTCATGCACAACATAGGAGAAAGATTGTAAATCATCAACATAACTGGCCATGAACTATGTTTTCTACTTAAGTTTCTATAAGGATTCATACTATCAGTTGCAAGTGCAAGTCTTAAGTTTCTTGGATCTGCACCAAATTCTGGAAAATTTTCATCAATCTTTTTCCATGGTGGTGATTTAGTAGGGTGTCGAAGAAGATTATCGCACTTTCTTTCGTCAAAGTGTCATTTAAGGTTCTTTGCATCTTCTTTAACAGAGAACATACGTTTGAACCTGGGTATTATAGGCAAATACCATATCACCTTAGCAGGTGCACCATCATTACCTTCATTAGCAGTGTTTCTGTCAGATTTCTTTTTAAAACGGGATAAACCACATGTTGGACAATACTTTAGCGAAGCAAACTCCTTTGTGTACAAAACACAATAATTAGGACAAGCATGTATCTTTTGATATTCAAGACCCATTGGACATAAAAAAAAAATTGCCTCGTAATTACGAATAGGTAGAGTATTATTTTCTGGAAGCATCTCCTTCAACAACTCCAACAACTCTGTGAAACTTTTATCGGTCCATCCATTCCTTGCTTTTAAACTAAATAACTTTAAATTTGCTGACAGACGTGTAAAGTTCGAGCATCCTGGGAACAACGGTTGCTCTGAATCATTTATAAGAGAATCATACAAATTAGCTCTTCCAAAATTATCTTCACCGACATCACGTATCATGTCCTCTAAATGATCACTCATCCATTCTTCCACATAATCCGTTCCTCGTGACGTGGTAGGCTGGTCCAGTACTTCTCCATGCCAAGTCCAAACGGTATAAGTCCTCATTATGTCGAACATGAATAGATGGTCACGCACATTGCCTAAGTCTTGCCGTATTTGATTAAGACAACGAACACAAGGACAAAAATATGTCCCGTTCACAGACTTAGCATTTTGTTCAACGTATTGCAAGAACTCCGAAACACCATTATCATATTCTTCACTGATGCGACGTTCATTCATCCAGCTTCGATCCATACTATGTTCGTAAAATCATCAGTTTAAGTTTTTTAACTCTCACAAGGTTAGGCCCTACCCATTCAAAAAAATTATTTTTCATAATTTGCTAAGACACGTGCAAAGAAGTCTACATCATAAATTTGATAAGATTTCGGCAGCATTTCGCATTGGTCTCCGAAATACACGAAATGAGAGTAGTCAATGATGACTACAATCAAATATGCATCCGGAGAACAACACAACTACTGAACCGAAATTTTATCAATCTTATCCATAAACTCCAACTTACATGTTATTGCAAATTATGAAAAATAATTTTCTCAAACTGTCCAATCGGACAATTCAAAATTTAATACAAACGATTAAAAGATTAATCGTTTGTGTTAAATTTCAAACGGGAACTAAGTTTCACTCAATGATTTGATACTTATAATCTAACATGCCAATTATAATAACACAACTAATACATGCATATTCAAAAGCCAATAACACGGACCTTAAAGTCAAAAACATGCATACGCAAAAGCTAATAAAATGTATACACAAAACCCAATAACATGCATACAAAAAAATTATCAACAAAGAAGCTAACCTTTTTAGCATATTCAAAAAGAAATGGAGTGAAATGGAGGAGTGCACGACCTAAAACGTAGGCCAAAAAGAGTAAAAAATGTCGCCCAAGAACACGCCAGAAACTGCACCAAAACGCACCGAAAATGATTTTTAATCGGTTCAAATCAAAGATATTTCATCAAAGAGTAATTTAATCGGAGAAAAGGTAAATTTAAACGGTCCAAAAGAGAGAAAACGCACCTGGAAATGCAATGCCGCAGAGAGAAAACGCGGGGAAGACGATGAACAGCGAGCGTAACTCCTCGCGGGTTCGCGATTTTAGTATAAATGGAACTAGACGTCCGGTACTGGGGGGCCCAACGTTTATAATATTATAGACGTCGGGGCCCTAACTAATATGACGTCTTTCTGATTTAAATATTCATATTCGCGGGGGCATTTAGACGTCCGTTA
>JAHCHA010013455.1:1717488-1786782 GCA_027742795.1 Vigna hirtella
AACGGACGTTTAAGTGGTTGAAAAAATAAACTCTTCAACTACCCTGTCAGCCACTTAAACGTCCGTTGTGGGGAGGGCCCGACGTCTATAATATTATAAACGTCGGGGCCCCTCTAACGGACGTTTAAGTGGCTGAAAAAATAAACTCTTCAACTACCCTATCAGCCACTTAAACGTCTGTTCTGGGGGGCCCCGACCTCTATAATATTATAAACGTCGGGGCCCCCCCACAACGGACGCCTAAAGTCCCACTTATTTACAAAAATGTCACCGGTCAATTATTTACGTTGGTGTTTTCGTGGACGGACGTCTATTGGGTGACGTTAAAGGCCAATTCTGCACTAGTGATGTCACTTTCTAATTTACCTTGAACACGATGTCTCGGTGAAGAAAGCCTACTCCTAATCACTAGTTTACAATGTCTTGTCTCCCTAGCAATTATTCATGCATTACATTCGCACAGAAGCTTAAAGGCAACCAATCCTCCTATCCCTATGTCTAGGCAATATTACTACTGGGAGAATTTCTTCATGTCTAGATTTATCTATATGTATCCATAGAAATAAAATCAATGATCATGCAATTGAATGAGTTAAACAAAGCATGCATATAGTATAGAAGAAAAACCCTAACAATTAATGAAAGAAAGCCTATGGATGAAAGAACCAATTCAATACATGAGAGTTTCAAAGGATTACATTGATTCCCAAAAAAAATGAAGGTTTAGTTCACCATAATCATGGTGAAACTAGATGAAAAATAATGAAAGAATGAAAGATAAAACCCTAGAATTTGAAGAGTGGAGCTTGAGCATCCAAAATCCTCCTCCAAGGGGTGAAGAAAGTATGATTTTGCTTCGTTATGCCAAAAGATACTAACCCTAGGTCGACTAAAACTTTATATAGCTTCCTAAAGATTACAGAAAAGTGGCCCAAGGCCCATTAAAATGGCGTTCAGCGGTAATTATCGCTCAGCGATAAGTGCGGTTCTTCTATTTAACGCTCAGCTATAGTTTTGCCCCTCAGCGGTGACTGCGGGACTTCAGAGTGCCGCTCAGTGGTAAAAGTGGCGCTGAGCGGTACCTACGACTCTTATTTTATGCAGTTTTTCTTCCTTTTCTGAATTCAACTTATGGCTCCTTCACTTCTTCAATTCAATTCATCTTAAAACCTGCAAAAACAAGGAAAACCAAGCATAAAACCCATCCAACTATCTTATTTCCAAAACATAAACAAAACCATGATTCCAAGCTAGTTTATAAGTCATAAAGGTTATTTTTGATGTCAAAATTAAGTATAAAAATAACAATTTTTCAACTCTTATCACAACCCCAAACTTAGAACTTTGCTTCTCCTCAAGCAAACAGGATGTAACTCAATCTTCCACCAATCCATACAATGGTTCACCACATTCAAAACTCCTTCTTTCAAGATAATAATTACTCAAATCAGCTCAACACAAAGAATTCAGTCAAAATGCACACATGCTTTAGTGTTCACATAATCACATAATATCCAACAAATGTTATTCTCATGAATGATCAATCAACTAAGCATAGATGTAAACATGTGCTCATGGAATCTTTCCTCACCAGATAAAGTGTTCCACTCAAACACACAAGTGTATAAGAGGTCACTCCTTCACTCTACTATCACAATGTCACATGAATTAACTTTGTCTTTTAGTTAACCACAATCAAACACATTCACAAGCAAGTATCATCACAAGGACTTTTCTATGGCTTATAATGTGGCTGGCCTAACAAGAAAATTGGTTTTTCTAGATCACAAAATCCTTGAGTTAAGTGAATCATCTAAACACAATTATTCTTCCTTCTTCCCAACTTTCTTTTGCATTGAGCCTTTCTCTTTCTTTCTTTTCTTTCCTTTTCATCTTGCTTTTCATATTCCTAGCTCAATGCTTTTCATATTCCCCTTTTTAAACCACCTTACAACCCCAAACTTGAACATTTATCAATACCACAAGATATCTTCAACTCAACTCAAGGTAAAGCTTTTCAAAAAGCGTTTTCTATCATGTTCAAAGCTAAGGGTTCAAAGGATAGAACACATTGTGCTATCTTTTATTGGGCTAAAATCATTTGGCTAGTAAAGGGTAACAACAGATGGCCTTGATTATATGACACATACAAGCAAGTGAATCATAGAAACCTGGGCAAAGTCATTCATGCTCTCAATGTAATAGCATTCATTCACAAAAACTCTCGAGTTCAAAACCTCACATATAGACTCATTCAACATTCCACATACACATCTTGCTTAGCATCATAATCACAATCACAACATCATGCATTTGTTCACATAGCTCGTGAACCACCACCTGTATATCAGCATATAATGTGCACAATCTCAACATCAATTAATGTCCAAGCATCATCAAGCAATACTCATCATGCATAAATCACAAGCAAACCATCATAGTAGATAAAGTTTCAAACTGAGTACATCACAACCCTATTCTAAAAACAGAAGCAAATAAGTTCAATAGTACAAAACACGATAACAAATCCTGCTCTGGAGGTGATAGCATCCATTAGTAGATGCTATCTCAGCTCCTCATCAACTCATGTTGTCATCTAAATCTTCCTCCTCTTCATCATCCTCAGCATCTTCAAAAGCATCCTCATCATCCTCATCATCCATAGCTGAAGCTTTAGCTGCTCCAGCTTTACTGCCTTGGGTTTGCTCCTCTGGCCATGCCACCACATTATGAAACTCATCCATGGTCCACCTATGTGTTGGGGGTGTATCATACATCCCAATAGTCATCTCTGTTGTGGCCACCTACCCTCTGTGGATGGACTGCATCCTAGCATCTATAAAAGACATATACATGTCCCTCATCTGAAATGGTTCTGCCTCCTGAGGCTCTCTAGATGCCTGTCCCAGTAGTGGTCCTCTCCCTCTATGAGGACGGCGTGGTGGTACTGGTTGAGTTGCCTCATCACCTCCACAATATTGTCTGTAATAGGCCTCATCAATAACTTTCCTAGGCCTCTCAAATGGTGGAGCAGAGATATTCACCCCAGCTAGCTCACATAAGTGTGTAATCAATGAGGAATGCCCTAGAGGTGCTTTGTTATTCATAGTGTTGGCACACACCTGTATCGCATTAGCTATGACCTGGTCAATGTTAATGCTCATCCCTCTGAGCACACAATACAAAAGAAGCACCCTGCTGACAGTAATGTCTGAGAGATGTGAACATGGCTGGATGTTGGCATGAGAAAATGCCATCCAATACTTTGCTAGAGGAGTCATATCAACTTTCCTGATGTTCACAACAACACCATTCCTGTTACTCTTAAAGTGTCCACCAGGCACACATAGCACACTTTCCACATCACCAAAGTCTACTCCTTCTTCCATATTGATAGCAAACTGACACTGCTCACCAGCCCATTTAGTATTTAAAAATCTATTAATGGAATCAGGGTCATACCGAATGACGTGTCCTCTAACATAGCTCAAATAATCTTCAACAGGATGATCACCCAACCTTCTTGCGTTGGTGTAAAATTATTTCACCACTGCTATGTTAGCTGGTGCAGGGTAAGTGGCTAGCCTCCCCCAGTTCCTGTTCTCCAATTTCTCCCCAAACTATGGAGCAAAGTCAGGTATCAGTTCAGCCTTCCTTTCCATTAGTAGTCTCCTATCTTGGACAACTTTGAAGTGGCGCTCATGCTTGCAAGATAGGAACTTGTTGGCATAGGAGCGTTCTGGCTCCTTATCCTTCCGCTTGGATCCTATAGTCTTAATTCTCTTGCCCGATGAGGAGGTCATCCCTACATCAAACACAATTCACAAAACCACAAGATATATTGTTAAGCATTAGTAAACCACAAACAACACCCTAAGATCAGTCCTATCACCGCTGAGGGCAATCAAAACCCCTCAGCACAACCTATACAACAAGCCAGCAACCAAAAGAAGCATAAAAAACCACTCTGCCAAAATCGCGCTCAGGGGAAATTTTTGCTAAGCGGCGATTCTGCAGATTTTTCAAAATCTTGCAAAAATGCTCCTAATCTCCACCCACCTACATTCTTCCTAGTTCCAGACCCAAATCAAGCAGTTTAATCGGTCCAAACAATAGTTAATTCATTTAATCATGCATAAAAATCAAAATCCCTCAAGAATCATGCTTAGACAACCATGTTCATACCAATTCATGCTTTCAAACCCCTAAAATGGAAAATGCTTGTACTTACTTGGGTGGAGATGCTAAATGAGTGAAAAATGCTCTAGGAATGCAATGAAATCAGCCCCCAACAACAATGCTCTCACCAAACCCCAAACTTGGATTAAACTTGGTGCAAAAGTGAGTGGAAGAGAGGTTTTGTGAAGTGGGAAGAAGGGAAAAAGTGTAAAGAACTCTTTCGAGAGTGCTTGAGAGTGTGTGGAAATAGGGAGATCTGAAAGTGGCCGCCAAGGCCCGCCCTAGGGTATAAAAGAGACCTAATGGGCCACATCCCGTTGAGCCCAAATAAAACAAACCAGTCAACCCAATCTGCAGGGGTCGCGCTCAGCGGTAATTACCGCTGAGCGGCATTTGCGGCACCAACTATTCTTCTTCCTAGCTTGCCATAGGTGTCCTTTACCAATGCCTCTCACTACCCCAATGCATTTAGTTTCTCACATCACTCAAACATTCAATCCCTATAACTAGAGCAAAATCCAAACAAACAAACAAAGATAAATTCAATTAACTGGGTTGCCTCCAAGGTAGCGCTTGTTTAACGTCATGAGCTTGACCCAAAATCCTCCAGCACCCATCAGTAGGTGCAAATCTTTTCTTACCAACACCCATCAGTAGGTGTAAACGAACATAGTATTCTTCAGTAGATACTCTACCGCCTAACATCCTTTAGTAGATATAAACCCTGTAACAAGTTTATAACCAAAACAAAAAAATACCAAACGTTCATAATTACATCACCAAACCAAAAATAAAAGTTCTTAAATCACTGGGTTGCCTCCAGCAAGCCCTCTTTTAACGTCACTAGCTTGACCCAATAAAGCTCAAGTTCCATCTTCTTTTTTTCTTCTTTTTACTGAACTTCTTCAGGAATTTGATAGGAACTTGTTTCAATGTCTCAATCATAGGAACTTTAATCTCCAATTTCTTGAAGATTTCCATAAAGTGCTCAAATTCCTTCTTCTTCATATGATACTTCTTCGGATGAGGAAGAGGTTTTTCACATGATTCTTTCTTTTTTTTCTCTCGTCCTCGTTTTCTTTTCTCTCACTTTCTTTTTTTCTTTTTTTTTTCACTCACTTTCTTAATCTTCACACAAATTTTCTTTTCTCTCACTCTCTCAACCACTTCTCTTTCTTTTTCTACATCTTTATCTTTTTCACTCAAGTGGCTTGACATTCCTCCCTAGGGTTAACTTCAGTATCAACCTCAGTATCAACCCCAAAATCATCCAATTTCTGAATCATGTGACCAAGTTGCATCTCCATCGTTTTACATGATGCTTCAATGCTTTTCTGAGTGGAGATGGGCTCTTGCATAAATTGTTGAAAGACGTCATCCAGAGAGCTTTGTTGCTGCCATTGTTATTGTGGTTGGTTCTCAAATTGTCCGGCAGCTTGCCAAAAAATTTTTTGATCCATGCTTTAGTGAGGTTCCCACCAGTGGTTGAGATTACCTTGGTAGAATTGAGTGCCCATATAGTTAAATTCTAGTCCGAATTGCATCCTGCAAGCATTAGGCACAAAACACGAGAAAACATTTGTTAGCACAAAAAAATAGAGAAGATAAACTAATAAGATAAAAAGAAAAATTAAAAAGATAAAAGATAGGAAGATAGAAATATGAAGATAGAAAGATAGAAGATAGAAAGAAAAAACGAAAAGATAAAAAAAATAAAAGGATAAGAAGATAAAAACTAGAAAGATAGAGATAAAGATAAAAAAAATAAAGAAAAAGATAAAAGGATAAAAACAAAAAGATAGAAGATAAAAACAAAACAAAAAAAAAGATAAAAGATAAAAATTCAAAAATCAAGTCAAAGCTAATCAATAATCACACAAATAGAATAGTTAAACCACGAGTCCCCTGCAACGTCGCCAGAAACGTGTTAACCCTCGGCAAGTGTAACCGAATCATATCAAGTAATAATAAAATGGTAAGACCAAGTATCGTTTCCCAAAGGACTCACGGCCTAAACAGTTATGTGATTTGTTGATGAAATTAGACTTGTGAACGAATTCTTGTAGGTTTAAATGCAAATACTGAAAATTAAATATGAATGCATGTATTGATCAATTGGATCAAAAGAAGCAAAAGTGATTGATGTAAATTATGGAATGATGATCTTGTTGGGGTTTTCAATTCATCCTATCCACTCTCATGTATTCAAGAATTCATCTTCTTCATTAATGTTAATGTCACTTTCTAATTTACCTTGAACCCGATGTCTCGGTGAAGAAAGCCTACTCCTAATCACTAGTTTACAATGTCTTGTCTTCCTAGCAATTATTCATGCATTACATTCGCACAGAAGCTTAAAGGCAATCAATCCTCCTATCCCTATGTCTAGGCAATATTACTATTGGGAGAATATCTTCATGTCTAGATTTATCTATGTGTCCATACAAATAAAATCAATGATCATGCAATTGAATGAGTTAAACAAAGCATGCATAAAGTATAGAAGAAAAACCCTAACAATTAATGAAAGAAAGCATATGGATTAAAGAACAAATTCAATACATGAGAGTTTCAAAGGATTACATTGATTTCCCAACAACAATGAAGGTTTAGTTCACCATAATCATGGTGAAACTAGATGAAAAATAATGAAAGAATGAAAGATAAAACCCTAGAATTTAAAGAATGGAGCTTGAGCATCCAAAATCCTCCTCCAAGGGGTGAAAAAAGTGTGATTTTGCTTTGTTCTGCCAAAAGATATTAACCCTAGGTCGACTAAAACCTTATATAGCTTCCTAAAGATTACAGAAAAGTGGCCCAAGGCCCATTAAAATGGCGCTCAACGGTAAGTGCGGTTCTTCTATTTGACGTTCAGCTGCAGTTTTGCCCCTCAGCGGTGATTGCGGGACTTTAGAGTGCCGCTCAGCGATAAAAGTGGCGCTGAGCGGTACTTGCGGCTCTTCTTTTATGCACTTTTTCTTCCTTTTCTGAATCCAACTTATGGCTCCTTCACTTCTTCCATTCAATTCATCTTAAAACCTGCAAAAACAAGGAAAACCAAGCATAAAACCCATCCAACTCTCTTATTTCCAAAACATAAACAAAAACATGATTTCAAGCTAGTTTCTAAGTCAAAAAGGTTGTTTTTGATGTCAAAATTAAGTATAAAAATAATAGTTTTTCAACTGTTATCAGTGGTCAAGGCAAAGGTAGGAAAATTTAGGATATAAAAGCTTAAAAATTTTGGATAGAAAGAATTAAAGAGCAAATATTATGGAAAATAAATATATTATTTTCTTTGTGCTTTTTTGAGAAAGAAATTATCTTTCTATTTCTACATTTTGTTTTCCAATTTTACTTCTTTTTTTATCTTTTTTTATTCCTTTCACCTTATTTTTTCTCCATAAAACTTTTTTCTTCCGTTTTCCATTTTTATTATTTTGTGGGTGAGGTACTCACCCACACACTTTATTCATTACTCTTTCTTAACAGAATCCATTAGCTTAATCTTTCTTCCTAAGCTAGGGGAGAAACATGGTCTTTTTTCTTTTCAAGGTTTTGCAATAGGCTAAAAACAAGAAAAAGAAGTTTAAGGCTCAAAGGGGCTATCGATGGATTAATATCAAGGTGGGATGATTTGGCCAAGTAATTAAAAACAAATGTCTCAATCATATTAAATCATGCATATTTACCTAAGTTGCAAAACAAAAGAATCAAGCTAAATATTAGAGTATAAAAAAACATGAGCAAGTCACTTAAGAAAAATAGGAATGACACATGGTGGTCCATCTATCACAATTAGACTCAAAACTCACAGGGTTAAAAACTCTTTCACAAAAGATTCAACCAAGTAATTCTCAAATTAACTCAATTAATAATTTATAATTATGAATCAATTAGGCTAACTTCTAATAAATTCAACCATTCATTCAACATAAAACATGACTACTACTTCAAGATTATGATAGTTCTAGTTACTAAATCAATTCCTAAAATCCAATGTCAATATATTTTATTGAAAATAAGAAAATATGTTTGGGTGAATTTCTTTTGAGGAATTATGTAAAAGTTTCACCAAGGAGAAAGTTAATACTTTCATAATTTTCTCAAAAATAAATTCTCAATTAATATGTTGGTGTTCTCACTCTTAACCAAAGAACATTGTCAATTAAAAGCAAGAACTTTATAGATTAACCATAGTAATTTAACTAAAGTACATTCTCAATTAAACATTATTATGTCTAATCATGTCTATTCTTTTACCACTTATATCAAGTAAAAAGCTAATTAACCAAAGAATATTCTTGATTAACTTTTGTTAAAGTTTTTACTACTAATCAAAGTATATTCTTAATTATTGACAAAAACTCATTCAATCACGTGAAAGTTTCTAACTTTAATCAAAGTAAATTCTCAATTAAAAATAAAAACCCTTGGACTCATATAATTGATATGTTATGTAGATTTAACACCATGCTAACTTGCTATAATGTAAAAATCATTACTTTTACTTGATTAAGAAGAAAAAGACATAGATAAAAATAAATCACAACAAGAATAAAAAAGAACAAACAAATTTATTCATCTAACCTTAGAATCCAATTAAGAAATTACAGCAAAATCAACCCTAGAGGTTTAACACTCCATGGAATGAAATAACATGAAAATAGAAGAAGAGAGGGTGAAGAATATGAGAGAAGAGAGAGGACGAAATTTGAACACCTAAAGGGTTCCTAAGCTCCCCTAATGTGCTTCCATAAGCCTCTTGATATAGAAATTGGATTAGGCTTTGTTTTAGGTTTTTCTGTTGTTGTAATCTTCTTTATGATAATGTAATCTCCTCTGATTATCTTCTAAATAATCTAATATCTTCAATATATATTTGATTGTTGTGGAGATCTAAAAATATTTAAGAAGATATTTGCTAAAATAAAAAAGATTTGGCAAATATTATCTTTTAATATTTATTGATATAATTAAATAAGGTAATTTTTAACAATATCAAATAAAATATCTTAAGATATATTGTCCCCAAATTATCATTAATCTTAAACATCTATTAATTTTCAAAGTCCTTTTTGTAGAAAAAATTGAGAAAACTGCAATATTCAATTTTTGTTGTTGTTCCTTCTTCTTGGCTTAGCCATATCTTCAATTTTTCATGTTATGCTTGGATTGACTTCTTTTGGTCTTGATTATTTGTTATTCTTGAATTTATATTTAAGGCGTCGTGACACTTTAACCAATTTATTTTCACATCTTCATGAGTTCAACTTAGCTACAACTACACTAGCATACCTCAAAATATCCAAAAAGCATGTATGCAACTAAAAAGCTATTTTTTCATGTTTTTGTATCTCATGCTCAATAAATCCAATTATAAAAAATACTTATTAAAATATTCTATGAAAGTAGAAAAATCAATTAAGAATCTAGTTTTAAAGGCTAAATGATGGCATAAATATGCATTCATCAATACCCTTAAGGTTTGGGTCTTTCTTTCTCTTGTGCGTTGGGAAATAACACTCTTTAGATTTTGTGAGGAAGTAAGACCTTGAGGAATAGGGAAAAGATGTCCTTACTGTGTTTGTAGGACTACTCAACCACCCTATCGGGGTATGAGTCTGTGTAACATTAGACCATTGAGAGGATTTTTGTGTGACGTTAGACCATTATGAGAGGAAGTTGACTTGAGAGGGTTATTGGTTGTACTATTCTAGATGTATTATTTTGTGATATTATATTGCTTATGTTTAATCTCTCAGCTCACCCATACTTGTGTGTGTTTGTGGTGATGATCATATAACGTTTGTGTTATACGGGAGCAAAAGCAGATAACTTTATAGTTGTGTAGATGTTCGAGAGAAAGGCAAACAAAGGAATTTTGTGAAGTTTAAAAACATTATTGTTTTGTGAAAAGGATGAATAAGATTGGGATGTTACACTAACAAGTGTGTCACACTCAAGGATAAGATAGAGGAACTTATCCAAGCTGACACCTACAATGTTTTATATCTCAAGAAGGAGGGGCGAGTCAAAAAGAGCTAAGGCGATATGAAGAAAGTGGAAGAGGTTTCTGACAACATGAGAATGATATATTTGAATTTACATAAATAATATTTTTATGAAGTTGCCTTATTTTGTTGATTCATGATACAGTAAAATATATTTTTGTTTTGTTTAAGATTGTGAAATTACGATTTTAATATGGATTGGATTGATTATAGTAATATTATATATATTGTGTATAATGTAATTTCACACTTATATAAGTAGTATAATGTATAGATGAATAATTGTATTTAATGATGTTGTAGTATTTAAATATTATTGTATGGAAATAAACATTTATAAATTGTGATATTAAATATAGTTTCCATTAGTGCCGTCAAAATGGGTTGAAACCCGTGAGCCAACCCGGCTCACACGGGTTGAACCCGTGGTGGGTCGGGTTGGCTCACCAACCCACCTATTTTTTTAATTTAATTAAATTAATTAAATTAATTATTCAAATCCTTTTTTTTATTGAAATCAAATTAATTAAATTAATTATTCAAAATGCACAACATTTACTTAGCAATAGAGTCTTTCGCGCTGTTGTCTTTCCAAAAGTTCCCCTCTGGAAATAAAACCTAAGATTATAGATTGGATAATATTATAGATGGAGATAAAGAAGAAGATGCTTCAAGAGAGCATAATACTGTGGATAGAGGTGTCATTTTAGCCCCTGACCCATGGGTTGACCTTGGCCCCTTCTAAAATCAAGCCCCAATTTTCCAACCCACTTAATAGGAGGCTTCTTAAAAGCCCCAACCCCTAAAGCCCTACATAAAGTGGGTTGGGGTAGGGTTAGGATGGGGCTAGCCCCTAAACTAAATTAATTCACTTTTAATGTTTTTTTAGTTATTTCTTTTATTTATTTTACAAGTTCAATAATTTCCAAATTTTACATGATATTTAATATTTTTTAATTAAATATAAATATATAAATATTGATTTTATAAAACATTATTTAAAATAATTTTTAATTATAAGTATATTTTTAAATATATAATTTTATTATTTTGGAAAGTTAAAAAAGAAAATTTTTATTATTAATTTTATTTAAAAGAAAATGAAAAAAAATGAAAAAAAGAAATTATAAAAGTAACACACTTCAAAATTTGATTTTTCAATAATCGAATTCTGATATCTATATAAATATTTGAAATATTAATTATGGTTAGATTTTAAATTCAAATCTACTGTTTAATTTTTAATATCGGTGTAAAATTTTTATTTTTTATAGTTTGTCATATAAAATTCTTTTGTTGAATGTTTTGCATATATATATATATATATATATATATATATACATTAAAAAATTAAACCACAAACTTTATAAAGTTTAAAATTAATTTCACGTAATAAAAGAACTAACTTTTTAGTGAAAATCCTTGTTAGGCAAAATTGTTATAAATATCGTTAGTATAGAAGATCTAGATGTAATCCTAGTAGTTATAAAATCCGATTTTTTTTCTAACCTTTTAGATTAAATTAATATTTTAAAATCAGATATATCTTTATCCAACAAAGATCGTTTTTATTGAATTATTTATCATAATTGAACCGATTGTAATAAAAAATAATTAAATAATAAATACAATATTTTTAAAGAAATATAATGTTATAATTTATAACACTAAAATTAAAATTATTATTGTATTTAATTATTAACATATAAAATAAATAAAAATTATAATAATAAATAAATTACATCAATGTCTCTTAATAAGAAACTAATAAAAAAGACAAATGAATATAATATAAAATATATGAAAAGACATAAAAATATATAAATTATGTAAATGATTAAATTATATGTTTAAAAAAATTCTAAAAGAATTATATAAATTTATAAATAATAAATATTAATTTTATTAAATTAGGAAAATTAAAAAAGTTAAAAATTTATTAAGTCAAAATTTTAACATGTTTACACCAATTAAAAAAAAAATGTAATTTTGCAAATCTTAATTGAATGATATTGATTTAAGCTAGTGACAAAATAGAATACCATTTATAGATAAATTTGTTTGTCCATCAAAATTTTACAAATTAAATTAAATTTTTTAACTTTCAAACTTTCTTTATGTTGATATCTCTTAACCGTAAAATTTACAAACCAAAATTAAAAAACACAAATTAAAATGAAAAACTTATCAAAACAGAATTTGGAAATTAAGGAATAATTGTATAAAAGCATTATTATTAAACTAATTAATATACAAATAGTTATGAAGTAGAAAATTAATTTTATTGGTAAAAACATATAATTACACATGAATCAATTATGGTTATAAGTTATTACTAACAAAGATAAAATGAAAGCTGGATAAAAAATACATATGATTTGTTATTACTTGTATGATGATATTATGTTTCTGGAAGTTAAATTTTGTAAAAAGGAAAGTCCATGGGCTGGCCCTGGCCTATAGGGCTTTAGGGGTTTTTAGCCCTGTGGACTTTTCTAATGAAGGGTTTTTTTTTTTGCCCTATGGGCTTTTTTGACCCCAACCCACGTGGGCTAGGGCTAAATCTTATTAAAGGGGCTCATTTGACAACTCTAATTGTGGATTAATCCATTCAGGACTCCAATTTAATAGATGGTAATTCAGGAATATATCATTTGTTTTATCTTGTTTTTAGACCTATCTACAAGCATGACAGTTTTATCTTGTGCTATATATTTTTGTTAACGACTATATGTAGTTTCTTGGTCAAACGGTTGTTTATGTCACATTAAACTAAATTGGCAAAATTTTATGCTTTATAGCTTAGAATATATATAACAATATATTTCTTTTGTTTCATTTTCTTTTATATCAATTGGTCCAATTATTACTGTTTCAATTTGATCGATCAAAGTAACATGTTATAAGAATCTGAGAAGAAGAGGGTGAAAAAAAAGTTAATTAACTGAGCCAATGAGCCAACCCATTTAACCTACCAACCCGTGGTGGGTTGGATCGGGTTCAAATTATTTCGACTCGCTAATAAATGAGCCGGGTTGAGTTGGCTCACTAAGTGGCCAACCCGTGGTGGGTCGGGTCGGGCCAGGTTACCCGTTTTTACAGCTCTAGTTTCCATAGGTAGTTAATTTTATATATGAAGGAAAAAAGAAATTTATGACGAGGATAATTATAAGATTATATTTGTTGTAATTGTTTATATATATATATATATATATATATATATATATATATTAGTATGTTGTATTAGTAATATACAAATTAAACATATTTTTAAAATAAATATGTTAGTTGTGAGTTTCTTTTATATATATATATATATAATTGTAGTTTTTACATTATTTTATTGTATAATTGTTATAAAAGTTAACATTTATGATGATTTAATTAGAAAATTTTGGATAATTTAATTAGAAAGAGTTAGTTAGGATTTTAAAGAGTATATTATTTGGAGACTTAATCAGTTAAAATAAAAATAAGTTTATTTTCTAAAGATAATGGGCTTTTATAAAAATTCAGAGAAATAAACCCAATAGAGATAGTTATGCTTCCTATTTATAGTATGTTAGCATATAAAGCCTAGCCATCAGGAAGAAGAGTCATAAAATCCTATAATAGTCTTGAGAGAGGTTTCAACAGAGAGCAGTATTTTCTGCTAAGGGAGAAGCCTAGGAGCTAAGTTGTTAAGAGGGCTTAGAAGATCTAGAACTCTTTGCTGGATTAAAGGTAGGAGGAGCCTACATTCTTGATTTTTATTCTTGATGTTTCTCATTCTTAATTCTTATTCTAATTGGCCATATGTTATATATGATCTTGTTGTATTGTTAAATGGACGTTGTTGCACTCTTTTTATTGGCTATTGTTATTGGAAAATTGGTTGGTAGATTCTGTTTGGACTTTTATGCGTGGTGAATGATAATATGACTGATTTTGAATGGGTTAAAAGATAACATGTCTTCGTGTGTGAATTGTGTATATGTCAGTTGTTGTTTTGATGCAAGCATATGAAGATAAAATAGGTATTTGTGGGGTCTTCTCGTCATACGTAATAAATCTAGACATCACTCTTTTGGCTGTGGATGTGGGAAAGAGGATCTCTTCAGCTGTGGATGTGGAAAGAGGATGGGTTTGAGTATTGGACACTATATTCAGCCATGGATGTGGGAAAAAGGTTATCATCGGTCGTGGATGTAGGAAGAGGATGGATTCAAGTGTTGCACTTTCTTCGACCTTGGTTGCGGGAAAAAGGGAAGATAGTAGGACTAGGTCTGGTATTGGATGGCATGACAAGTCAAACTAGTTGGTTCTGATGAACGTGTGATATGGTAGGGTATGAGGGATAAATCATTGGTTTGTGATAATGATGTGTAACCGTGTTTAAGTTATTGGTGTGTTATTATTGTGTTTAATATTGTGATGAATATTTAACACTTGTGAGTTTTATTATTATGCTTATTATTAATTCTCAGTTAGCTCATTCCTATGTTTGAGGTTGTGGTTTCCACCTACGATGATCATTTTAATACGATAACAGATGATCATGCAAATGATTCGGATGTCATATAGCGTGACGAGTTGATTGAGAGGGTTCAGGAATTTATGGTTTTGTTTTAAGTAAACGAATTTATCTGGAGTTTTATTTTGTTATTAATTGGAATTATGGGTTATTGGTGGTTAATTATAAACACTTATTTAAATTGGATTTCCATAATGGTATTATGGTTTTAGAATTTAAAGTTTTTATCGTAATCATGGCATCCCAAATTAGGGGGTTATAGAGTCTTGATCTTAATGTAGGTGACATGTTCAAGTAGTCACTTGGGAATCATACTAAAGGATGGCGATCCTAGGCTCTAGTTGTCAGGGATGGATCTATAGTTACACCTAAGCGTACTATTAAGACATGATCATTTACAGCTCCATATTTAAGGGTAGATTTGATGCAAGAGAGGAGAAGTGTGAAGTTAAACTCCAATGTAGTTTCAACAATCTAAAAGCCACTCATCTAGTAATCCAAATTGTTTCTAACTTATTTTACAACATTTTCACCAACATAAATTTGTTTTTCAATACATCTTAAACATGACTACTATTTTATAAAAGATCAAGATAATTAAAACACTAAATTTGCATACTCAAACCTTGATCTGGAAGCAAATTGTTCTAATCAAATGGTTGCAGGAAACAATCAGAGGAGATTACTAGATGAATAAGAAATTATGAAAAAGGGAAAAAGAAAGTAAAATAAAAAATAAAATTTGAATTAAAATCATTAATTATGAATAATTGCGGGTCACTAATTAACACGAGATTCAAAATAAGATTCATTACCTACATGCTTAACGGAATAAAATGGATAAGTGGGAGGGGGGACCCATGTGGGGTCCACATTAGAGTATGGATGGGGCTTTATAATTTTGTGTGTGTATGATGAAAAAGGGGAATATGATTAGTAGTTAGTTTGACTATTTGATGTGTTTAGTTGACTTCATATGATTGTGATGTTTGTTAATACCCTTATGTGAGGACGAATTGAACATGTTACAATATAATATATATTTGAGAGTGAAGTTGAGAATATGTGGATTTTGTCATTTGGTTGTATGCGTATAAGGTGATGGATGTGTCTACTTGTTGTACCTAGTAAATCTTGAGTTTTGGGCTTCCGATTGTGTGATGCGGGAAAAAGACTTTCTTTGGTCGTGTGATGCGAAAAGAGAGTGGGCTTCGAGTGTTGTACCCTTTTTGGTCATGCGATGTGGGAAGAGGGGAATGATGTTTTTCTCGGACACTGGCTTGTTTGCTGAGTATAATGTCTGGTGTGCGATGCGTCGATGTTTTTACTCGTAAGTCCTTTGGAACACGTTCTTTAGCCATAAGGGTGGAGATAGACCAAGGCCTTCATGATAATGTTGAGGTTCTTGATAACGATGATGTTGGGGACCGTGTTGATGAGGATGACAATGATGGTATGGTCATATTATTGTTGATGAGGATGTTGACGACAGTCATGGTGTTGAAGATGATGATGTTATTAAGGATAACAGTATGGATGAATGTTTTTTAATTTTGTTGTGTTTATTTGTTATCTGCGCGTTTTAAATACTGAATTTTTATGAATACACTTTTCGCACTATAAGAATTTTAGAATATTTCAATTTTAATTACGATTCTGACCCCTTGAATTGGGGCATTACAAATTGGATTGGCCTAGAAATCAGACATTTATCTAACAACTTGGTTATAATGACCTAGACCTAATACATTCATGATTTGCTCCATGAATCTCATTTAGGAGAAGATCACACTATCTATACTCTCATGGTCTCTAATTGTAAGTTGTATAAACATGGTGTAGATCTCTTCATAGATCCTACTTTATATAGATTTATGGTTGAGGCGTTGTAGCATGCTACTCTTACGAGGCCTGAAATAAGCTTTGTTGTAAATAAAGTCTGTCAGTTTATTACACAACCTCTTGATCCTCACTAGAACGTTGTTAAACACATTTTACGTTTGTTCGATGGTCTGCATTTTCAACTAAAGTCCTTTAGTAGTGTAGTCCCTCTACACACCTTATATGATGCTGATTGGGCATATGATGTTAATGATTGACGTTTTGCATCTAGTGTTGCTATATTTCTATGTCCAAATTTAATATGATGGTGGTCACGTAAACAAATTGTTGCTCACTCCAACGTTGGGGCCGAATGCAGAAGTTTAGCTCAAACTTCTGTTGAATTGTCATGGATTTCTAAGTTACTCACTGAAATTCAAGTTCCTTTCAACTCTCTTATTCTTTATTGTGACAATCAAAGTGTAGTCTCCATTGCACACAACCCAAATTTTCACAATAAGACAAAACACATGGAAATTGATGTGGTCTTTGTTCACAATAAGATTTTGTTGAAACAATGCAAGTCTCTCATGTTCCTACACTTGATCAATGGGTAGATGCCTTGACAAAGCCTTTATCTTCATATCGATTCATTTTTCTACATTCCAAACTCAATGTGAAGATTTTTTCTTCTGAAAATCTTTTCCTTGAGTTTGAGGAGGGTTGTTAGTGTATGTTAGTATGATTGTATTAGTTAATCATGGTCAATAGTCAATTCTTATGTACAAGTGTCTTTTCTCTTGTATCTCTATAAATACAAACATTATACAAACTATTGTGTGCAATACAATCAAATCAAAATAGATAATATTTTTCTTCTTTGTTCTCTCACTCGAAACTCTAATATTCATCATTTGATTTACATGTTTAGAGTTCATTTCACCAAATTTACATTATTAAGCCTAAAAATTAATTAATTAATATTAAAATAAGTTTTAAATTCTTATATGTCTTCATATTTATTCAAAAATCTCAATTAAATCTCAGATTTTCCTTAGATTTTAATTGGTCTTAATTTAATCTCTATTTTTGAAAATGTCCTTTAGTAATGTTCAAAAACTATAACTCATTTGAAATTGTCACATTTCAAATGAGAGTCTTGTCACATGGTAAAGGCCATATGATGTGAGAGTGATATTGCAACATGTCACTATTAACACACATGTAATGTAAAAAATCTCATTTTAGTTATTGAAACAACTTCATTCTTTTCAATTTAAAACCAAATTTAACTTTTATACAAATATTATAATGATTTTTTAATAAAATTTATATTTTTATTAATATTTTTAATAATATTAAGCTTTTTAAATTTATATTTTACATTAAACTCTAGTTAAATTTTTTTTAAATATTTATATATCAATAATTTAATACTTTCTCTGTCGCATGGTAGAACTCTCCACCTAACTCTATTTAAATTTTATACACGTTATAATGATATTTTTATTAAAATTAATATTTTTGTTAAATATTTTTAACAATATTAAGTTTATGTAAATTTATATTTTACATTAAATTTTATTTAAGTTTTCTTTTAAAATTTTAAAATTTTTTATTTCAAATATATAAATATTTGAAAGAAAATTAAAAAAAAATTAATAAAAATATCAATTTTATTAAACTATCATTATAACTTTTATACAAAAATTATATTTGGTTTTAGTTTGAAAAGATGAAATTCTTCTACTTAAAAAAAATGAGATTAAATAAAACAAAATAACAAATATAAAAAAACTAAATTTAAATTTTTAATATGATACTTGTCCCAACAATACAATAGAGTATTATCATGTGACATGACATATGCATGATAATTATTTTTTAAGAAGTTAAAAAAATAAACAAAATAAGAAAAATAAAATAAATCACGACCAGATATGTTACACATAAGTTAATATCATTATTACAATATTAATAAAAATATTAAATTACATCACATCTTTAAAAAAAAAAAGTATCAAATTAAAAAAAAAAGGATTAATCGAAAATTTAAATCTTAAAGCAATACAAAAAAATTAAGTACAGACATGATTTAGATATAAAACTCGGTAATGATAGAAAAAAAAAATGATAACGTCAAATTTAGATATAAAAATAAGGATGATTTTCTTTTTAAATGGATACGAGATTGCAAAAGTGTCCACTTCGTTGTCACACCTAACGCATATAATAGCAACTAACCAGTGTTTCTTACATACAAACAAAAAAAATACAAAGAGTACATCGTAGGAGGGGACATACTTTTCTCATAATCTATAAAACGTAGCAACCCTATGGTTTTGGAAGCTAACGTGGACACACCGTACGTATTCACCACATCACAACATCAGAGACCTTTTACTACATCCACCAACCCCATTGGCCGTCATTTTCCACACTGTCACAGCAATGTAACCGTATCCATAGCGGGGGAAAGGTCGTCACGGGCAGAGGCACGTGCACTGCATGTGGAACTAAGTATTGTACGTTAACGACAGTTATACCCCCGAGAAGGGCACGAAAAGACTGAGTTACCCTTTTTTCTTGTACGAATGTACAAGTGTTTGAAGAGGAGAAGCGAGATGGAAACGGAAGTTTCGTGTTTGTGAACAGTGTGAGTGACATGCGTTGTCCACATGGGTGCGGGCCCTTTTGTTTTTTTATGCTGGTGTTCCAAACCACTGTACCACTCCACTTCTACTGTAATTACCCTCTTCTTTCTTTGCACCTTCTCTGTTGATCTTACTCTGAGACTTCAACCCTTTTACTGTTCTACTTCCATTCCACTAAAGTTTTGGTTTTTCTAGCCTCTCTTTTCTTCTTTGTTGGTTGGGTTTTCTTACTCTTTCACTGGTAATGGATAACCAAGATCAGAGAAGAATTGAAACTGCAGGTGCTTTTTCTTCGCATTCTCATCCCCCTTTTTTATTTTCTCATTCTCTCTATCTTTCCCTTTCTATGTTCCATTATTATATTATTTCTCTTTCTGGGTTTTGTTGGGTTGGTGTTCTGGTTTGAAAAGTCTTTGCCTTTCTTTCTGGGGTGTCTGGTTTTGGAATCGGTGTCCAACTCTTTTTTGGAGTTTTCTCGAGGTGAAGATTTTTATGGTCTTCTTTTGTTTTGTAATTTGGATGTTGAAGGGCACGACAGTCATGCGGTCCATTTGTGTCACAAATGTGGATGGCCATTTCCAAATCCACATCCAAGTGCCAAACACAGGCGTGCTCACAAGAAGATCTGTGGAACCATTGAAGGTTACAAACTGTCCGTCTCTGAGGGACAGCACAATTTGAATGGCTCAGATGATGAACATGTTTCTGATGATGATCACAAAACACCAGGTGAGTTTCCTTCTTTTTTGTAGTATTTTAGGTTTGATAGTGAGAAACTCAGGAAATGAAGTAAATCTAACTAATCCGGACTTTTTACGGCCTTCGAATTATCATACATTCCAAAATAGATCGTTTGTTAATTTGTTATTATTTTATTAGGTTTGGTTTTGTCAGTCTCAAATTCCTTGGAGACAGGCAACAATGAGAAGGGTAGTGCAGGAAACGGAGAGAAGTTTATTAGATCGGAAGATGAGGTGTTTTCAGATGCAGTTGCAGACTTTTCGGACAGTGGATCAAATCCAGATATTAAGGAACGGTTGCAAGATAGTTTGGACGCAGGAGCTGATATGGAAATGGTAGACATTAAAGGACCCAAATTTTCAGGAATTTCTAAAGACAAAGATTTGAATGGTGCGAAGATAGGTTTTATATAACATTTCCTTATATTAACTTGACTAGGTTTTACTTTATGTACCGTGTTTTGGCATGTGGTACGGTAAAATATTCGTGCCTGATTATTTCATGATTAGGAAAAATATGTTCACATGACTTTTGCATATGAGCGTCCATACTGACATGATGCAACTAAAAGTGCACAATTCCTCCTGCATTCAATTGTTCAACGATAGCTAACCTTTTATGAGTGTCAGAATTTTGAATTAATTTGTTACTGTTATAAATTTAGGCACTAAATTTTTGAGGGAAAGGGTTGGCACTAAAAGATTACGTGTGTGTGTTGGTGGAATCTACCAGTTCTTAGTCTATCAAGATGTTATGATATTTTAAGATTGTGATTTATTCTCTACAGTTTCATAGAAATTATGAGTTTATATGATAATACTGCCGATCTATGTTGAATGTAAATGAATATTTTCTTATGAATATGAGGTAATTGCAGCAGTGAAGCTTTTACCTTGGGTATACCTTTTAAGTTAATTAATCTTGTAAAATTATATTAAAA
The DNA here is from genome assembly GCA_027742795.1 of Vigna hirtella. NCBI lineage: Eukaryota > Viridiplantae > Streptophyta > Magnoliopsida > Fabales > Fabaceae > Vigna > Vigna hirtella. The sequence goes on from JAHCHA010013455.1 coordinate 1,738,351, forward strand.
GGGGGAACAATTGAGTGTTTTGATTTTTATGGATCTTAGACAATTTCTGAGTAAATACCCATATATCTCAATCCGGAATGTCTTTTCTGTACCTTTCTATTTTGCAATTTTTATATATATGTAACTATTTTTTTCAAACTTTACTACATACTTTCAATCAAGAAAATCAGTTTTTGGATTTTCAAACTTTTGAAAAGATATTGATGCACATATCCCGGTTAGCACAAGTGCATTGATGCACACACGACTACATTATTTTCCGAAATTGATATCCTCCAGTATTGAGTAGGCATTTTTTCATACAATTTCTCTCTTACTGAGTGATTTGTTTTTTCTGTGGTTCTATCATGTCTGATGGTCTGTTTTTCAGCTGCAGATATGAGTCCGTTAATTGACAAGTCAACTAATGACAGCCAAACTCAAAATCCTAATATTCTACAAAATGAAAGTTCTGGAGTGGGAAACACAGTGGGGTTGCAAGGTCAATTGTCAGGCCCTACCGTGGACCCATTATCAGGTTCCACTGCAGACCTGAGGACTGAAGAATCTGCTACTGTGGACAGTGAAGGTTTTCTTGGTTTGTCCAGTGATTCACCTCCCGGCAAAGCTGAAGCCATGCCTGACATATTGTCAGTAAAGAATATCTATGCTGTTGAGAATGTGACAGATTGCAGTTTGATGTCTGCTACAAAGAAGACTAATTTGGAAGGAAAGAATGAGATTAATTCTGCTGGAGATGTGGTTGAAATTGAGGAATCCTCTGCTTACATTGTCGGTGAAACATGTGAAGCATTGTCTAATATGATAGTCAGTGATGTAGTTCGTGAGGAGCATCAAGCGGGTGATGGCGCTGTTCGTGTGGAGGAAAAGAATGGTGCTGTGAGTAATTACAACAGAGACACTGTTGAAATTGTGGAACCATCTGATAGTGTTGGTAAAATCAGTGAAGAAGTGTCTAAAATAGTAGTTAGTGATGAGGTTTCCGTGGATCATCAAGTAGGAGATGAAGCTGTTAATCTGGAGGAAAAGAATGAAGCTGAGTCCGTTTCTTTGTTGTCCCCAGATAGCCTTCCTCTAAAGTTAAACTCAACTGTAATCACAAATGATTCTCAGGTAGAGTCTGCATATGTGGTGCAGTTTGCTACTTCCAATGATGACAAGATTTTGCCCGCAAATGGAGAAGGAAATGCTAATGTTGATCTGCTTCCGACATGCAATGATAAACCTGATGATGGAGCACATTCTCAGAGTGCGTATGAAGACTTTAAAGATCACAAAGGTGTGGCATACCAAAATCCTTTCCTACACTCATCTGAGTCATTGAAATATGAGGGAGATGACATAAATGACAGAGTTACGAAGGAAAATAAATTTCATTATAACACAAGCCAATTGAGTGAAAAAAGTGAGGTCATCTCTCTGAATATAGATGTTATAGGTAGTAGCATGGGGATGGAGAGTCTCAACAGTGAGCCTACATCTAAAGAAATGCATGCTGAAGATTATACTGATGTTTCTACAGTGAAGCTCACAGTTGAAAGTTATCAAACACAGGATGAAATTGTTCCATCTATGAATGCTATGAAAACTAAGGAGAATGAGAGTCATATGATTCATTTTTCTGAAGTGCATGGAACTGATGATGCTGGTAAAAATTATGCACAGAAAAGCTTACCAGAAGGTAGTTTAATGGGCCCGTCTAATGAGACAGAAGGTAGTTTAATGGGCCCGTCTAATGAGAATCAGAGGGAGGTATCCTTTGGGTCTGCAATCAGTGAAACAGTTAGTGTAATTAACGTAATAGATAGTCCAAATCATCATGTAGCTTCGGATGGAAAGGTTATACGAGCTACTGGAGAAGATGCTATTGAAATTATATTGAAAGATCTTCAACCTGATGACATCTTGCAATCTGAAGACAAGCTATCAGAGGACTTATTTGAGCATGATGGTGCTGATAAGAGCAATGCTGCCAATGAACTTGGAGAAAATGTACAAGGTCATGTGCTTCATGCTCAATATAAGGAAAGCCCAATTGTAGCTGATACTTCATTGCCTAAATCTGCTACCAATCATTTTGAAAGCCCAATTATTTCCGAGTCTTCAGACATGGTGCTTGATAGGCCTGTGAACAAATCAAGTAGTACAAAGTGCAGAGATATAAGCCCACTACTAGGTGCCCAGAGAGACACAAAAGAAGATGAAATCAATGTTAATATCAAACTCAATGAAGAATATAACAAATCTGTTGATACATCTACCGAGTCTCATCATGCACAGGATGCTGGACTATTAGTGAAGGCTGCAGAAGACCTTGCCAGGAAGTATACATCTCCTTTAACTGCTGAACCTGATTCCGAAGATAATCCTGATGGAGAGCCTTGCAAGGAAGTGCCTGGAATCAGTGTTGTGCCTGTTCAAGATCAAACAAATAATTTGTTTAAACATGGTTCATCCAGAGTTGATGCTTCTGTTGACTCAGGTAGCCGGTGTGACAGTTTGGAAGGCAACTGGGGCTCTGTTTCAGGTATACTTTATTGTTTTTAATAAAAAGCATCTGTACTGTTTTGATCCATTCTCTAGTATGGCTATTGTAATATGCCAGGGCTAGTCAATGAAACGAGGTAATATGATGCAGTGTTAAAGAGAAGTTATGTGTTGATTCAAGAATTTTTCTTTTTTTCTTTTTTGAAAGACTGACATATAAGACATCGCAATGGAGCAATGACATCCCAACTAAGTTGTTCCCTTTTTTGGTCTTTCCTTTTCTTTCTTTGCTGTAGTTAGAGATTAAAGATCCGAGATTCAAACACAATAATTACCTTCGTCTCTGGAACTGTTTTTCCATATCTAATCTGACAGGAGTGAAAGTCCTTAATCTGCATCTAATTTCTCAGGACACAAATTGCGGTTCATACTATTAGGTGAAAAGATCGCATGTAGCAAATATTGTAGCATAGTTTATTAGAATGGAAGAGTTCTTTTACATAAACTAATAGACATGAAAGACACATACATACTGGCTATTATGCCTGTGTGCAATTGTCTAGATCTTTCATACTTACAAAGATGCGTGCCTAGATCTTGTCTCGTGTTTTCCACCAATTATATTAATCTGTTGGTTTGGCGTCATCCATTTTCTCATCCTCATCCTTTGTAGGAATGTATTTTCCTTGTCAAAAGTCAAAAGCGGATCCATCTCTTTGGGTTAGTCCTTAGTTTGCGTTATCTGCATGAAGCACTAAAGCTAAAATACTTAATGACTATTTTTGAGTAAAACTTTGTTTTTTTACCTTTTCTTTCATAATCCATTATGCAGTTCTCTCAATGCAATCTGATGCACCGGCAGTTATTGATGCTGAAACCTTGTCATCAACTGGTTTGCTGGCATTAACGGAAGCAGGAAAGCCAAACTTGAACAATTCAAAAGCTGTACCTGAGAGACAGCAGTCTGATCAATCGGAAATGTTTGAGCCACCATCTTTCATGACGTTGGTTGAACCTATGCAGGTTAGCCCAAAAGCCACTGCTTCTGAAGTCCAGAGGGGACAGAATCCACAGCAATCAGATTCCACTTCACAGGCTGGTTGGTTTCCCACTATAAATCAGGTTGTTGGTGAGTCTCAAGAGAGGAAGAGGAATGAAGAAATAATAGCCAAGGTGACAAACTGGAGCACCAGTAAGGAGCACACACCTCTGAAGAGCCTCTTGGGTGAGGCTGCCCATAGCAACAAGCCAAAATCTCCAAAATCAGTTGAAAACTCAGGGGCTGAGAAGACTAGTAAAGTTTCGGAAAAGAATGGTTCTGGATTGACCACTGTTAACTCCATTCTGGGTCCTGAATCCCCTGCAGCCCAAGTGGTAAAAGGAGAGGTTGCAAAAGAATGGAACTCTCCAGCAAGATATCCTGCAGACATCAAGAGAGAAAAAAGGAAGGTCAAGAGCAGACCATACTGGATACAACTAGTATGCTGTACATCAGTGGGTCCTCAGAGAAGGTAGAAAATAACCAGGTGCTGATAATGCTCCCACACAGTTCTCCACTCTGATGTTCTGATGCATTCTGGGCACTGACATGCTATTTGCCGTATTTTTCTGTTTTTAGTTTGTCTTTAGGTGCATGTCTTGATCATGTGTCTTTTGTATATGTTGACCTTCAGTTATTATTTTTAGCCCTGCAATATTTTCGTTGTAACTGTACTCTTATTATGAGGCGAATCATTATTTTGGCCTTTGTCCGGAGACATGTATTCAGATCAGAAAATGTTGTCACTGTCTGATATCATGGTTGAGAATAACTTACAGTTGCTGCCTGTTCATTGGATTCTGGTTAAATCCTTTGGTAGTAGAGATCCCTAAGCAGATAGATGGGCTTAAATTGTGGGAAAAAGTTTAGAAATCATGATTACAATTGAACCAAAAAATTCCAGACGTTGAAAATCCATTTCAAATGTGGTTATTTTATTTATTTATTATTTCAAAACTTTGGTTATAAGGTTTGATGTAACTGTATTTCAGTGATATTCTTGTAACATGAGTGGTTAAGACTTTTTTTTTTTTCAAATTATGAATGACAATGTTTTTTACCAAGTTCTTGTGGTGAAATATTGATAGTATATAATATTTTAAAGGGTTAAATATGTTTTTAGTCTTTAAACTATCAAGCGATTTTGTTTTAAGTTCCTCTTTCAAACTTAGGTACTTTTTGGTCATTATCCTTTAGGAAAACATAATTTTTCGTCTTAAAAAACGAATGACGTTAAGTAGAGACTGAGTTGGCTAACGTTTGGTCACGTCTTCAGACAAATTTCCTTGCTAACTTTTGGCATGTGTGATTGGATGTTTGATTACATGTCTTTAGAGAGACGAGACTGTGAAAGAAATTAGGGTTCTTGGGATTTATTTCCGCGAATGAGATTTGCTTTCGGGATTGCTGTGGCTCGGATGAAAGAAATTAGGGTTCGTGTTCCATCGATTTGCTTTGGCGATTGTTGTGGCTCGAGTGGTCTGAAGAGTGAAGAGAAACGACGGGAAATAAGGTTCAAGAGCAAAAGGTTGGATTTCATCTTCTTCAGCATTGTTGTATTTGGTGATGTAAGTTCATTCTTCTCTTTCGTCTGAACACGAACCCTAATTTTTTCAGTCGAGCCACAACAATCGCGAAAGCAAATCTCATTCGCGTAAATAAATCCCAAGAACCCTAATTTCTTTCACAACCTCATCTCTCTGAAGACATGCCATCAAACATCCAATCACACGTGCCAAAAGTTAGCAAGGAAATCAGTCTGAAGATGTGGCCAGACGTTAGCCAACTCAACCTCTACTTAACGCCGTTCGTTTTTTAGGATGAAAAATTATGTTTTTCTAAAGGACTAAAAAGTACCTTAGTTTGAAAGAGGGACTAAAAACAAAATCTCTTGATAGTGTAGGGACTAAAAACATATTTAACCTTGTTTTAAAACAATTAAAGATGCTTTAGCCTAAAATTTTATTTATTAAATACTTTTAAAGGAATTTTTTTTACATCACTATTTTTGAAATGTACGGAGAGGGTAGTATTTTTCAATTTTATTAGGGTGTTTTACCTTACATCTAGGATGGCAAAAAAATCCGCAAATACGGGTATCCGTACGTAAAATCCGCAACAGGTAAAATCCGTAACGGATAGTTATTATCCGCGGGTAACAGGTAATGAATATTTTAATATCTGCTTCTAAATTGATCAGGTACAAGAAGTATACTATCTAACTCGTGGGTATCCGTTACTCGAAAAAATAATAAAAACAAATTAATTTATATATTTTTAATTAAATTTAATAAAAAATAAAATAAAATAATATTTTTATTATGTTAAATTTAATTAAAATTAAATTTTAATTTGTACTTAATTTAATTTATATTATATTATATATATTTTTTGTAATTTTATTTAAATTTTATTTTAAAAATGTATAAAATATTTTTTATTTTATTTTTTGCGGGTATCTATAGGTTTTCAAATATCCACATGTATTGTCTAAGCGGGTATCCGCACATGTAGTGAGCAGGTTACGAGTCAGATTTTTACTTGCGGGTTGGGTTGCGGATAGGCACTATCTATGCTCGATTCGATTATATGTCATCCCTACTTACATCTCTAACATCTAACCCTCAATCTCCAACTTTTTCGGAAATTTCATCGTTTACCTTAATATTTAATTTTATTCTTTTTCTTTCTTATTAAATTTATTTTGTACCTCTAACAAATTTTGAAATTCGTATAAATTTTAAAATTCAATTCATAAATTTTTTAAATTTTATTTTTAGATTTAAAATTTAGTAATAATGTAATTTTATTTAAATTTAACATTATTTAATATACTATTTATATCTTAATATTTATTAAAATATAATTTTTATTATTATAACAACTATATTAAAGAAATAATAAAAAATAGTAATAATAAAAATAAAAAATATTATAAAATGTAATATAATATATTTAAATATATTATAATATTAAATTAAATTAAAAAATCATTAAACTCTAAATAAAAGTAAAAATTTTAAAAAGATTTGCTAATCGGATATCCAAGTCCGTTAATATATTTTTTTAAATGATAATAAATAATTTTTTTAAAATTTTGTCCTTTATTTAAAATTTAATAATTATTTAATTCAATTTAATATTTTAATATAGTTTCATATATTTAAATATATTAAATCAAATTTTAAATTATCTTTTTTATTCTTATTTTTTTATTATTATTCTACTTTTAGTTATTTTGAATTATAATTTTTTTAATAAAATTATTATAAAAATATAAATTGTGTTTTAAAAATTATTAAAATATAAAAATACTATAAATAATATTAAAATTTTAAATTAAATTTTAAATAAAAAATAAAGTTTTAAAAAAATTGTTTATCATATATCGAAATCCGTGAATGTATTTTAATAAGAATAAAGTTTTTTTAAAATTTAGTGTGATTTAAGTTTAATAATTATTTAATTTAATTTAATATTTTAATATAATTTAATATATTTAAATATATTAAATTAAATTTTATATTAATGTTATTTTTATTTATTTTATTTTTTGGGTTAAATATGTTTTTGATCCCTTAACTTTCACTGAAAATTGGAATTAGTCCCTCTTCAAAATTTTGGACTAATTTAGTCCCCAAACTTTAGAAATGTGTGAGTTTAATTCTTTTAACCAAATTTTGTTAACTTTATTTGATGTTTCAAACGCATTTCTTAGTTAACATTGAAGCAAAAATGTGTCAAACGGTATAAACAACTCAAATGCTATCATGAAATGCACTTGAAACATCAAATAAAGTTAACAAAATTTGGTTAAAAGGACTAAATTCACACATTTCTAAAGTTTGGGGACTAAATTAGGCCAAAGTTTTGAAGAGGGACTAATTCCAATTTTCACTCAAAGTTAAGGGACCAAAAACATATTTAACCCTTATTTTTTATTTTAATTATTACTTTTTATTTTAATTGTATATTTATTTTTTAATATAATTATTATTATAATATAAATTATATTGTAGTTATTATTAAAATATAAAAATATATTAAATCATATTAAAAATTTAATAAATTTAAACAATTATGAAATTTTAAATAAAACTAAAATTAAAAAAAATTGTCTACGACATTAACATATGTTATCGGTTTGGATATCCGATAAACAAATTTTTTTAAATCTTTTTGTTATTTAAATTTTAGTAATTATTTAATATAATTCAATATTAATATAATTTAATATATTTAAATATTTTAAATTATATTTTATATTATTAGTTTTTTATTTTTATTATTATTACTTCTATTTTTAAATATAATTATTATAATAATAGAGATTATATTTTAATAATTTTTAAAATATAAACGTATATTAAATAATATTTAAATTTTAAATTAAAAAAATTATTATTAAATTTTAAATTTAAAAATGAAATTTAAAATTTTTATAAATTTGGAATTCAAAATCCGTATAGTTAAAGACGAAGGGATGTAGAATGATATAAATAAAAAGAAATTAAAAAGTATTTATTAAGATTAAAAATGAAATTTTTTATAATGTTAAAAGGTATAAGGTGAGATATCAGAGGTGCAAGGTGAGATACTTATTTTATTATTGTTAAAATAGAATGTTTAATTTATCACACCAAGAGGGGTGAAATGTAAAAATAAAATATTTTAAAATTTTTTTCACAAAAATGATGCCTTGATACTTTTCTTGAATCACAAGATAAAAGATTTTCAATGCAGTGAAAATTTAATCGATTAGGGATGAGAAAATTCAAACACTGTGTTTTTATACTGGTTCGGCCAAGCCTACATCCAGTGTCCTTCCAACCATAGGAAGCCAATGCACTATAATGATCAAAGTTTTTACAACAAGGCTTTCATAACGACCACACGTCAAAAATATAAAACACCTCTCTAACCCTCTAATCAAAATATAGGCATTACACAACAAGACCAGTAACAAGAATCTCTTCTTCTGTTGTCTAAACCCTTTGAGACACTCTCAAAGTCAAGAATGACGCACACTCTTCTTCCTATAATCACAACAGGGAACTTCAAACCAATCTTCAAAAGATTGAATGCGCAATTAATGCAGTCGACTTTGGTCAACACACTACAAAATATGACCGTTAGACAATTATGTCAAGCATTAACAGTATTTCAAAACAATAACTAACTTAATCGAATACAACACACATGCAATCGATTATGCAACAGTGTTAAGCATAGTTTTGAAAAACTTTCTCTTTGAAAACTTTCACAGCACATTTGAAAATAGTTTGTGCAAAGACACAAGTTTTAATTGATTCACCCCATAATGAAGTCGACTTAAAACTGTTGTTTTGCCACACATTTAAAGTTTAACATAAGTGCTTGTGGTTTTCCTTTTCAGCCAGTTGACCAACCTGTATCTCCAAATTCCTTATGGCAGCTTCTGTGCTTTTATCATTGGAGATAGACACTTGCATGAACTGTTGGAGTGACTCTTGTAGCTTTGCAGTTCTGTCAGATAAGGAGGGTTGTTGTTGCCATTGTTGTTGTGGTGGTCTATTGAATTGTCCAGCTTGCCCTTGACCCATACTTGGGTGAGGTTTCCACCCTTGATTATAATTACTTGGACGAAATTGATTACCTTGACCCATAAACTTGACTTCCTCTTGGGTATCTTCTAGCATAGCACATTGACCATTAATATGATCTCCACCACATAACTCACAAAGTTGTTGTTGAACTTGTCAAACATTCTTGATGGGAGTCGCGACCCATACAAATTTGATGTGCAAATAAGAATGCAGTATAGTACTAGGAAGTGACTCCTAGGTCGTCTCTCAAGGACCAAATGTGGTTCGAGACTTAGGTCAAACACGTAGTGGGGGGATTGAAAGTGTTTTTGCAAGGAAAATTAAACTAAATTAAACTGGAAGTTAAACATAACTAAACAGAACCGAAAGCATTGAAATAATTGTGCAAAACAGTAAAGTCGACCGGTTTTAAAGGTGACCAAATAGAAAACTTAATGTGAAAGAAAAGCCGAACGGTCTCTAACAGCAAAGCATGTTAGAGACCGAACGGTGCAAATCAAAGACCGAGCGGCATGAAGTAAAAGCAGAAACAGTAAACGTGCAAAATCAAAACGCAACAGAAACGAAAATTGCAGAAACAAAACGTTGAAAGAGTGCAGAAAACGCATAAAATTAAATTATAGGAAACGTAACGGCGCTGAATTAGAATGCACTAAATTAACTTAAAAACAAAATGCAAGTCCAGAAACACCAAATAAGAACGAAGCAGCGATTGAAAAACGAAATGAACAATAAACACGAAACCAGAACGCAACAAAGCATGAAGATGACGATGAACAGTAAAAACGTGAAAATGAACAGTGCAAAGAAACGAAGTGCAGAACAACAAAGACTGGTAAAACGAAATGAAGCAGGAACTAAATGAAGCACGATTTCAACTCTTAAATTTCAAAGTAAACAATATTCAATACATGGGAATGAAATTGAAAGCAAAACCTAACCTAACCTCCCCAAAGGGGGAGGGAGAAGAAGATGCTCCCCAAGAACAGAAAACTGAGTGGCGGCTCGAAGACTTGCAGTGAAATCTGCTATTACGGTTTTATATAACCTAAAAGTCCAAAATGCCCTCTTCATGGGCTTGTCCTACAAAATGACCTAAAATTGGGTCCAAAGTCCTAAAGTTTGACCCAATCACCTTCTAAAACGAAATTAAACTACACCATTGACGTGGCCACCCTCTTGAAGTCCCAGAATGTGCTTCCAACACTGCTGCTAAATTCCTCTAGTTACTGCATCTGACCGTGCGATCCTTAAGGGCTCATACTGTTCGGTTAAGAACTTTTATGCAGGTTGGCTCTAAGAACTGGTGTGTGGTGCAGTCTTCATAAGAACGTTCGGTCATCCAAGGCGCTCGGTCAAGACGTTCGGTCAAGACTCTCATATGATAGGGCTGTACCGCTCGGTAGAGGCTTCCGTAGATCATTCGATTCAATAGAGCTCGGCTTCCACCGAACGTTAGGTTTGCAGTGCTCAACCATTCAGTTCAGTCGCGCTCGCCCAAAGTCCTTTGCCGTTCTGTTGAACAAGTACTCATGCATGTCAGGAACTAGTGATCGGTGCAGACTTCAATAGACCGTTTAGTTGATTTCCGTTCGATCAAGGCTTTCTCAGATCATGCGGGTGAAGTCTTCATCAGACCGTTCGGTCATGCATTTGTTCTCAGACTGTGCGGTGCAGCACTCCTCAGACTGTTCGGCATTGGCCTTTGACAGACCGTTCGATCATACCTTTGATAGACCGTTCGGTCAGACCTTTGACAGACCGTTCGGTCAGACCTTTGACAGACCGTTCGGTCAAGAGCAATACGTTCAAACGTTCTTTTTCTCTAACTTTCAAATAGTAATTGTCCTGTAATTGTCCTGCACATAATGATTGAAATAATTAAGCCCAAATAATTCAAATTAATTAAAATAAGAATTAGTCTTGAAATTAAGCCCAAATAGTGAAAATGAGATAAAAATGGAGAATTAAACACACTTCACTAACAAAATATGGTGCGGAAAGATAAGTGTATAATGAAGAATGGTGACTCATCAATTCTACAACTCCTTTGGCAATTGAGAGATTTTCTTCATCAGAGTTTCCAACTGTTGAGTCATAATCTTGTTTTGCGCCAACAGAGCATCTTGAGAATGTAGTTGTAGAACTCCTTTCTGTTGAAGTTGAGTTCTTTCACTGTGCATCTCATTATCATTGGTAGCCATATTTTCAATCAACTCATAGGCTTCCTCTAGAGTCTTGCACTTGATATTACCTCCACCTGAGGCATCCAGCATCAATTTAGTTTGTGAGCTTAGACCTCCAAGGAATATAATGACTACTGTAGGATCATCAAAGCCATGTGTGGGTGTCTTATGTAACAACCTGTTCAGAAATTTTGCAACCACTACTTCCCACTCAGTAAAGTTGTTCTCTAGAAAAGAGTTCAACCACATCTTAGCATTGTCTCCCAAAGAGAAAGGGAATAAGCTAAGTCTAATAGCTTCATCTGACACCTCATTGATCTTCACAGTATTGCATATCTTATTGAATGTGGTCAGATGCTCATATGGATTTTCATGTGATAATCCATTGAATTGGTTGCTCTTCACCAATTGAATCAAAGCAGACTTCATTTCCATATTTGCAGCATTAACCATCGGCCTTGCAATACTATTAAAATGATGAGGGCCAATAACTATTGCATAATCTGCCAGGGTACGTCTACTATTCTGCTCTTCAGTCATATTTTTTGTTTCCTGGTCAGATCTTTGAGGTGAAGGCTGTTGAAGAGTCTTAGGAGAAGGGAAAAGTTATCTGGACGTCCTATTCCTCCTCCTTCTTCTACTATTGTCTACACCTGTAAAAAGAGGTTCAGAAATTTTCGTGCTTCTAGTCCGAATTGTACCCTGCATACAATAGAGAACAAAACACTAGAGCACCCAACTAGCACCAACAGATAAAAGCAAAAATTAAAAACAATAAATAAAAAAAATAAAGTCTAATCAGTTGAGAATAACACAAAAGTAGAGCTGTCAAAACGGGTAGCCCGGCTCGACCCGGCTCGGCCCACCACGGGTTGGTCACTTAGTGAGCCAACCCAATCCGACTCACTTATTAGCGAGCTGAAAAAATTTGAATCCGACTCGACCAACCACGGGTTGGCTCACTAGCTCATTTAATTATAATGTTTTTTAAAATTAAGAAAATTACAATTTTTTTAATTCAAATATAAATAAACATCACTCTAAAATGATGTTAAACTCCAAAGGCAATTCAAAATAAATAAAAAAATATCATACAATCCAAGCGTAATCCAAAAACATGTACAAAAGACAAACAAATAAGTTTTTAATATTGATAATTTTTGTATCACTTGTCCATTTATAATATTAGAGTCTTGAATAGATAAATCTATAATATTTTTCTCTCTTGAAACATCTTCTTTATCACCATCTACAATATAATAAAAAAAATGCTAATTAATAATATTGAAACACAAATAATAAATAATTAAATTAAATTAGGCAGGTTGGTGAGCCAACCCGGCTCACCATGGGTTCAACCCGATGAGCCGGGTTGAAAACTAACCCGCATAAATAAAATTACATTTTTTTCAAACCCAACCCGGCTCAAACCCGTGGTGAGCCGAGTTTCCTCACGGGTTACAACCCATTTTGACAGCACTACACAAAAGTATAGTTTAAACCATGAGTCTCCGGCAACGGCGCCAAAAACTTGTTAACACATTGGCAAGTGTACCGAATCGTATCAAGTAATATAAAATGGTAAGACCAAGTATCGTATCCTAGAAGACTCACGACACTAGACATTCATGTAATACCTTAACTAATTAAGACTTAAGAACAATTTCATTGGTTTAGAATGCAAAAATGCAGAAAAAGTAAATATAAATGCAATTTGATCAATTGGGGCAAAACACAAAAGTGAATGAATGATTTTGATAATATGAGATGAGTATGTTGTTAGGGTTTAGATTTCACCATCCTTACTCTCATGCATATAATCTTTTTCACTCAATTGTTAATGTCACTATCTAAATTACTTAAAACTCGATCCTTCGGCGAAGAAAACCTATCATTAATTATTAGATCACAATCCCTTGCATCCTTAATAACTAACTTTGCATTACGAACAAAAACTTAAGACAACCAAACCTCATATCCTCATCTCTAGGTAATATTACTTTTGGGAGAAATTCTCCAGATCGTGGTTTCTAGGTATTTCCCAATAACAAAGACCATAAAATCATGCCATGAATGATCAAAACATAACAAGCATAGAGCAAAGGAGAAAATCCCTAACAATTAATGAAAGAAGCATATAATAATCTAGAACAAATTCAAATACATGAGAGTTTAGAGGTTACATATTCCCTAACAACAATTGAGTTTAGTTCTCCATAATGGAGAAACTAGGTGTACAATGGAATGAAAGTGATAGAAAAACCCTAGAAATTGAAGAGGAGAGTTCCCGCATCTAATTCTGCCTCTAGAGAGTGGAAAAATGTGTTTTTGCGTATCTATTGCCCAAAAGATACCAACCCTAGGACGAACAAATCCTTAAATAGAGTCCAAGCCCAACACGCTGGCACTTAGCGCCCCTACTTAGGGCAGTCAGGCGCTTATACAAGAGGAATGACGCTGAGGGACCCTTAGAGAGCGTCTAGGCGGTGTGCGACACAAGGAGGATGGCGCTCAGCGCCCCAGAAAGGGTGCCCAAGCGTTGCTACAAGACATCCTGCGCTGAGGGCTCCAGAAAAGGGCAGCCAGGCGCCCATACAAGACATCCTGTGCTGAGGGCCCCAGAAAGGGGCAACCAGGCATCCTGCGACCTTCTGTAGCCTTCTTTTTTGGTGCTTTTTCTATCATTTCTGAATTCCAACTCCTTGGTACTTTAACTCCTCTTCCAAATCATTCCAATTTCCTACAAAATCAAAGGAATTTAGTGATAAAAATCATAAGTCCTAGCCTCAAGTCTCTTTATTCACAACTTAACTGAAAACAAGAGTGCAAGCAAGTTTCTAACTCAAAAAGGGTTCATTTAGTATAAAAATTTAATCACAAATAATGGTGAACTCCACCGTTATCAGGTAGCACTCAAAAGAAATCCTAATAAAAGGTGCTAGAATAAATTCACAAAACAAAAATTACTAGAAGAAAAGTGGTTGGTTCTTGTCTTTTGGTAACTTTGAGCAAATGGGGCACTAAGGCAACTCTTTTAACATCATATGCAAGACTTTTAGCCACTGGAAAGTGAAGATAAAAACCCAAAACAGTGAGCCAAACACGTTCCAAAACAGATTGCACAAAAACAGTGGTAGTGGTCTAAGCACACAAAGTTTTACAGCACTTTTCTAGGCTCTCTTTAGTACTTTTTTGAGGTCCTTTGCTTAAAAGCTTTTAGAAATTCTTTTTCCACTTTTTTAAGGTGCAAAATAAGACCACCACACACTTGGAACAGCGGTGATTTATGGGTTTTAAAAGCCACAAAGACAAGAAACACAAAATAGAGGAGAATCCTACTAGAATCAAAATGGAGTTGAAAACTACAAATGTCAATAGGGAAATTTTCTTTTAAGAGCTTGCCAATGGTCTAATGGCAAGTATGAACCCAAAACATCAAAGATAAGACCCTCAAATGGTTGTATATGGTGCAGTTTTTCAAACTAAGTTGTATATATTTTTTGATGATTTTTCAAAGGTTAAACTTGGAAATAAAGACACGTAAAAGACTAAATATGACTCTAGACAACATGGATGGATTCAAAAATCAAAACGACACAAAATAAGCATATAAGACCAAACGAAATAAAAAGGAATGACTCAAAAAGATAAAGCACAAAACAGTAGCCAAAACTACCAAAATAGAACTTGAAAAACGCTAATGACAACATTCTGGCAGCCTTGACCTTTGCTGAGTGTTTTACTCATAACTTTCTCCACAGAACTCCAAATGAAATGATTTTTTTGGTTTGAAACTAGACTTAAAGGGCTTTCATTTGAGTATTTTTACGTATTTTTTGGACAACTGGGCTAGATGCAATTTAAGTTTAAAAATCGTCAGAGTTTACTGCCAGAAAAAAAAAATGATAGATGAAAAAAAACACAACAAGACAAGTAAGGAAAGCATTAAACAACAAGGAAATAACCAAGGATCAAGACCAAATTAGCTCTTTGAAGAACTAAGGCTCTAATACCAAATGATGGCAATGCTCTAGCTAGGACAAGCTAAATCTAGAAGCAACCAAGCCAACAAGAACAAGATGCTCAAGGTTTTAGATGGAATGTGGAATGGTGGTGGTATAAGGTGGAGGTTGTCACGGTTTTGGGTGTTTTAATGGTGATGGAAGGTGTATTTTGTGGTTCTCTAAGAGAGGTTAGGTCAACTCTTAGAGGAAGGTGGCTAAAGGAGGCCACTTGGGTTGCTTTAGCCTAGGATGACCTTAAAAGAGTAGTATGGCACAAAAATGGCAGCATAACTTTACTCTAAATCAAAGGTGATTACATGATGGAGAGCACCTCTATTTATAGGCTAAGGTATCTCAAAATGGGCTGAAACTTTAACCTAAAAGAGCCACCTTGGTTAGCTTGGAGAGAAAGGAGAAATCCTCTCCAATAGGAGGGAGACAAGTGGCAAAAATCCTCTCAAATGGGAGAGTGACAAGTGGCCACTACCTATGGAAAAAATCTCCATTCCTAGAGTGACATATGGACACTGACTAGGAGGAAAACTCTCTAATGGAAAGTGATGAGTCAATATTTTCTTCACTTCACTTAGCTTATTGTGCTAAATTTAATCAGGGAATTGTGCTTGAATGTCCAGTATTTTCCCATTTTTTGTTAAGGTTTAATACCCAATTTTGTCCCCAGTTTGGTTCGGAAATCTCAATTTAGTCCCTCGTTAGAAAAGTAATTGTAATGGATCCTTACTTGTACATTTGTGAGTCAAGTTAGTCCCTTCCGTTAAATATAAGCAAACGGCGTTAATGGGATGATGATGTGGCAGTAGTTAGTGATTAGGTGTCAAAACGCAATAGTGTACGTGCTTGCTTACGTGGTGTTGAATTAGAGAAGTTTGGGTTTTATTAGAAATTAGGTTTATTTAAATTGGGGATAAATTGGCAGCTGAACTCATGTGGGAACGATGGGGTACCTTGCACCTGAACTCACACGAATGGGGAAACCCACCACCAGTTCTGATGTTTACGCTTTCGGAGCGTTGTTGTTGGAGGTGGTGTGCGGGAGGAGGCCCATTGAGGTGAAGGCATTGCCGGAGGAGCTGGTGCTGGTGGACTGGGTCTGGGAGCGGTGGCGCATGGGGGCGCCGCTGGCGGTGGTGGACCCCAGGTTGGGTGGGGCGTTTGATGAGGTGGAAGTTTTGGTAGTGATTAAAGTGGGGTTGTACTGTTCCGCGGAGGCACCAGAGAAGAGGCCCAGCATGAGGCAGGTGGTGAGGTATTTGGAGAGGGAGGTGGCGCGGCCTCCGCCGGTGGTAGGGTTTCCTGTACTCCTTTTTATTATTCATATATGTGCCACTGTTACCAATACAATACCACCACACAGTTTAATTTCTTATTTTTTAAAATGAAAAGTAGAAGGAAATTGAAACACTGAAAACTCGTAAAATGAATATAAATATATTTTACAAGAAAGAAAAATTTAAATACACGAAAATGAAAGAAAAATAATTCAAAACTTCTTAATTGTGAATTAAGAAGATGCAGGAATAATATTTTTATACAACATATTTCCATTTGATTTCAAACAATTTTATAATATTTCTAGCAATATATATTTTTTCATATATAATTTCTATGATTTTTTATTATGAACAATTTTCTCCTACATATAGTATTATTTTTTATTTAATTAAAGCTTAGTGGTGAAACAGAGAAATGGACATTGTCATTTTACCTCTGCGTCGGTGGCACGCACACAATTGCATTTTGACACCTAACCACTAACTACTGCCACATCATCATCCCATTAACTCCGTTTGCTTATATTTAACGGAAGGGACTAACTTGACTCACAAATATACAAGTAAGGATCCATTACAATTACTTTTCTAACGAGGGACTAAATTGAGATTTCCGAACCAAACTGGGGACAAAATTGGGTATTAAACCTTTTGTTAATTGTGATTCATTTGACCAGAAATTCTTACTTTAATTAATTTGAATTATTTGAGGCTAATTATTTGCATTATTAATTACAGGGAAATTGTTAGATAATATTGTAGGACATTAAAGGGGCTGCCACATAATTCAAGATTCTCCACAAAAGAAGTGCGCACAAGAAGGAGGTGCGGATTTCATATTTGGGGGTGCACATGGAGATGGGCCGGAATTAAGAGCACATGCGAGATTTAATTTTGGAGCTGCACGGTGATTGAATTTCTTTAGAGAAAGCGACGCTCATTCCTTTTAGCTGGAAGAAATAAAAAAAGTAAAAGCGTTGATTCATTTTAGTGGTCACGGCATGGGCCAACAAGGAGGAGAGCTCCAAGTTTACTTGATTCACTTGGGCTGAAGATGTTGTCACGGTCTTGAGGAGGGGCATCCAGATTGCTACATCCAGAAGACACATTTTGCAATTAAAAAGAAAGCAGCCTTCACGGTCCAGGAACTCCCATCCAGCAAGCTTGGAGAGATTAGGAATTGGAGAAGCCACGTGACCTGCACTCATTCAATTATTACGTCCAGAAGCTGGAGCAGCAGCACACGGGCCTGGATTCACGCGGACAACACCGTCTTGGGAGGTGCAAAATGAAGGCAACGGTGCACCCAGCAGCCTTGTGTCCAGCAAAGAAGTGGTCCAGTAGCTTGGGAGAAAAACACAAGCGGGCTTTGGAGGTCTAGGGGACTTCACGCATCCAACAAAGGGGGCACAAGGGTAGATATGGAGAATGGAATGAGGAGCACGCTCATTTTTTTTGGAGGGAGCCAGCCGCCTATGGGGGATTCACTTTAGAGAGAAGGGAGTGTGCGCGGATGAGTGAGGGGCTGGAGAGGAGACACATGCGCTGATTTGGAGAGGCTTGGAACGAATGAATTCTTGATTCACGGGCAGTAGCACGTTCACGTCTAGCTTGGGTGCAAGGGAATTTCCTTTATTTTTGCAAAGAGTGGCACATGCGGTGATTAGATGGGAGGAGGTGTCACGGCTGAGCTGGCTGATTCATTGGCTGGAAGGAAAGCATACGCAAATCACTTGGTCTTGGAGAAGAAGGCGCACATGTGCACACGAAAGCAGCTTACTCATGGATTCAACATTCACGGTTTTCAATGTGCAATTCCGCATTTTACTGCTTAGCTCAACATTGAATTTTAAGAGTATTGAACGTATTTCTTTAGCCGTGCATTTTAATTGGTTCAAGCACTTTATGAATTTTCCTTACAAAATTTTATTCCAAGCTGTAATGTGCATTTCGTTATTAGGCAAACGCTCTTTTTATTATTACCGCTGCATTTTAATTAGTTCGCACATCTTGTTTTAGGACTGTTCACTTTATCGTTTTCCTTCACTGCCTATTATGTTCGGTTTATTGTTTCCGTTCACTTTAATGTTGTCTATTATGTTCGGCTTCTTTATCTTCCTACATTTCCAATTTCCTCACTTGCTTTAGAGACCGTTTGGTTGCAATGTAGAACCGTTCGGTCATCTGTAGGACCGTTCGGTCTTCATGCTTTGTTCATTTATTTCAATGTTTTCAATTATGTTTGGTTGTATTTAATTCCAGTTTTAATTTAGTTCAATTCTAAGCACAAAAACATTTTCAAAACCCCCTCACTACGCGTTTGACCTATTGACTGAACCACATTTGGTCCTTGAGAGACGACCTAGGAGTCACTTCCTAGCACTATACTACATTCTTTAATGCACATCAAATTTGATGGGCCGCGACAGCCGCATTAGGAAGCTTCCACATGTCTAGGACGAAATTCTTCTGACTTGTTCTCCAAGCTTAACCAAAATGTTGACCCCTTAGTCAACACACCCATTTTGGATGTCAAGGGCACAGTCAACTTTGGGCCTTGGCCATTTATTGACTTCTTTGGTCAAATTCCTATTCTACTTGGCCTAAAATACAAGGCCCAGTTGAAATCCTACAATACTAGGCCCATAATACAAAGCCCAAATAAAATCTAGATTACTTGGTCCAAAATACAAAACCTAAATAAAATATAGACTACTTAGCCCAAAATACAAGGCCCAAAATTATTCTTACTTTACTAAATCTTCATGATGACTTAAGATGGCCCAAGAGAAAGAGTCTAGACCCATCTTCCATAGATGCCTCCAACTCTTCATGAATGTGCTAGGTCATGGTAAGGGTTATGGCATCAGGGAACCTTTGTTAAAAAGGAAAATTAAAGACTTAAATCTCAACGAAGAAGAGGTAGCAGGCGTGCGGTCAGAGGCTTGCAAGAGGTTGGTAGCCTGAAGGTATTGGAATGCCCAATGTAAGACCCTTGAAAATATTTGTAATTCAGATACTAGATTATAAAAAAAAAATAGTAAAAAGTGAATAGTAAAAAAAAAAAATTAATTTGTGGAAAGGATAAGTATTCCACGTGTCTTGAGTCATAAGAGATCAGAATTCATCAAATTGTGAATAAAAAATTATTTTTGTAATAGTAAAATGAATAAAAAAATGAATAGTAAAAATGAATAGTAAAAATGAATAGTAAAGTTTTTTGCTATAAATAGCCAAGGGAGGAGGCTGAAAATTTACACCAAAAACTTAGAAAAATTTTGAGAGAAGAGAGTTGGAAGAATTTCTAGTTGCAAAGGGGAGATTCTGGAAGTTTTTGGGGAACGAGGAGATTAAGTCTGTAATAGAGGTAAGGGAAGCAACTCTTGAATCTTGAGTATACAATACTTTGTTTTTATCTAATCCTAAATCTTGAATATGGAGTATTTTGTTTCTGGATGATCTTGAATTTTGAATGAGAACATGCTTCTGTGATGAGACCCAAGTTTGATGGTTGTAAAACGTGATATTGATTCTATTATGCTAATTGTAAGTTATTATTTCTTAGAACATTTAGTTATTCCTTTGCAATTTTGGAAGGACGAGAAGTTGTCTAACCGGCTCTGCCAGATTCAACTTCTTGTTTCCCCAGACCTTTATTGTTTCTTATCTCTTTATATTGTATTTTTGGAAGGACGAGAAGTTGTCTAACCGGCTCTGCCAGATTCATTTTCTTGTTTCCCCAAACCTTTATTGTTTCTTATCTCTTTATATTGTATTTTTGGAAGGATGACAAGTTGTCTAACCGGCTCTGCCAGATTCAACTTCTTATTTCCCCAGACCTTTTATTTCTTAATTATTTATATTATATTTCTGGAAGGATGGGAAGTTGTCTAATTGGCTCTGCCAGATTCAACTTCTTGTTTCCCCTGAATTTTTATATTAAGATTATTTGATGGTAGGGTGATAACGGTTGAAAAACCGTTATTTTTATGCTTAAAATTGATACCAAAAGCAACCTTTAAGACTTAGAAACTAGCTTGAACTCATATTTTTGCTTTAGTTTTGCGAATAAGAGAGTTGAAAGTGAATTTAATGGTTTTGTGCAAGATTCCCTTGATTTTGTAGGCTAATTGAATGATTTGAAAGAAGAATGGAAGTACCGAATGATTGGAGTGCTGAAAAGTCAACCAGAAACATGAAAAGTCAACCAGTCCACCAGAAAAGTCAACCAGTCAACCAGAAAAGTCAACCAGTCAACCAGAATGCTGAAAAATCAACCAGAACGCAGAAAAAGTGTGACCGAGTGGCGCTGAGCGGTAAAATACTGCTGAGCGGCACTCTTCAGGTGCCAAAATCACCGCTGAGGGGCAAAAACAGCAGCTGGGGGCAAAATGGATCATGCGGTATTACCGCTCAGCGGTAAAATACCGTTGAGCGCCATTCTAAGTGGGCTTGGACCGGTTTTCTTTTGTTTTTATGGGCTTGGACTTGTTTTATGTTATTTTTATGCCCTATTTAAGGACTTGCACGTCCTAGGGTTTGTATCTTTGGCAGAAACGAAGCAAACACTCTCTCTTCCACCCCTTTGAAGGAGGATCTTGGATGCTCAGGCTACCTCTTCACCTTTCTAGGGTTTTATCTTTCATTCTTCCATTATTATTCATCTAGTTTCACCATGAATATGGTGAACTAAACCTTGTATTGTTGTTGGGGAATCAATGTAGTGTTGTGAAACTCTCATATATGGAATTTGTTTTTACATCTTATATTTAAGACCTATGCTTTCTTTCATCAGTAGTTAGGGTTTTTCCTCTTTGCTCAATGCTTGCTTTGTTTAACTCATTCAATGCATGATTATTGATTTTGTCGATACGGGAACGTACGGGGAAGTCTAGATCCGGGGAATTTCTCCCAATAGTATATTGGTTGTCGTTAAGCTCCTGCACTAAAAGAACTAATTATTAGGAATGCTAGGAATTGTATGAACTCGTAATTAGGGATAGGCCTTCTTGCAAGGTAATTTAGAGAGTGGCATTAACAACGATGAAAAGAATGTTGAATTCCTAAAATATATGAGAGTGGATAAGATGAAATTGATAACCCCAACAACATACTCATCCATATATTCCATTGAAGTGTTTGTATTTTGTTTTAGCCATTGATCAAAACTCATGCATACATGTTTATTTTCTGTTTTGCATATTAAATTCCACTTATTTCGTTCTTAAGTCTTAAATAATCAACGAATCACATAACTAAACTAGGCCGTGAGTCCTTTGGGAGAACGATACTTGGTCTTACCGAGTTTATTACTTGAAACGATTCGGTCACACTTGCCGATTGTTCAACAAGTTTGTGGCGCCGTATTTCGGTGTTCATAAATTTGTCATCATAGGGGAGCTAATCCTTTCTTACGTATGATATTTATACATATTATGATCATGAATATGAGTTATGAACATGTTAAAATTTTGGTAATGGTAGTTATCTATTCACTTGTGAAAAATTAGTTTTCTTGATTATAAATTTTCTTATTTTCGAGTTACTGTGGTAAAATATTTCTTTTAATTGTTTTTACCGTTGGATTTAGCTAAAATTTTAAGATATGAATCCTAAGACCTATTTCTTCACTTTGACCGTTCGGATCATTAATTAAGAGTTTGTACTTTGAGAAATAAGTTCTGCATGTTTGAGTAAATTAATTACCCCTGCAGTTCTGTTACTGAGTCATCTCGGTAAAATATAGATCCTGACCTATTTGACCGTTAGATCAACCTGAAAATTTGATATCTGATCCCTAAGATATATTAATACACTTTGGCCGTTCGGATTTGTAATTGAAACACTATATTTTGAGAAATTAATTTTGAAGTATTGAGAAATCTGATGAACACTATATTTTTGTTCTTAAGTTATCATGGTAAAAACTTCATATTTATTTTATTTACCGTTAGATTGAGCCCAAATTTTAGTATGTGGTTCATAAGACACATTAAGTCATCTTGACCGTTCAGATTTGTAATTAGATGCCTGTGCTTAGAGGAATTTGTTCCGAATTTTGAGTATAACCGAAAACCACTTAAAATTCTATCCCTGAGTTATCTCGGTAAAATATAGATTCTATTCTATTTGACTGTTGGATCAACCTAAAAAATTGATATATGATTCCTAAGATATATTACTATAATTTAACCGTTCGGATTTGTAATTAGAAGTCTATGTGTTGAGAAATAAATTTCGAAGGTTTGAAAAGTACGATGAACACTATATTTTGTTCTTAAGTTATCATGGTAAAAACTTCATATATATTTTATTTACCGTTGTATTGAGCCCAAACTTTAATATGTAGTTCCTAAGATATGTTGATGTATTTTGGCTGATCTATGACCTTTGATTGGTGAAAATATGTTGAGTTATACTCGTTATGGGAAAAAAAATGAGTTTATAATATGAAGTATGATATCTGACAATATGTTTAATTTATTGACACCAAAAACGGGTTATTGTCAAGTTATGGTTAAAGAATGAACATGATTGAGTTAAGTGGATAAGAGGGTATGAATTGTTGATTTTATGAAATGTTGGAGTGGATATAAGAAATCATTACTTAATGATGTTTACTACTGGGAGTAGTATGTTCGGTTTATACCATGAGAGTTTGATATGAGCAAAATAACACCCGAGGTTTATGAAAACAGGCAGAAAGTGGTCTGACCATAAGGCTTTGACATAAACATATGATTCGTAAGTTTTATAGAAGCAGACAGAGAGAGGTCTGACTATAAGGCTTCAGAAAGTAAGACATAGTATACATGTAAGGCTTAAGGAAGCAGGTAGAGAGCGGTCTGTCCATGAGGCTTCGTGAGTAAGCATGGTATACTTGTAAGGTTTATGAAAATGAGAAAGATGATGAATTAATGACATCGGGATAATGGTATTTATAAATTGCAGAAATACATGATTGAAACATTTATATTATAAGTAAGTTTAATGATTGTATGATATGGTTAGCTTACCCTTATTTGTTTGTGCTATGATCATATAACTCATGTTATATGTGAGCAGATAATGTTGTAGATGCGGTTGAAAAAGCTTAGAGATGATGAGAGAGATGCGGGGGAAAACTTTCAGGGCTTTTTATAAAAAGAATAAATTTGCATTGGAAAAGAAAAAAAAAATATGTTATGTAAGACTTATAAGTTTAATTTCGAATTTATGTTAAGTGATGAAGACTATATTGTTTAAAGTTTGTAAGTTTGGAATTGTACTTTGGAAGAATTGAAATAAAGTTTGATTGTTTATATCAGATATTAAATTAATTTAGTCTTTACTACCAGTAATACCCTTTAAATTATTTGGGGTGTTACACCCAACACTTGGAATGTTTCTCATTTCAAATTTTATTTCAGTTAAGAAAATGTATTAGTATTTACAAAATAATAATACCATGAGGCATTCCCAAAACTTAAAGATTGGACATGACTACAAGTATAAATGAATGGCACGAGGTTGATAAACGACAAGTTCATTCATGAATCATTACCAACCTTTGCAAGTGGTGAACGAAGAGTTCATATACGAACCACTTCCATTCAGGTCAAACAAACATAAATGAGGTCATTGAACGGCGAGTTTCTTTGGAAACCACTACCAGCCTCGTTGAGTGGTGAACGGCGAATTCATTGTGAACCACAACCACTCGGTCTGTCGTAACCAATAGAGGAAGAGATTAGCAAGCGATGAGTTCCCTGGGAAATTGTTGTCTCTGAGTTAAACAATAAGCTCATCTTTAACGTCATGTCGTTCGGTTTAAATTTACTCTATAGGAACTACCGGATTAGCCTAACTGATAGTGAATTCACGCTGCACAATTATAACTTGGCAAAGAAATATAAATAAAACACAAGTAAATGAACAACAATTTCATTAAAGATCAAAATGGGTATGCAATTGGTATTAGCTACCCAGTGTGCAAACAAATCCTAAAAAGATTGTTTGCTACTGTTGGAAGTCTCACATCGACTAGAGATAAGGCCAAATTATAATATATAAGTGAGGTGCAAACCTCACCTTACAAGCCGGTTTTGTGGGGTTGAGTTAGGCTTAAAACCCACCTTCTAATAGCTACTCAGCCGCCATAAAAAAATGTGTAAACAAAAAAAAGAATAGCCCCCTCCACCTACGCTACTCTTCGTGCCCCCCGGCCTCATTGTTGCTGCCCGTGCCAACAACATCGACTAGCTCTTCCTCTAGGATGTCATCGATGTCGACAAGACATTCATTATAAACATCCTTCATCATATCGAAGTATGAGCCGTCAGGATTGATGTTGAAGATGAGGGTGGCTTGCCGAATGGCCTTATTGAAGCCCACCTAGTGTTCAGTTAAGATCCCGACGTTCATCTTGTCCACCCAGGCTTTGAGCTCTTTAACATGAGCTTCCAAGGCCAAGTTCTCATTGATTAGGTCGGCCTTTTCTCCAATCAACTCAGTTTTTTGATTGGAGACCTCATCGAGGACCGTATTCAACTTCTTGCCTCAACTTACTCACTTGACCTTTCATCAACAAAGTTGGCCAAGTACCAGTTCATTAGGGAGGCTAGTGCGGTCAACTACAGATTCGCGTTCGCCATCTCCTTCTTATTCAGCTTATCGAGCAGATTCCTCTCATCAACATTCGGATGGAAGGGGAGCTTGTGGCCCAACTCAAACTCCGTTCCCAAGTCTCATCGACTAGTGGGCAGGAGTGCTGCCCTCCCTACGGCTTCTCTTGTGGGAGGATAATTTCTCACCCTCCTTTTACCATCTCTTCTTTCCTTTATTCGCCTGAGGTGGGGGGAACCACAGAGAGGGGGGACAACAGGTCTAGCTCCATAACCGTTGGAGCAGCCTCGGGAGTGCCTCCGTGAGGAACGATCTGTTGGGAGGGCGAACAATTGGACTTCTAGAGGATATTGGCCGCTTGACTGGAGGAAGTTGGGTGAGGATCTCTTTGCTTAGGGGCCTCGGTTCCCTTCTTCAACTTAGAAGCAACAACATCCTCCTTAAAGAGGTTCTTTTTCTTCATAGTAGAGGCGGACATGATAATTGAAAGAAACCAAAAACTTAACCAAGTTAAGACCAATCACTTAAAAAATTTCAGAAAAGGAAACATCATACCGAACGCCTCAACGTTAAGAGCCTCATATCCGAGGCATTCAATGAGATCACAGGAAGAGAGGCGACAACAACGGTTGTCGATGACCCCGATCACATAAATCTCAACTAAAGTCATAGAGGACCTAGACCAAGAGGTCACCTTTCAGGGGCTCTTAATTCAATACACGGGGAACTTGAGGCACCTGGCCTCTTAAAAAAGATGACTTTTAGGCCTCTTTTATCACGACCTTAAAGTATTTGGTCTTAAATCCTTTGAAGGAGGTCGCATATGGTTTAAATAGCCACTTCCCCTCCATGGAGATTAAAGAAACCCAACCCTATTTGACGATCGGTCGGATGCGTAAGAAATGGAGAAAAGTGGTTGGGATAGGTGTTAGGTCCAAATCAGTGCATATTACTGTGAATGCTTGCTTGCACTCCCAAATATTCGGATGTAACTGGGTGAGAGCTAAGTTTTGTTAGCAAAATGATGAAGATAAAGTTTTGATGATGTCCAAATCAAGTCAAGAGAAATCAAGATTCAAGAAGACGTTATGAAGACTTGTATTGCAATGGAAAGCTTTTGTAATAATTGTAGTTTAGTGTCTAAGACTTAGATTTTTAGTGGTTTTGATTCCATGTACTTTTATATTATATAATTGTTTTTAGAGTCAAAATCGCACTATTTTAATCGATTAAAACAAGTATTAATCGATTAAAACGAGTAAAAGCTGAAAAATCAAACTTTTCCAATTTAATAGATTAAAATACCTTTTAACCGATTAAAAGTAACCGTTGGAGTTTTCTAGCTGTTAAAACTAGCCGGTGTACTCATTTTAATCGATTAACACTAATATTAATCGATTAAAAGCGTTAAATGGCTGGAAACGAAGAACAAAAGAGTATTTGCTTGAGTCTATAAATATGCTCTCATTTTCCTTCAACATCAACTCTTCCCTTGTGCTCTAGTACTCAGAAATCATTGAGACTTGTGTGTTCTTGTTTGGCTGGTGAAACTCGTGTTTGTGGAGTGATGGACAAATTTATGAACACCAAAATATGATGTCACAAACTTGTTTTTCAATCGGCAAGTATGACCGAATCGTTCAAGTAATAAACTTGGTAAGACCAAGTATCGTTCTTCCCAAAGGACTCACGGCCTAGTTTAGTTGTGTGGTTTCTTGATTAACTAAGACTTAAAGACGAAATATTTGGATTTTATATGCAAAAGACGAAATTTAAATATGTATGCATGAAGTTTTGATCAATGGCAAAAAGCAAAAGATAAACACTTTCAATGAAATCTATGTATGAATATGTTGTTGGGGGTCAATTTCATCTTATCCACTCTCATATATTTTAGGAATTCAACATTCAAATCATCATTGTTAATGCCACTCTCTAAAGTACCTTTCAAGAAGGCTTCTCCCCAATCACGAGTTCATACAATTCCTAGCATTCCTAATGATCAGTTCATAAGTGCAGGAGCTTAACGACAACCAATATAATATTGGGAGAAATTCCCCGGATCTAGACTTCCCCGTACGCGCCCGTATCGACAAAACCAATAATCATGCATCGAATGAGTTAAACAATGCAAGCATTAAGCAAAGAGGAAAAACCCTAACTAATGATAAAAGAAAGCATAGGTCGTAATTAAAAGAAGTAAAAACAAATTCCATATATGAGAGCTTCAAAAGATTACATTGATTCCCCAACAAACATACAGAGTTTAGTTCACCATATTCATGGTGAACCTAGATGAATAACAATGAAAGAATGGAAGATAAAACCCTAGAAAGGTGAAGAGGTAGCCTGAGCATCCAAGATCCTCCTTCAAAGGGGTGGAAGAGAGAGTGTTTGCTTCGTTTCTGCCAAAGATACCAACCCTAGGAAACCCTAAAGCTTATATACTATTCGTAAATTACAGAAAATTAGGCCCAAGCCCAAAAATAGTGCCGCTCAGCGGTAAACTACCGCTCAGCGGTAAGTGCATGAGACGTTTCTTCCCCTCAGCGGCCATTTTGCCCCTCAGCGGTCCTCCCGTAAGCTCCTGAGTGCCGCTGAGCGGTAAACTGCCGCTGAGCGGTAACTTCGGCTTCTCCTTTTGCACTTTTTGATGTCTTTTCTGATTCCATCTCTCTCCTTCTTCACTTCTTTCACCAAATTCACCTTAAAACCTGCACAAAAACACTGAAATCAAGCATAAACCTGTCCAGCTCTCTTATTTCTGAAAATATGAATAAAAGCATGATTTCAAGCTAGTTTCTAAGTATAAAGGTTGCTTTTAGTATCAATTTTAAGCATGAAAATAACAGTTTTTCAACTGTTATCATGGAGCTGGTGAAGTGGTGCTACGGTGACTGAGGAAATAGTCGGTTCATCCTTGGTGTGTCTGAGGAGGTGTTCGGAAGAGGAAGTTCATCCTTCGTGAAGCATTCGGAGGAGGTGTTCATCCTTTGTGAAGACTCAAAGTAGGTGCAGGTTCATCTCTTGTGGTATCAAGAGAGGTGGTTTCTAAACTTTTACAAATTGTTTCTTTGTGATTGTAATTTGTAATTGTTTTGTGATTAGTGAACTGTTTATCTTGTTTTGAGATAAGCGACTAGACGTAGGATTGGTAAGTTTAATTAAGTAAAAATTAAAAGGCACATGTATCGTATTAAAAACCCTCTTGGTTTGTTATTCCATGCTAACCATTCCATTGCGGCCGCTCTGACAAGTTTAATTCCCTCAACACGGTCGTCTAGTAGTTAGTGAAGGGAACCCGAACATACATTTGGGCGAAGGAGAAATTGTACATGAAGAAAAAATTCCTCAACCTTGTTACCCTTCCCATGATAAACCCATTCGTTCCCCTTGCCAGTTGTCAGCTTAATCAATGCAGCATCCTCCTCATTTTGCACAACACAGACCCCTTCGGCCTAATCCTCCAAGTTCCTCCCTGTATGAAAACAGGTGACATACTCACCCACCTCGCGGGATGCCCAGTCATAACCTGTTATCATCGGCAGGGCGCCCTAGCATTCCTTCCCCTCGTTACGAGCGTCGACCTCCACCCCATCATAGTGCAAACCAACAACGATCCCATGCATGACTCTATCATTATCTACACTAGTCGAGTCGTCAATCAAGCCTCCATCTCGCTCTAAGATTGAGGAGGACACAAAACTCGGAGATGAAGATCGCGAGTCATTGCTAGCAAATTTCCTGCCACCCCTTCTCAATGACTCCTTAGACGAAGATAGCTGGACAATCGATATTTTATTACCTGAAATAAAGAAATGATCATGCGGCATGCAAAGTGTTGATAAGGGGAGCAATATAAGTGCTAAACCCAATCCCTGATGTGTTTGGTTTTTGATGATGACAACACATTGCTTGTAACAACACATATGTTTTCATAACAACAATAGAAATGTGTATTTGTGATTGATACATATGTTGGTATGTAAATGTTTCTTTATGATTGATACATATGATGATATGTTGTTTGGTCTGCATACTTCTATGATCAAAATTGAGTTTATGTAATGTAGGACCATTTGGCTAACCATTGACCGAGTGGCTTAGGACTAGCGCATTAGGGCTCGCATCAAGCAATCGTTTGGCCTGACACCAAGGGCGACCTATCAGTCATAAAAGCTTAATAAAACCTTAAGTGTCACCTATAATCAAGTTTACAGGTAAAATATGCTTACTGAGTATTAGGCCATGATTACGACTATACTAATTATAAACTCATCTCAAAACCTATAAATATGAGTTTTAGGTAAGGAAGTAGGTGATTGCATTTATTGGTGATAACGGTTGAAAAACCGTTATTTTTATACTTAATTTTGATATTAAAAACACCCTTTTTGACTTAGAAGCTTGCTTGAACTCATGTTTTTGCTTTAGTTTTGTGAATAAGAGAGTTGAAGGTGCATTTAATGGTTTTGTGCTAGATTCCCTTGATTTTGTAGGCTATTGGAATGATTTGAAAGAAGAGTTAAAGTACCGAATGGTTGGAATACAGAAAAGTCAACCAGAATGCAGAAAAGTCAACCAGAGTGTGGACAAGTCAACCAGAATGCAGAAAAGTCAACCAGTCAACCAGAGTATAGAAAAGTCAACCAGAGTGTAGAAAAAGTTGCGCTGAGCGCCAAATTCCGCTGAGCGCCAGTGCCGCACTTACCACTGAGCGCCAAAAGTGCCGCTGAGCGCCATTTAAGTGGGCTTGGACCTGCTTTTTGTTATTTTTATGGGCTTGGACCTGTTTTTATGTTATTTTTATGCTCTATTTAAGGACTTGCACGTCCTAGGGATTGTATCTTTTGATGACTTTAGCACAAAAACACACTTTTCACCCCTTGGGGGTAGATTTGGGGATGGTGACGACTCTCCTCTTCTCTTTCTCGGGTTTTTCTATCTCTTCCATTCTTTCATTCCATTGTTCATCTAGTTCTTTCACGACGATGGAGAACTAAACCTTATTTGTTGTTGGGAAAGATGTAACCTCTTAAACTCTCATGTATTGAATTGATTCTTGATTATATATGCTTTACTTCATTAATTGTTAGGGTTTTTCCTCTACACTCTGTGCATGCTTTGTTTAACTCATTCAATTGCATGATCTTTGATTTTGTCGATATGGACACATACGGGGAAATCTATAAATGGGGAAATTCTCCCGGAAGCAATATTACCTAGACATAGGAATAGGAGGATCGGTTGCCTTTAAGCTTCTGTGCAAATGTAATGCATGATTAATTGCTAGGGAGACAAGACATTGTGAACTAGTAATTAGGAGTAGGCTTTCTTCACCGAGACATCGAGTTTAAGGTAAATTAGAAAGTGACATTAACATTAATGAAGAAGATGAATTCATATATGCATGAGAGTAAATTAGGTGAAATCTAAACCCAACAACAATATCATCAACTTCATTCATTCATTCTTGTGCTTAGCCTCAATTGATCAAATTGCATTCATGTTTATTTTTATTGCATTTGCATTCAAAACCCCCAAAATTTGTTCTTTAGAGTCTTAATTAGTTGAGTAATCACATAACTGTTTAGTGTCGTGAGTCTCTTGAAAAACGATACTTGGTCTTACAATTTATTATTACTTGATACGATTCGGTACACTTGCCGATGTATTAACAAGTTTTTGACTCCGTTTTCAGGGATTAAAAATTTGTTTATCAATTACAAATTTAAAATTCTACTATATTAACCAAACTATCGAAATATTGACTTGAACATCAGAGTATCTTTGGCCTTGTTGAAGGAGTGTTAAGGACTTAGAAGAACAATATAACCGAAATTAAAGACCACGTTAAGAGGCTCAAAGAAAACTATGAACGGATGTTTTGATTATGATTTCTATTCTCAAAGTGATATTAATGGATTTTTATAGTGACAAAAACAGTTATTTTCTTATTCATTGCTTAGAAGTATTGAGGCAGTGGTATTGTGATTAGGATTTATTGTTATAAATGGATTTCAAATTCAATATCTGGGTCCAAATATTTAACATCATGTACTGGTTTAAAGACCAAAATTACACAATTTCTTATTAACGTACAATTGCGATATCAAAATTTTATGGGGCTGGAGAAAGAAAACAGTAGAGGTGCAGGAAGAAGGATCCAGTGGTATCTTCACTGTTAATGAGTTCTCACGGGACTCTAAGACGCATCTCAAATTTGGAGATATATTTCAGATAAAATTTATAATATATTATTTTATTAGAAAATACATTTTAAATTATATAATCTAGAATGTTTTTTATTTTTTTATTTTAGAATCTATAATTTGAAATACAAATTTCTGTTCTATAATATAAAATCTGAAATATATATTTGTATTATGAAATATAAAATCTCATGAAATACAAATATGTAAGATTATACATTTTGGAAAAAAATTGATGTTTAACATTTTGAATTATATGGTTCAGAAGGTCTTCATATTACAAAATCAAAAAATGGAACTGAAAATCTTAAATTAGAGGATCAATTTAGAATTTTAAAATTCAGGGGGTGTAAGTTGAAATTTCGAGCGTAGAGAAAAAAATGCCCTACTCGTCCATGACTGACGGTTATTTGGGTGCAGAGCTGAACTTAGGGTTTTGTTGCTTGTTCCTTCGTCTCCTCTCAATCAAACAAGGCTCTCATCCTCGCATAAACTTGGAAAACTTGGTAATATAGGAGACGGACAACGTTTTGGTCTCTGGAAATTCGAAATAGACAACCTAAGAAATAGTTTGTTTGTTCGTTGACGACAAACAAAACATTCATTCATTCTTGTTCACTAAACTAATGCAATCTCTAAAGTCACACCCTGCTCTTTTATTTTCTCTTTTCAATCAATTCTCTTCTCAGTCTCTGACATCCTTCCTCTCTTTCTCAACCAAATGCCGTTGCCTACACTTCAACGAAACCAGTTCAATAATTGATTACCTAAATTCCAACTTCCAGTTCTCCAAAACCCAATCCCTTTATATCTCCAAACGTGTTTCACAGGCCAAATTCCCTCAAAACCCCTTATCAGTCCTCACTTTCTTCAAACAAATTGGCTTTTCGCAAAGCCAGATTCTCTCCGTGATTCGTCAAAGACCCCAGATACTGTTTACAGACGTTGACAAAATCTTAAGATGCAAAATTCAGTTCTTTCAGATGTCTGGATTCCAGGGTCGCGAGTTATGTAGCTTCATTTCAAAGAATCCCTCCATTTTGACTCATAGCTTGAAGAAAACATTGGTCCCCTCAGTTGAAGCTATTAGGAAAATTGTGTGCGACCAGAAAGATTTTATTCTTGTGTTGCACAGATGTGGCTGGATACTCCCAAAGTACAAAAGGTTTATGGACAATGCCTTCTTCTTGGAGAGGTGTGGCATTCTTGGGACTCATTTTGCATTGCTACTCAAACTTCACCCAAGGATTTTCATTGCACAGCAGTCCACTATTGAAAACCTTGTTTCTCGAGCTGTAGACTTGGGCTTCCGTGAAAATTCAAGAATGCTTGTCCATGCAATTCATACATTAAGTTGTTTGAGCGATAAAACATTTGAGAGAAAGCTGAAACTAATTAATAGTTTTGGGTTTTCCAACGATGAGGGCCTACAAATGTTCAAGAGAACCCCGACTTTGTTCAGAACATCAGAGATGAAGTTGAAAGTTGGAATGAAATTCTTCTTGCATACAGTTGTGCTGCCCAAGTCAGTCCTTATTCACCGGCCTCAGATTTTAATGTACAGCATGGAGGATCGCGTGCTTCCTCGATATAAAGTCTTCCAGCTGTTGAAATCAAAAAATCTCTGCAAGAAAGTCCCCAGTTATATTCATGTGTTGTGCTTGTCTGAGGAGATGTTTTTGGACAAGTATATATCACAGTTCAGGGAAAATGCAGAGGAGTTATTAGTAGCATACAAGGGTCATTATCTGGAGGCATAACCATACCTTCAATTCTGATTTTTCACTCTTCTACAGGAAGCCTGGGCAATTTGGGACCAAAAGTAAGTATTTGAGAATTACTCATAATGTATGCCTCTGTTTCATTTGCTAGGGACAAGTTATGATCCCGTTATGATGTGTGAACCATCCTTTAACACTCCGATCGCATATATCAATCAAAGTAATGTTTTCTTTTTCGTATATGCTCCTACCCAAGGTTTTGAAAACGGTATGCAACTGTGATTTCAGCTGCAACATCAATGTTTTTGGAGTGTATGTGACTGAAATTATAGCCACATTATTATGTAATTTCTCTCAATAAATGCAACGAAACTGCAACTGCAATAATTTAAAACCTTGCTCCTACCAAAGGAGAGGCTACAACGGGGTGGTAGTGATATCTTTCAGAAGCAGACTGCAAATTTTACCCTGTTAACGTTTTCTTCCATTGCATAGTCTTCTGTGCAAATTCTGTTTCGTCTCTTTTCTTCGTTTTTTTTTCCTCGAGGAGAAAATTGTACTACTCTTATGATGTTGGATGGAGATACGGAGAGCAGCAGTTCTTTTTCAGCTCGATCAAGGATAGCTTTAACATTTCTGCAGACGGCCATAGTACTATCATAATCAACAAATTATTTGAATAACATATTTTAACAATTACAACAATTTTGTATACCATATTTATTTTCTTAAATTTTTAAGATTATGTTGATCTTTACAACCTGACCTTATATTTCAATTCAGCATGAACTTCTGTTGATGCTTTCTCATGTGGCAAGAGCATTGGTTACTGAGTTCTCTAGCCTCTACAAAACAGGTGCTTGGACTGATCCAATTTATACTATCCAGTGGAGAAGAAGAAAATATACTCATGCTATGGTTACATGTTGAGAGCCCAGGCAAGTCTGGTTCTAATCACCCTTGAATCCGCAAA
Source organism: Vigna hirtella (assembly GCA_027742795.1). NCBI lineage: Eukaryota > Viridiplantae > Streptophyta > Magnoliopsida > Fabales > Fabaceae > Vigna > Vigna hirtella. The sequence continues at coordinate 1,772,454 of JAHCHA010013455.1, forward strand.
TTGAATCTAGACATAATATATGTTTTTTTCTGAATGGATAGCATATCAGATCAAAGAAGATGATAATGAGATGCAACAGTGTATTGAGGACTCTGTGGGTAACAACAATACACAAAGAAATAATATTATTTTTAGGAACCATAAACCCAATGGTGTGGAAGTGTTTATCTTAATACAAATTAAAACTTGAGCATATTGTGAATTATGGCTCATATTTCAACAACCTTCATATGAGCAAGATTTTGATTCATATTGTGGATCATCTTTTTGGAATTATGAACTTCCTATGCTGCAAATCTGAACAATGTCAGTAGCAACAATATGCCCACCAGTTGTTGCATCTATTAGCGTTGAACCATCTTTAGAAGATGATAGACCAAATGGTTGAGCAGGATAGAAAATTCGAGAAACAACCTGCTATATGACAAGAACAGAGTTTTTAGTTCTAGCTGCCACAATATTCTAACCAGCTAGTTCAACCACTAAATTCATATGCTCAATAGCCATACTGTGAGCAGTTTCACAACCATGTACTAAACAACCTTTGTTGTCACCTTTGCAAAAATTTCAACACCAACAACCTAAGACATCAAGTGTTGCACCTGTTAACAATAAGTCATATATAAATGATTGAACAGAGAGGGCAAAACCTGCAAAGGCTAGATTAAGACCTGTAGAAAATAAGGCAACAATAGATTGAAGATAACCAACAGAAGGGTGAAGAGTTGATTATAATTTAAGATTAATAAGAGAGAGAGAGAGAGAGAGAGAGAGAGAGAGAATGTGCTAATTGAGAAAGAAAAAGAAAAAGAATTTGAAGGATGTGTTGAGTTAGCTAAGTGCACATCGTCTGATGATGACCACTGTGATACAGATGTTAATGCAGAACAACAGCAAATTGAGTCAAAAGACTCAATTACAAGATGATCTAATAATAGAGGCTGATCTCTTTAAGTCGTTGGGTGATTGTGATGTTGTTGAGATAGATTGTGATGAGAATGCAATGATGAAACCAAGTGTAGTAGTAGAATCACAAAGAGATGGATCTCAATTTCATATAATAAGGGATATTAAGTGATAGGAGAAGTTGTTGCATTGAAAACGTACCATTAGACCAAAAGATATAGTTGCTAATTTAGGTGCAACTCTTATTTATTTTGACTTAGTTAAACTGGTTTATATCACGGGGTTAATTGATGTTACCGACGATAATCAAATTGTTCATGATGAAAATCCCATTTATTTGGACTCTGCTACCCATTGCTGAATTATGTCCTTATCACTAGGCAAAAAAATATTGATAAGCACAACTTATAATTTAGATAATTTAATTTATGTTATGGAATAATTGATGCAACTTGAAGAATCTTTACATTTGCAAACCATAAATTAGAGTTTAGAAAGAGACATGATAATAAAGAGATTGATTTTTAGCTAATCTTGCCATTAATTGTTTTTTTTATTGCAACCAACCATTAACTTGAACTCGTGATTACATGAATGTGTTGCCTCTAGAAAGGAATAAAGAAAAACATAAGAAGTGTGGTTCTGTCAAACAGAACATAGAAATATGTGAAAATTTGTAGCATTTGGCGCCTCTTTGACTCTGCCGCTGCCGCTGACACCTCCATGGGAGTGGTTGTCGGGAAGGGCCGGAGGGTGGTAGTACTTGCGGCCTGTTTGGGGACAGTTAGAGTGAAACCTTGCGACAACCCTAACCCCTTGGTCAAGGATGCCCACAAGCTTCCCCATACCCCTAACTGCTCCCAATTAAACTCAAGAACCACACACCCCCTTTTCCTTTCTCTTTTCTCTCTAAATTTCTGGCGGGAATAAGAGAAAAAGGGAAGGCTATGTTACAAAAAGACGAGAGACATAAAAATAGTTTATATAGAGAGAGAGATCGCTGTTTGTCGAGGAAGAACAGAGTGGCCTGAGATATTTATAGTTCGTGATTTTCTCACGCACTTTCTTCGGCAGCGGCGTTTCTTTGCTTCTTCGTACTTTTAATATTATTTGGTTTGTGATGGTTGACTGGTTGAATTTGAACCGCGTTTCTATCTTTAAGCATCCTATATTTGACTAATTGCTTCTTCTTTTTTATTTTCTTTTTAAAGGGGTTTTCCTATTTTTGATTGTTTACTTTATTGTTATTACTATTATTAATGCGCACAGATTGAATTGCCGGTCAAGCCAGGTAAATAAAGCTCACTTGTGTTGAAATTAACAAAGGCTTAGTAACTAACGTTGGTTACCTTTTAAGACTTCTAACGTTTTGCACGATTTTTCTGAAAATTTGGTCAAACTGAGTTATAATTCAGAAGTGTAGTTCTGATTAAGTCTTTCATGATTTACAAACTTAGTAGAAGATTCTTTTAGTTTCCTCCGAATACGAGTTTGGGAAAATATGTGTGTCACGCTTTTATTTTTTTATTTGAATATTTGTCACGTTTTTTTTTTCTTAAAAGGGTCCGTTCGCCAAATATGGAGTCTACAGTACGATGATCAAATAAATATATTATTTGTTATTGTTATCTTTCTCTATTATTCTATCATTATTTATATTGTTAGTAAAGAGATTTATAAGCCAATAAATATGCTCTCATTTAGAAATTTTAAATTTTTAAATGATTTTTGTGATTTAAAAAATTGTTTTGATTAAGTTTTATTATAATTATTTTATTAAATATGAGATAAAAAAAATATGTTTTTAGTTGTATAAATGTTTTTTTTAGCTATTTTGATATGTATTAATATATTATACATAAGTTAAGCAAATGGAGGTGTGAGAATAAATTGATTAAAGCTTTATAAATCTTATAAATAAACCAAAAAATAACAAATAATCAAGCCAAGTATTTGATTTATAGTGCATTTTTCAATACTAATATGATGTCCATAATGTAGATGAAGTAAGAAGTATTATTGTACAAGTGACAATATGATATCAGCTATTACGTAGCATAACATATGATACATATATTAGCAAATATGCAGGAGAGATAAAAAGTTGTGTGTGCTCTCAAAATAATGCATATTTCACACTATATAATGAATTTCCAAGTGAATTTGTGCTATATGCAACATATGATATGTATTTCATGTTAAACATGTATATCATAACATTTGAAACTTGTCCAGTAGTCCAAACATGCAGTTATAAGCATATAAATCCATATTTAGGCACTTAATCGATTACATTATTAATGTAACAAATTATAAACTACAGTAATGATCAATTAATAGATTATGACATCTATTTAATATGTTAAACTTCGCAGATATGGTCAAAAGCATGGTATATGATCATATAACCTGTTTTTCATCACTTTATAACCTGCAAAAATATTTTTCTCAACATTGTACTCTGTTAGTACACATAATCATAATATGAACAACAATTGTATTTCAAAAAATATGATTAATGAATGATATGAACAATAAACACTAAAGTGCATCACGACACTGTTATCACACTTCTTGAGCAATAAACATCTATGAATTTAATCAACCAATAAATTAAGATTCAAGGCATTGTTCAACAATCAAAGTAGTTCCAAGAAGACAAATTCTAACAGCTAAAAAATAATAGAAACAGAGTTGTATAAACAAAAAGCCTAATGGCTTGAATTACAAAATTTTTAAAACTAAATTAGACTAAGTTAAGATCCTATTCTAATAAGATATATTTATATATCCTTCGTCTCCATGTCAACCTCATCCTCTATGTCGCTTTCAAAGACCTCTGTATTGTCAAATCCATCATCCAGTTTCCTATGAATTTTGACAATAGACCTATCGACTTTATCCAATCTGGCATATTGAAGTTTCATCTGCTTGACCATGAATCTCTCAAAATTTGTCTTCGGTTGAAATGACAGTTTAGCATAAGAAGCATTTGACTTGTCCATATTTAGAGGCTCTACTTCTTCTCCTTCCATGGGCAATAGTTGATCCTTGAAGGTCCAACCTATTTCACTTTTCCATAAACCCATGTGATGAAGAGAAAGATTTAATATCATATTGGTCTTGTTGTAGCTCATTGTTACTTCACCAGTAAGGTCTACGTAATAATGGTGCATGAATAAAAAACACTACATATGGATGGCTAGCCATATTTTGCTTGGTGATCTTATCCATGTGATCATAGACAGTAGTTGTCCAATCAGTTTGCAACCTTCCCTTGACAGCATGAATCAAATACATCCTCAGTAGTAAGTTGAGCATGATTGCCCCCCCCCCCTAAGCAATAAAATCCAAGCAATGAAAAAGGTGCGCAATTTGTCATCCTTTTTTAGTTCCCCTGATTTAAACAGTGTATGATTGGGTTCATCTGGATTTCTCAGGCAAGCTTTACATATTGCAAGCTTGTTCACATCAGGCACTCCCAAGTGGGACTATGTCCATCAGGCCTGAAGCCAACAATGTTTGTCCAGATTCCTTCATTAAGCTTGATATTCACACCCCTTACTCTGGAGCAAATCATTCCATTTTCAACCCTTAGATTCACATAAAAAATTTTTATCAGATCAAGTAGAGCTGTCAAAACGGGTCACCCGACCCGACCCGGCCTACCACGGGTTGGTCACTTAATGAGCCAACCCAATCCGGCTCATTTATTAGCAAACCAGAAAAATTCGAACCCGACTCGACCCACCACGGGCTGGTGGGTAAACGGGTTGGCTCAGTGGCTCACTTAATTACAATTTTTTTTAAATAAAAAAAATTACAAACTTTCTATAATACAAATCTAAACAAATTTCACTCCCAATATGGGTGTTTAATTAATTTTGAAAATAAGGAACTTAAATAATTTTTTCAAACAAAAACAAAATAATAAATATTTTTTTATAAAATTAAAATTAAATTTTAATAAAATAAAATTAGGTAGGTGGGTTGGTGGGCCAACTCGGCCCACCACGGGTTCAACCCGCATGAGCCGGGTTTAAACGAGTCGGGTTGAAATCTGACCCGCATAAAAAAAATACAATTTTTTCTAACCCGACCCGGCTCAAACTCGTGGTGGGCCGAGTTGGCTCGCGGGTTGTGACCCATTTTGACAGCTCTAAGATCAGGGTACCAATCTCCTGACATTTCTGTGAACCTCTCAAGTCCCTGATATTTCAGTCAATCCTGAAAGACGAACCCTTCTTGCCTGAAGAAGTTTATACCCATATACTTGTGCGAAATGATCTTCCGAATGTGCCAGAAGCATTCGAAGTTCGTTTGTGCATCTTCGTCACTGATCCACCATGTGGGGCTTACAGACCTAACCTTTTGAACAACTCTCTTGTAGCATTTGGAAGAGGATGCCATGGGAATTGAGGATTTCAGATAATTTTTAGAAAATTAGGGTTGATTCTGGATACAAAGATAAAACAACGCGAGAACAGTTTAATTTATTTGTGTTTTACCCTAATTGATTAACTGTAGAGAGGGAAGCCCATTTGAAAATTGAAAAGTCCATACTGAAGCATATTTAATCGATTAACCTTTAAACATAACATATTAAGTTCATTACAGAACACAATTATACCAAACAGAGAGAACGGTGACAATAGTCTAATCGATTAGATTACTAACATAATCGATTAAAACACGTAGAAATGGATAATTTTCAAATTTTTATACATTCTTCTCATGTCAAGCAACTAACATAAATCACACACATCCAAATGATTATGCAAAACATGAATGATGCATGTTTTATCAATAACACAACCAATTACCATATTTGATTATCTCAAGGAGTTATAAGCACTTTAAATAGGACTTATGTTTCAACTTTGTGTTTTTGTTGAACCAGTGTGTAACATCCCAATAATTATAGTATTAAACTATAATAGAGTTCTTACATCATTAATACAATAGAACACTTGACGAAAGGAGGAATAAAAGTTTTCCTCATAAATATACAAACCACAATTAAAATTTTTAACTTAATACAATCCAAACTTAAAATGGAGATAGAAACATAGGTCTTGTCCACATAAACTAAACACCGATCGATTCTCCATCTAACATCTGCTCCACCGACATATCATCACTTTTTGCTCACACCCACTGGATGAATTGCCGAGAGAAAACACACAGCACAAAATATACAACCAGACAATAGACAAAGCAAGGGTGAGCTAATTCAATAGAAAACAACATGGTATATTTTAAAACTATAACATAATTCCAAAATTTACAAGTCAAATAACTCAATCATATCATAATCAACATAAACTTGTCTCATTTGGATAATCGTATGAATGTCAAACTCTTAGCGGGTTCTACACTTGTAGTGGTACCTGCTGGCTCAATCCAAGCGACCACTAAAGCTACCTCCTTTCCTACTCTATCCCAATATTGATCTTCGGATAAGGATTTCTCACTCTCCACCACATAGCTCTTTCTCTCCATCACGTAGCTCATTCTCTATGTGAGATTGAGACTATTGAGAGCATCAAAATGAACCCCTAAGTCAGAGCTTCTACATTCATACATACAACACTTGATACATAATCAACAAGAAGTCCCTCCTTGGAACTCTTTTCCACACTTTCCATACATACCAGATATCTCATCACAATCATCATATCATCAAAAAATATATCACAATCATTAACCATATCTCAAGAACAACTCACTCATACGCAGACATTACATACTATCACATGAAAACATTGCATATTAACATAGATTTCTTTATGACATCTTGATTCTAACACTTAGATAATTCAAACAGCTTGGAGACATTCACCAATGGCTCCGGAAGGGTCAAAAACCCCCCAAAACAACTTAAAGAATGTCCAAAACGAACATCCAAAACCCCCAAAACATCAAAAACACGCAATTCGCCTCGTGTAACTCGCTCAACGAGTTCTTCACTGGCTCCAGCGAGTGGTTCATTCGCTCAAGCGAATGGACCGTTCCAGAATTGCGAAAAATTCATTTTCTGGTTTGTTCCTACGATTCCCTTCATAACCCAGACTTTTCAGACATCTAAAATTCATTCTTAATCATCACAGATATAAAAAATACTCTCAAACATCAAGGATTCATATCCTAACTCTACAAATTCTCATTTGTCCAAATCACAACCAACTATCATACACAGATTCTATCCATGGCATACCAACAGTCCAAGCTTATCAAAATTCTATGAACATCTAAGATCAGCACCAAAATCAACATACTTAGGAACGACAACGGTTAATTGATACTAACAACATCAAATCATAACATACCTTAAAAAACCATCATCGATATCCTAATTCAACCAAAAATGGAATAAAGTTTCATTCTGAAAACATTTACCGGTTCAAAATTCATATTAGAAAACCTATTCTTCTTCTAGATCCATAAACAGACTCAGAATCATCGAGACATACTCATACCTTCATTTCTAAAACTTCCATCGATTAAAACGCCTAACAGAAGCATAATCTCTTCATAAACCCTCAAACAAATGCCAAACCATCAAAACAGAAGCATATCCTCATTCCAAACCGTTTACCGATTCAAAAATATATAATAGTAACAGAATTTCATTTTAAAACCATAAACAGATACAAAATCGTAAACATAATCAAGAATCAAGAGCATACAGAACCAAAAGACTCAAGGTTATCTCCCCTTACTGTTTTCTCTTTAGCTAGTTCTTCGAAAACGTTGTGTCGACGTTTCCCCAACTTAGAATCCTTCCTCTATGATTCAACGAAGCTCCGAAACTCTTCCACCCCAAGGCTTAAGTGTCTCTGGTCTTAGGTTCAGTTTTTGAACCTTTCCCAACCCTATAATGCCTCTTAAATAACCAAAAATGTGTTTAGAACGCGTTCATATCTGGTCAACTTGCTCAAGCTAATCCACTCACTCAAGCCAATGGGTTAAATCGCTTGAGCTCGCTCAAGCTAATGGGTCAGCTCGGTCGAGCGAATTTCCAAGCAAATATTTAATTTCCGACAACGGTTTCTGCTTTCGACGCCTTTTCAAAGGAATCTTGACTTTCCAGGCTCGCTCCAGCAAATTTCCAAGCTCGCTCAAGCGAAAGAAAAAGTTGAAGACAACTTTTTTCGTGTCTTCGGGCACTTTTCGGAGGGAAAATCGACTTGCCACGTTAGTAGCTCGCTCCAGCGAGTGAAAAGGACTTTGACAACTTTGCCAGTCTGATTGAACCCCTTCCCGAAGTCGAAATTACGCATATGAGTACTACAATCAAAGCTCTTTGAGTCTACTATCCAATGGAAAAAGAATCAATCAAAAATATAAAGCCTACAAAAAGTTATAAGTAAAATACTAAACCATGTCAAAGTTGACAGCATTATATTTTACACTATAACTTGAACTTGTGTTACAACTTGTAAAACTTTTAGAGATCATGCTAAGATCTCATATAAGCGGCCTCACACGACACTTATACATGTGATTTCATCAAGTGTATGCTACAAATCATACACCACCTATGAAAGATATGAAAATCTTTAAAACTTTGTTTAAACTAAACTCCTTACACCAAATAGAATTTTAATTACAAAGTTTAACCTCTCAATAGAATAGATATAATTTATTTAAAATCAATTTAGTGTTATGAAAACTAATAAGTGACTTATTTTTACCTATATGAACCTTATTTAATGGATCTCCAATCACAAATATTGGTTTACCATTACTTGTTTATTTGCAAGTGGCTTAATCCTTATTCCTCTCTATGTTTCTAAAATCGTGTTTCTTCCAAGGAGTTTTGTAGGAAGATATGTTAGACTCCGTTCTGATTTCACATTATTAATGGAAATAGTTTCATTCTTTAGCATCTGATTTACCAAATTATGATGTGAATCTATCGGGATAGAAGAAAAGAGAAGTGACATGATTTTTAATGAAGTCCAATTGTCATAGTTTCAACTCAAAAGTAATAACATTTGCTGATTTGGAGAGGCCAACAAGCATGTTTTTGTGTGCACTAATGTTAGTTTATTTTACTTTATTTTGTTGTAAATATGAATGATATGTTACAGTACCAAGAATGTGGACAATGATTAACTTTGCAATTGTAAACTGAATTTTATTGGTTGGGTGAGTTTTGGTCGCCACAATTTAAGTCACAATCAACCATTAAGTAGAAACATCATTATATTAGCTTAAGTGGATCATTATATTAGCTTAAGTGGATCACTATTAGTTTAAGTGAAATCATTATTAGTTTAAGTGAAATCATTATTAACTTAAGTAAAATATAACTGCAATTAATGGATCCTTTGTAATTGTTATGACTAATGTGCTATAAGCTAAATCGTTTTTATCAATAAAAAAAGTGAAGTTTTATTCAGAAATAATTGAGTTTATCTCTTTGTATATTTTGTTTTTCTAAATTAACATGTATGGTTATATAGTTATATAAAGTATTATTCCCCTATGGCTTATGTTTTAGTTTGTATTCTTAATTTTGAAAATGTCTTCGACATTTTATATGTTATATTTATTTGTCTATGAAGTGTCACACAGTATGACCTCATGTACCTACCCACTACATAGGTGGCAAACATGGATGACAGTTGTGAGGACAAACATGGACCTCAAAATGCCAGGTTATGTTTCATTTTCTTTTCGGTGTGGAGAGGAGATGAGGAAATGAGTGTTACAAATTTTGAAGCTTGGTCCTCTATATCAGTAACAGAATTTCAGTGAGAATGCAACACTATTAGTCATCTATTTCTGCTTCAATTCTATGAAATTACCTACCCTGCTATACTTATTTCCCTGACAATTTTATCTAATGCATGCAAAATGCAAACAGGTATGATTCTATTAAATGGATACTCAAAATTAGACATTAATCAACTTCACAATAACAATGTCAAGAAAAAATGGACCTAAACTACAAACAATGTGAGGGTTTAGCTGGCTTAGCCACAAAAGTTCAGTGTTGTATGGATATAGAGGTACTGCATTCAGATATCTATGTCGAAGTTTAAAATCAAATTGCCTGCAAGAAAATTGAGTAAAGAGAATGTGGTAGATGCTTCTTATATTATCATAATAAATGCAAAAGCTACAATATCACAGGTAAAAATGAGATTATTAATGAAAGTTCTCAAACAATGAAATGACCTTGTTCTGAGGAACTTCAGCTAATTCTGGGTTCGCAGGGGCTGGAGTGTTTTGAAATATCAAACATCAAGGTCTGTCATGCAAAAAATTGAAGACCCTTTCAACAGTATTTTTGCCACGCTCGTCATGTTTGTGCAATACAATGGTACAACCTTTGAAGAAAACAAATCAATAACCGCTAGACTAGTAGACACTAGGGACACACAAAAACACCCTCAGGGAGAAGATTCCACTGCGTTTATCATGTTCAACAGAGACATGGAGTTGCAAGAGAAGCAGTTAAATGAATTTTCAACATATTTTAACAATTGCAACAATGTGGTATTTATTTTATTTTATAAAACTTTAAGCTAATATTGACCATCACAACCTGAGCTTATATTTCAATTCAGCAGGAAAATGTTTCAACTTTAAGAAGCCTTGATCTGTGTTCAAATCTAGGTGTGATTATGGAAAAATTGTACTGAATTAATATCTATTACACAAGGTTTGGTATTCCTTTGAGAATACTGATCAACAAAATTTTGTTGTTGTCTTTATTAGGTCTATTGACCTGTTTACAGATTTTATAGAACAATTCTTGATGTCAAAATAAAATGAATAGGAATGAGTATGTAATTCAGATAAAGGGTACTGAAGTGTCAAAATTGTTACACGGAATTAACTTGAACTACATGAATGTATTGGCTGGCTACAAAGGAACAATAAAAAAAATAAAAAAACATGCTTCTGTCAAACAGAACAAAGAATTATGTCAAAATTTCTAGCAGTTGCAACCTCTTTGACTCCGGCGGCATCGTTGGCACCGCCATGGGAGTGGTGGGCGTGGTTGTCGGAGAGAGACGGAGGGTGGTAGTACTTGCGGCCTGTTTGGGGGCAATTAGAGTGAAACCTAGCGGCAATCCTGACCCCTTGGTCAATAATCTCCACGAGCTTTCCCATGCCCCTGACTACTCTGGATCAATCTCAAAGGCTCACACCCTCTTTTCCTTTCTCTTTTCTCTGAATTTCTTGATTGTAGAGAAATTCGAACAACGAAGAGGGAGAGAGATTTTTGTTTGATATGGGAAAACAGAGTGGCATTCATATATATATATATATATATATATATATATATATATATATATATATTTTTCTCAACTGTGGGGCAGTGTGTTTCTTTGTTTCTTCCTTTTATATTTATTATTTTGGTTGGCATACTTGAGAGTTGTTCAGACCGCGTTTTGGTCTGCTTCCTATGACTAGTTCACAAAAAGACGATTCTTTTCTTCTCATTTAATTTTTCATTGAAATTATTATTAAAAATTAGTGATGAGAATTGATTAGTATATATTGTAAAACAAAAAGTGGAGTAAAAGTTAAATAATAAATCTTTATATTAAATAGTATGACATTCAATATTATAACGCTGTGAAAATTTATATTTATTTCCTAATTTAGAAAAGTCATTAATTTATGCTAAAAAATAATTTCGAATATAAATAGAAAAATATTATTATGTATCTATAACTATATACAAAATATTTCTTCGTACATATTTTATTTTTAAAGTAAAATATATAAAATCATTTGTTTTATTTTCTTATAGACTTAAACTGGTTATTTGTCATCATTTTATTTGTTTTTTATAACTTAAACTTTGGTTTTTGTAACATAATAAAACTATTAAAATAAGACATACATAGATAAGAACTTACAAGAAAGTTGAGGCTACTAGAATAATAGGTTATATTCTTGATGGATTAAATATGTTTTTAGTTCCTCAACTATCAAGCGATTTTATTTTTCGTTTCTCTTTCAAACTTTGGTACACTGTGATCTTTGTCCTTAAGGAAATTATAATTTTTCGTCCTCCAAAACCAACATTGTTAAAAATAGGCTGAGGTGGATAACGATGTGCTACATCACTTTTCATTTTTCTCAAACGTGTCAATCCTCTCTCCTTTTTCTCCTTATTCTCTTCACGTGGGAGGCTATCTCTTCATGGATCCTCAACATCTCACCTCAAAATTTCTCAAAATCAATCGATGTTGATGCTCTGGCAAAGATTCACGGCATCAGAATCCTCGACTTCATCAATAACTCCTTCTCGAGGCCATTCCTGAGGTTGGGCTCAATGAAGTCCCTCCTTTTAACGTGGACACGCAAGAGTGCAACCCATGAGTGCAAATTTCTAAAGGGCATTGGGTCGAACAAATGGCATGCATTCTGGAAAAAGCAGTTTCTTGCATACATCTGGAGCAACTTAGTGGTGACAAACTCGTGGGCATGAAACCCTGACTTTATGGAATGGGCGTGAAGTTGTTTTCCCAAGGTGGGGGACCCACAATTGTCGATATATTAATAATAAATAAGAAAGAATAAAACACCTATCATAATGACAATTGTTGATAAACTTCTTGATCCTCTAGAGGAGGTTTCTGCTGAGTATGATGAGCCATTAAGAATAGAACTACTGTAGCTTTCTACCTTGCTTCTTAAATATCTTTAGAATAATCTTGTCCATCATAGGAAGGAATTCATAAAGTTTGGGTGGAATCATCTTAAGCGAGAAGACACAGTCAGCAAACAATGGGCATTTGTGAATGTTTGCCATTTCTTGGAGGCATGTCAAGCCCTTGAAAAAATAATACCCAGGTTTTTGTTGCTCTTCTCAAGACTTGCTAACCGGAAAATAAAATGTTGGTCAAGCAAGCTCTTGACATTCTAATGCCAACATTCTCGAATGCCCATATGGATAAGATACACTAAGAAAATCCTTATAGAAGAAGGTCATTCAATTCTCAATCTTATTCACATATTCCAACTTATAGTCCGGCATTCCGATATCTTCTATAGCTGCAGAGATTACTGAAAAGCATAAATAGGCATATGTTACCATGTTCTTAATATTTTTAACAAACATTGATCATAAATTACCAAAGGTAATTTAATCAAATTAAAGGGTATTGAAACCTCTGTCATAGTTCTTAGTTTTTTCATTTTCATAGTCACTCTTCTGCTACTTCTTTAGTCTTACATCTTTTTACATATTAGAAGGACTCTCAAAATTGAAAGCCATTACTTCAGCAAGAAAATCACCAGAAGCGATTTGGAGATTGTCTATCTGTTATTAGGGTTCATAAATTGAGGGTGAACGAAGGGTGGAAACTCTTAATTTCATAAAGGGGTCAAGGAGTGGAAGACGATGAAGGTGTCGACGTTGGTGTGGTGGAGGAGGTTGGTGTTGGTGAAGATGGCGAGGTAGAAGACGAGTGCATAACCCACCACCACCCCCTTTCGCAAACCTTCAGCCTGAAAAAAGTAGAGAGAGTTGACACGTTTGAGAAAAATGAAAAGTGACGTGGCACACCGTTAGCTAGCTCAGCCTATTTTTAACGGCGTTGGTTTTGGAGGACGAAAAATTATAGTTTCCTTAAGGATAAGAATCAAAGTGTATCAAAGTTTGAAAGAGGGACGAAAAATAAAATCACTTGATAGTTGAGGGACTAACACCATATTTAACCCTATTCTTGACGGACCAAAGACTAACACCATATGTAACCCCTCCACAAAGATAATGGAATTATGTCCATCAATACCATTCACATAATCAACCAAATTTTCATTATCATCATATCCCTCTCATAATCATATATATAATCCTATGCATAATCATATACATAATCTTGTTTCCAATTCATATTATAAATCAATTCATACTCCACATTAAGTAGTATAAACCAATCATTCAAACACTCACATACATTGAACACACTTTAAGAAAATATACAAAAACTTAGTTGAAAATCTGATATTTTTGCTCAGCCACCAAGTCTATTCGCTCAACTAAAAGTGTTTGTCAGCCTACTCACTCAACTAGAAGTGTTCTGCTCGCTCAGCTAGAAGTGTTTTGTTCGGTCTGCTAGAATACACTCGCTCAACGATACTGCATAATTTCGCAACACTGAAACTGGAGAATTTGCACCCTTCAACCACTCATGACCTATTCTATGCATATTTCTCAACTTCTAACACTCCTAGATTGTATTCTAAACTGAAATGGACCTAAACAAATATGTATCATCCAACTTAAACTAGTTATTAACTATTTTACAACAAGATTTTAACTTAAAAATAACAAAAACCTCACCTTAGAAACCAAAATTTCATTCTACCCATTCTAGTTCATTTTTAAGTAACTTAAGAACTCTAACAAGTCAGAAATAACTTACTAACACACCCCAAACCTTAT